>ML800741.1:193103-229722 GCA_009831015.1 Picea engelmannii
CCCTGGCTTACAGACTAGACAGAACCTCTTTTAGGGTATCTTATAATTCCCAACCTCAAGGAGGAGGCGGAGGATACAAAAGAGGGAGGACTGGTGGAAGAACTGGACCAGACAGATGTTACAATTGTGATGAGGTAGGACATATTAAATCTTGTATTTATCCCTTAAGCCTTTGTAATATTTGATCAACCATCATATTATAAATCTTATAAATCTTGTTTTTATAAGCTTTAGTTGTTATAAATGTTTGATCTAGTTTTTCTTAAGAAAAAAATGGTTGAGTTCGAAGTCGGAAGTTGAAAAGTTCAGCGGTAAAAACAACTTTGCACTAAGGGTTACAAAAAGCATTGGCAGGCAAGTCAAAGAAACCAGCAGCCATGACGGAATGGGAATGGGAAGAACGGAATGGGAATGGGAAGATCTGGTAGTGAAAACTCTTAACACCATTCGTTTATGTCTTGAAGATGAGGTTCTATTTAATATCATAGGAGAGGATACAACATTAGGGTTATGGAGTAGGTTGGAAAGTCTATATATGACGAAGTCCTTGACGAGCAGAATCTACTTGAAGAGATAGTTGTACAGTTTGCAGATAAAAGAAGGTACAAAAGTCGTTGACCATTTAAATACCTTTAATACCCTTATAGTTCAATTAACTAGTATGGAAGTTAAATTCGAAGATGAGGATAATGCTATTACACTATTGTTTTTGTTTCCTAAGTCTTGGCATAATCTAGTCACCTCTATTAGCTTTAGCTCAAGAGATGTTTTAGATTATGACACTATTGTGGGAGCTTTGTTGACCGAGGAGATGAAGAGAAAATATAGTAAAGAAACCTCAACTTCAGAGGCGATGCTAATGAGAGGTCGAACCACAGAGAAGAATGAGAGAATTTTTTTCCGATCTAAGTCAAGACACAGAAAGGGTAAAGAAAAATGATGGCATTGTAGAAAAAAATGACATCTCAAGAAAGATTGTTGGAAGAGAAAGGAATATGAGGAAAACTCTACGAAGGAAACAAATTTGACTGTAACAAATTCAGGTATAATTGATCATGTTTTATCCATTTCTAGTAATTTACAATATCATGAAGAATGGCACTTAGATTCAGGTGCCTCCCATCACATGTGCTCACATAAAAATTGGTTCTTTTCTTACCAATCTATTGATGAGGGTGTAGTGTTTATGGGAAATGGTATTCCATGTAAAACTATTGGGATTGGCAGTATTAGAATCAGGATGTTTGATGGTATTGTTAGGGAATTAACAGATGTTGGATATGTACTTGAGCTTAAATCAAATTTGATTTTATTAGGAGTGTTGGATTCTTGTGGATATAAGTATACAAGTCAAGGTGGAGCTCTCATAGTATCGAAAGGGAATTTAGTAGTGATTAAGGAAACAAAGGTTGATAACCTTTATAAGATGGAAGGTCGTACCAAAGTAGCATTTGAATTGGAAAATGTATCTTCTTGTTTACGACAGAAGCATCAAGGTCATAAGAGCAAGAAAGAATTGCAGGTATTGGTAAGAGGTAAATCAGTTCTGGACTTAAATCATTTTTTCCGAATTTCTGCTTGTTTTATACCTTTGCAAGTTATGATGATGGTATAAAGGGATGGTGTGTGTGAGATCCTACTTCTCACAAGGTCATCTTTGACAAAGATAGAGTATGTATGGAATAACCAAAAGGATTGATTCAATATCCCAATGGTAAATTTGTTTGCATGCTAGGTAATTGATTGTATGGCCTATTGGTACCCAGGCAAATATACAAGATGTTTGAATCTTTCATAGTGAGTCATAATTTTTTGAAGGGTAGGAATGAATATACGATTTATAGTACATTCACAGTCTTGATGTTCTTTTTTGATGATATGCTCGATGCAAGTTGAAGCATGGATAAAATCAGTAAGAAAATGACTTAGGTGGACAGGACAATTCAGATGAGGGATCAAGGAGAAACAAAACAAATTAAGGGCATAAAATTACAAAGAGATGGTAATGGTAAGTTGTGGTTGGAGTTCAATATGAACATTGTAAAACCAGTTTTTATCCCTTTTGCTTTCCATTATAAGTTTTCTTCAAGCATAGGGCCTGTCTATAAAGAAGCAAAGGTTATGTCTCATGTAAGTTCAGTAGGAAGTTTGTTGTATGTGATGAAATGGTTAAGACCAGATGTTTCAGATGCTAATGATGTTGTCAGAAATGTGACAGATTCAGGTTTTGTAGTGAAATGGGTGCTTTAGCATTTGAGAAGCACAAATGTCACCTATAATGGTTACACTAAGATGGTCTCTGATAACTGTAATGTATATTTTACAGGTGTTTTGGACAGGAGGAGAGTTATCACTAAATGTGTCTCACAACACAATTGTGGAAGAGATGTTGGAGGTGGAGTGACCCCTTAGGAAATCCAAACTCGTGCAAGTCACACAAGGAAGATCATGAAACCAGTTTTATTAGAGAAGTTGCAGTGGTGTTTGGATTCTCCTCGATTGCACAAAAGGTGATGAACACAAGGAAGGAGCAAGGTATCAGGTTAATTGTTGTCAAGGTGGAGGTTGTTGGGATTTGGTGACAACGAATTCCTCCAAGAATGGAGTTGAATCCTATTATTTTGCATTGGTTACAACCAAATAGAACAAGTTAGAATATGGATAGGGATTTCATTTAATATTTAGTTTCTTGTGTGAATGTATAAATTTGTCTAAGCGAGTAGAGGAAAAAACGACAGTGAGAGACTGTGAGTATATGAGATACTTGCAAATCTGATGTAATCTCCATAATTCGACTAATAAGACAACTGATGCCTATGCTTGGTGGACGTAGCCCAACGTTTGGGTGAACCACATGAAATCCCTATGTCTATTATCTTTGTGTGATTGTTAATTATTACATGTGAATTGTGTGTTTCCGCATTGACAATTCTAACACTCTTGACTTACAAATCTTTGCAAATTCTACATATTTAATACACACAATTCTAAATTGAGAGGGTTCATTTCCTCAGTGCCCGTATGCACTCTTAATTTATAGAAATGTTGATGCAGGTTCACTATCGGTTAGCAGATTGCAACGTTTCTTGTATCATGTTGACTACTACCCAAGGTTTGGGAAGACTCTCTTCTTGCAAACAACGCAGCATAGAGTTTCACTCTAAATGACTATGAAGATGTTGTATATGTTACCTTCTCCTCATTTCAAAGAATAGAATATTTCATTGTCAATGAGAACGACTATTGAGAGGGAGCTTTGAAGATATTCCTCCATATTATGGAGCACACAAATTTAAAAACAATGGTAAATCTATTTATCAACTACAACTGTCGTGATAAAGTGACCATATTTAAATGATTAAATAGGGATTAATTTCATACAAAAATTAACCTTTTCTTTAATGTAAATCAGTTGTAGATATACATGGACTCTGAGGAGGGGAAGTTGCAACCTTGGACACACTATACATTCTGGGAAAGAGGCTAAGGAAAAGATCACACAAATACAATGAAGAAACTTACATGCTACATTTGGGATTGAATGAAAAATTCTATTTCATTTTCAGTTTCAGTTTTCTATTGTAGTCTTATGCAAGAAATAAAAAAAAAACGTCTTAGCAGGAAATGACCCAAAACAAAATTAATAAAAGTTACCTTGTAATTTCTCATTGATGTCAATTCTATGTAAATTGTTTCAAAGAATTTTTTTCCTCCATTTTTTGGAGCCAATTTACTAATTTTCTCCATTTTTTGTACCTATTTACTATTTTTCTCCAGTAATGGGACCCCCACTTTCTCTATGCAAGAGCCAATGATATGTGCTAATGTGGTCTGTAATTATTTCACCAGTTTCGTCAAATTCCATGACGTGCAATCCATACTCATGCATAGTTTGTATAATGTGATCCCATCCCCTAACTTCTCCCAATCCACTGGAGTATCTTTCCCATTATCATTCTTCCTAGCTTTCTTAGCTTCATTTTCACTTTCTTTTGCAATCTCTTTGATCACTGCATCTGCCTCTTCCATTGTTGTAGCTAGAGATATAGAACTTTTGACATTTTGTGCACTTTGTTTCAATGACTTGAATTGTCTATATGTTGCTTTACTAAGAAAGCTATTGATTTCAGGAGATGACTCGTCAACCAAATTCATAAGCTATCATGCCTCCTTGTATACCTCATGATTGTCTCTTACACATGAAAAATCATCTCTCTTACATGAATATCCCAGTGAATCTCCCCTGAGATGAGAGGTTATATTGATCAGTGAGACTGTTGTTAACTTCTATGACCATGTTTTGGAGTATATGAATTACCCTTCCATTTCTAATGTGGAGTATCCATCACATTTCCATAATAATTTCAAACATGTTTCATCATGTATAGTTCCAAGATGCAAACATGATTTATCCATGCCTATTGTCATCCTTCTATGTTCCAGAAAATAAATGAAGGCCTTGCACTTTTTTCCATATGATTTATCCACACCTATTGTCGTCCTTCTATGTTCTAGAAAATAAATCAAGGCCTTGCACTTTTTTCCATCGTCATTTCCCTTTTTCATGATTCCCTTAGCTTGCTTGATGTACTTTTTTCCATCCTCATTTCCCTTTTTCATGATTCCCTTAGCTTGCTTGATGTACTTTTTTCCATCCTCGTTGCCCTTTTTCATGATTCCCTTATCTTGCTTGATGGACTTCTGATTCTTTAAAAATACACCCTGAGGAGTCTTTGAAAAAACATGGACATTTCTCAATATAACATCACAATATTTAAACTATATATCCACATTTTCCAAGTGCTCTGATAATATCATCATGGCTATCCATTCCAAGTTCTGTGATAATATCATCGTGGCTATCCATTCGAAGTTCTCTGATAATATCATCGTGGCTATCTTGTGGAAAATCTTATTAGTGAACTGAATATATGAGAGTAACCAATATCCTTCACCGAACAATACTAATAAATCCTCCATGATGATCCATATGAAACAATTGCCTTTTCCAATTGTATTGTTCTCTTTGTCCGTATTAAAATTATTGGTGGCTATGCTGCTATCTTTGCTTCTGCTACCTATTCCCTTGACTGGAGAAAAACTAGCTACCAAATTCCCATGAAACCCTAGTGTTGTAGTGTAGCAGAAGAGGATGGAAACGGTGCATGCCACCTCAAAAAAAAAATATTTGTTGTCCTTGTTCTTAAATTGTTGTCATGATTGAAAGATGACAAGCTCACACACATAGTTTAATCTCGACCCTTTCTATATTCTTGGATACTGGATGTTCCCTATCCTTCCTTCCTTCCCTCACCTTCATGATGCCAGGAATACCTATGTGTGTGAGTCACAAGTCACTAGACGAAAATGGAAAGAATAAATTGATCAAGAAGATGCTATTGAGTCGGAGCCTTAACAAGAGCATATTCAGGCTAGATCGATCCTAGTTAGAGCATCATTTATACTCCCTACACTCATACTTATACTCCCTACACTCATACGTGTCATGACCACCTATTTTACCATACACTCATACGTTCATACGTGTCATGACCATCTATTTTACCAAAAACATCGTTTGAGTTACATAAAATCCGCGCGTCAATAAATTTCATCTCATATGAACAAGTATATGATTTCAGCTCATATGAACACGTATATGAACATTTTTGGAGGCAAGTGACTCAGGCACGCAGATAAACATGTTTGGAGGCACATATTTAGCAAATTCAATACTTGGCTTTGTGTTCGTTTTCCACTTTATTTAAGAGACACATCCTTCGAATATTTAATTCATTAAACACCAAAAATTACATTTGAAAATTTTAACAAACTTAATACAAAAATTGAATTTTTTAACAAACTTAATATCCAAAGAAATTTATTATCTATGACACATCATTATTATGAGTGATAGTTTTCACCTTAAAAGCTATGAAGATAATAACAATTAATTAAAAAGTTATATTAAACTCCCAAGATAATCAACATTTTTTTTAATATTTGAGACTTATAAATGATCACTATTCTTGCAATGCATATGGTCGATGCAACGACATCAAAACCACATCAAGATGATAGCTTTAAATATATTATTATATGATATATATTTCAAATTTTTACATTTACATTTATGTGTTGGACATTTAATTTTTTATATGTTTTATTAAAATTGATTAGTTGGTTTATATATTATAACTATAATATGGTATCATATGGTGCCTTTGTGCATGAAGAAAGTAAACATTTTTTTGGAGTTTCAAGAAAAGAGACTCTGGCGGAAACAAAGCAAAGTAATTTAAAGATATATAATTCGTCATCTTCATTATCATACTATCTACATCAACTTAATTCATGAATAGTTCTATGTATCTCTGTGAAGTAGAATGTCTCTATCATAAGTTGAATTGTATTGCACTAAGAGTACATTATCTATCTGCATGAACGAAATGCTTGATTATTTCTATGGATCTCTGTGAAGTAGCATATCTCTATCATAAACTGAATTTTATTTCACCGAGAGTACATTATCTAGTGCAAGAACATGATAAATGAGATTATCTCAACGTTATGGTGAGTAAGAGAAATGTGTGTTTTTTGTAATTTTAATGCACAAACCCACCTTGCATGTAAGTGATAAATAATATGTTTTTGTGTAGGATAAGGTGGAGCAGCTTATTAGAAGTAGGCACAATTTGTTGTATGGTCCATCAAGTCTACCACGTGAATATTGATTATCTTTATTGATTGAATCAATTTTACATTTTACATTACTACCCCATGATTTCCAACACATTTTATCCAAAGGTTTTGCAACCTTCAATTTTTTTTAGTAGAGATTATCCAAAGTTTTATATTTGAGTTATTATTTGGCATTATATTGAGGTTGTTTTGACTAGTGTCATTGGGATTCTATTTCCTTCTTTCCTCTTGGTTGGTTGCTTGGCTTCCAAGAATCTCCTTTTGGTTGGTTGCTTGTCTTCGAAGCAACATGCCTCCTCTTTTCTCTTCCTTGGTTGCTTTGATTCCTAGCAGCGTTAGTTTTGGTTGGGGATTCCAACCAACTTGATCCAATGCAAACCAACTTCCAAGCTTCTTGCAACCAATATTTAGGCTTCCAAGATTCCAACCAATGTCTATTGCTTGTCATCCCTACAAAATCAACTCGTCCTGTGAGACTCCAACAATTTAACACTATAGATTATTTTGATCTTTCATGTTTTAAAATTTTTATGACATGAAAGCTATAAATTATCAAGGTAGGGATCAAGTTAACCTAATACTTGGATACATAGATATATGAATGATAAAGTTTCTAAGGGTGAGTGCAAGCCAATGATAGTCTCTCGTGATGCGTTAGTGGCTATGAAAACCTTGAAAAACATCAATCCGTTAACTTGGACGGATTATTCAAGGTAAATTTACAATGAATTTGAATACGGTATAAGAATATGAAATGTAATAAATTGAATTAGCTTCCAGAATATACAACTTTTATTCATAGACATTGTGAATAACTAGGTAAAAATTGATTTTTTCTAAAAGTATATGTTTTTGTTCTTGTAAGTGTTGACTGTCTTAATGATGAAATTTCATTCCAAAATTTGTATACTTGCAGAGAACCCATTTTTATTGTGTCCTGTATTTTTTGGAAAGTTTTAATATTAATTTTATATATTTTAAAAATTATCAAAGTCAACATATGCATGAAATTACCATGTCTTTTGTTAGTGCAGGCTATAAGGGTCTTAAAATGATCAAAACAAATTTTTTTTAAGATAGTGGGTATCAATCTCATCTTGTGCAACATATAACTCATTTGAGTAATGGTTAAGCCAAGAAAAAGTTATAGTAGAAATAAAAATAGTAAACAATAATAATTTTTAAAAACAATTATATATTTGAAATTTGTATAGTCGACTCAATCTATGTCTATGATTTCATCAAGAATTGAATTGTTTATCCTATAGAAAAATAACGTCAGAGACTGATATATAGAGGAGTATTCACAAAAATGGAGGTTTTTATGAATTTGCAGACCGAACCACAAGGTTTTTCATCCTAAACCTAAGTCTGAGCCAACCAAGTCATCATACGCCTTCTTAATATCGCCTACAAAATTTGAATTCAAACAAGTGTGCACCTGCTCTAGGAGCGTTCACGCACACACGGTAAAAGAACACGTGTGTGCTCCTCTTTGTCTTTCTCTCTCCCCCTGTCACACTCTCACACACTCTCTCTCTCCCCTCCTCATCCCTCTCTCTCCCCTGTGCCACTATCTCTCCTCTATCTCTTCTCTATCTCTCCTACATCAACCCCTCTCTCCTAAATTTACCTCTCTCTCTACCCCCCTCTTTATTTTCTTCTCTCTCCCTCTCACACTCTATATTTCCTTACTATATCTTTCTCTCTATCCCTCCCACACACACTTTATACTTCCCCTATATGTCTTCCTCTCTCTCCCTCCCACACTCTAACACACTCACTCTCTACCTCCCCTCTTTTTCTTCCTCTCTCTCCCTCCCACACTCTACAAAAACTTTATTTTCCCCCTCTATGTATTCCTTTGTCTCCCTCCTACACTCTCACAAAGACATTTTCTATCCCCTCTCTATGTCTTCCTCTCTCTCCCCCCTACAGTTTAACACACTCACCCTCTACCTCCATCCTTTTTCTACCTCTCTATATCTCCCCTCTCTGTTTACCTCTCTCTTCCTCCCACATTCTCACACACACACTTTCTATCCCCCATTAAGTTATTTATATCTCTCTACCCCCCCTTACCTCTATTTCCCCCCTTCCTCTCGGAATCAGTCTCACTCTCTCTCCACCCCCTCCTCCCTCCCTCCCTTCCTCTCCCCCTCCCTCTCACTATCTCTCTACTCAAAATTAGTCTCACTCTCTCTCCACCCCATCCTTTTTCATCCCCCCTCTTTTTCTTTCTGTTCCCTCCGCTCTCACACTCACACATTCTCTCTCTACCCCCCTCCTCCCTCTATCTATCCCCCTTCATCCCATTATCTCTCTTCTCTTTCCTTCCTCCCTACATGTAACACCCTGTTTCCCCCAGTTTGTAAAAATAACCGGACTGGCCAGAACTA
This sequence comes from Picea engelmannii, assembly GCA_009831015.1. NCBI lineage: Eukaryota > Viridiplantae > Streptophyta > Pinopsida > Pinales > Pinaceae > Picea > Picea engelmannii. The sequence goes on from ML800741.1 coordinate 202,205, forward strand.
TGGCAAACTCATGATTGTGAATATGTGATGTGAATGGACCTTATGGAAAAGGTCAATACATGTGAATAACATTATGAATTTATATTGCAGGACTGTTGAGAGGGGATGTGCAGAAAAAGAGACCATGATGGCGGTGGCAGGCACCTGGAAAGGTGGCGTTAACTTCCACCGAGAATTAATACCGTATTTGGACTTCACTGGCCCGGAGAACCAAAAGCGACTCGCTGGCCCTGAATTAAATGCCTCACAGGATGGTAGGTGGATGGCTCCTCAGGAATTAATGAGGGATGGGGAGGTGAAACGCCCATCCGTAGAGCCGTCAGACCTGACCAGCGCGAGGGAAATTGTGTCACACGCAACCTTGCAAGAGGATAAGGCATGGGGGAGAAGCGATTAGGGGGCAGCCGCAAAGGGAGGGTGAGAACTCTGGCATTATGCAAAGTGAGTGATAGCAGATAAGAAGGAGAGTAACCTTTGCTCCTGGTCACTTGCAGATAGAGACACAACCTCACAACATCGCGGTCTCAGCTCGGGGGTGGCTAGTGCTAAATCCACTGGGAGTCGTTGAGCCTATGGTTGGGTGAAAATGGGCACCCCTCTCAGTAGTTGTTGAACCCCTGGTGTTATTTCTCATAAGTGTTTTTCCTCTGGCATCTTGAAATATATATGTTTATTCTGGTAATTATGCCCATAAGTTGTGAAACTGTGAATGATTTCATTGTAAGAATGTCTGTATGGTATTTTGATCAGTACTAGTAGTTGTATATTTGTATGGAAAGACTACATATGGTTTATGTCCTCATGAATTCATTATTTGTGTACGTATTGATCTAATTCTGACTTCACGTCTAGTTCTCGGGAGGACGACATACTTACCTGCCTCAAATAGTACCCTAGGGGAACCTCCCCATAGAGATACCCTCTTGAAAAGCCCACAAAGAACCTGGAAGGAGGAAGTGAAAGCGCAAGACCTTAAGAAATCCTTGATAAGTATCGAATCGATGGACGAGGTCCCGTTGGGAGATCTGTGGTCACTTACGACCGTCATATCGGAAGAAGAAGATGGAGTGTTAAGTGCCTTAACCCTAATAGGTGTTGATCGATGGACGAGATTCCATTGGGAAATTTGCGGTCACACCCGACCGTTAGATTGGTAGGAGAAAGTAGGGCGTTAAATTCCTTACCACTTGGTTTCTCTATGTCCTCATGGGTAGCGAAGAAATCGGACCGTAGATCTCCAAGGTCCATGGGAGTATCTGGACCATTGATTTTTCCACGTCCAGGGAGATGTGAAAGAATGCATGGGTAGGAACCAATCTGAGCCGTTAGATCTCGGCTGGAAAACCCAATAGTCATTGGATCTGTCAGGAGTTACTGGAGGGGTAAGACCCCAGTGTATAGGGGAAAAAGCCCCTGGTTAGATCTGAACCATCGGATGGACGGAGGCCACGTGTCGTAAGATTACCCATTTTAGGAAATCGGGAATCACGGAATTGTGAATCCTGATGATGCGAGTTCAGGATTTTCCATGGTGAAAACCCTAGAATTGATTTGAGTCGTCTGAATGACAGAGGCTACGTGTCATAACATTACCCATTTCGGGAGATTGGGAATCACAAAATCAGGAATCGTGATGACGAGCGCTCGAGATTTTCCATGGTGAAAACCTCGAGATAGATCTGAACCGTCTGAATAACAGAGGTCACGTGTCATGAGATTACCCATTTCGGGGAATCGGGAATCACGGGATTGGGAGTCCTAGTGACGAGAGATCGAGACTTTCCATGGTGGAAATCCCGGGACAAATCTGGACCGTCCGATGTACAGAGGTTACGTGTCGAGAGATTAACCGCATCGGGAAACCAGGGATAGAGAATTTTGGAGTTCCATGATCAAGAGTTCAGACTCTCGTAAAGATAAACCCGATGAACGAACGAGATTCTTTCAAAGGATCTCAGGGTCTGTGATGACCGTTAGACGTGAGGAAGAGATGTCAGCTTTAAGTCGGGGCGAGAATGCGCATTAAGGTAAGTAACGAGCACATCTAGACGACTAGACTCCACTCGCCTAGACCTACGGCTGAGGCTTCATTCCGAAGCCCCCTTGTTGTTCGGCTTTTAGCATGGGGGGTCCGGAATCGGATGTGCAACTCTCGAACGGTTGAGATTAATTCACCTTGATCAACGGTGCTCAGGTGAATTCCGGACCCCCCTTGCCATTCTACCTTTAATGAGGGGGTGGGGGGTCCGGAATAGTGTGGCGTGTGAAATGGGGCCCCCTCCTGTCCTGTTGAATACCATGTCGGATTTCCCCTTCGCCACCTATACTCCACTAACCGTGTGACGGGGCCTGTTATCATTGGCTGTTCTCTAGCCCTATTGGGATTTGTTCCTATTGGCCATGTGCTAACCCTGTGGGGATTTGTCCCTATTGGTCGGTTGCTAGCCCTGTCGGGGTTCAGCGGTTACAAAGTCAAACGGTTCGACATCATTGTAGCACCGAGGAGTGAAATACAAAGAGGCACTGCGTTTATTTGAACTGTAATCATGACCCATGATCATATGGGAACGGAGTGAGAGAGAAAGAGCTAGCTTGCACTAGGCCTCCATAGGTAATTCGGGGGTTTTGATTCAGTAGAAGACTAGAAAAATTTGATTGAGGTAGTGGGTATGTGACAAAGTGGTATCAGAGCATGGTTACAACACTTGGCCTGCTTGGGCTCTGGCACGAACCGCGTAAGGAGACATTGTCATCTGCATTTTCCCCTTAAGAAGAAGGATTGCAGGATGAAACTGTAATCTGGGACATGAACTTCGTTGTCCTGTTTTAGTGTTAAGATGGCTGAAAGATAGGGATTAAGACCCAAATGAAAAACCCTTGTTATATGGGTATACATGTGAAAATATTAATTTATGCGCAGGTTATAAAAATGTATTTAACTCTTGACTAATAACCAACATTTGTCTTTTCACCCAAGTGGATGATCAGCCGCGGGAATTTACAGACGCAGAGAATCGTGACTCGCCAAGAGGTGGGAGAAGGCTGCCACAATAGAGATGAAGAGTCCGATGAAAGAAGAGAAATAGGAACCCCTCCAAAACTAGCTGAGATTGTGAGGAGTCTCATGGTTGAATTGCAAGTTATTTTTAATATATTTTAAAATATTTTAAAATATATTTTTAATATATTTTAAAATACAAAAAAATTGTGAAAATGTAAAAAGATTTTTAAAACATAATTTTTCTTTATAATGCTTTTGACATCTTATCTTTAAATTTAAAGTGTAATGCTTTTGACATCTTATTTTTAAATTTAAAGTGAATTTTACAAATTTTGTGGTGTTTGAAACTATTTAAATAATTTTTGTGAAATGAAAATTTATATTTTACTAAAAAAAATATTTTTTAAAAATAAAAACTCATTTCTAATATATTTAAAATTATAATAAATTTTGCATAAAAATTAGTTTAACGTGCCGAGTTGCGATTTTTATGCCACTAAAAAGAATGGGTAGGGGCGGGACGAGTACCACGTAAATCAATTTTTTAATTAAACTCGTGCTTAGATTTTCAGCCCATATTAAATGAATGATTGGAAAATGAAAATACAAATGTAAATGCCAAATTGTCAATGGTTTATTCTGTGAAATGCACTAAACAAAAAATGCTAATATTAGTCCCCTGCCTGCCCTTCGGGCTGGAGGGACTCATGGTAATTGGTTTTTTCTTCTTCATTAGCCAAAGTTTAATTTTGGTTTGGATCTTTTAATGCTAAATTTAAAGAAGAGAGTGATACAATTTCTTAATATCACTCGTCTTTTATCCTAAGTTTAAAAACTCATGAGGTTTTATGAGGTTGGTCGTTTTTGGTAAATTACATGTATGTTTTTGTTACATTACATGGTGCATTTTGATTTTTTTTTACAAAATATAGGTTTAGATTTTTCAAATATATTTGTTATTTGAATTTTTTTTTAAATATATTTTTTTAATTTTCTAAATTTTTTTATTGATTCAAATATCTTGATATTATTATACTATTGTTTTGGAATTTAAAAAATATCTTTTTAAAATAAATTATCTCATTAGTGATTTGGAAGGTTGAGTCTATTCATGTCAAGCACTAGAGTAGATGTCTTTGTATTTTGACCCCTATCATGTCTTTGTATTTTGACCCTTATCATTTAAGTGACAGTTCGCCACCTTTCACCCCTTGGCTCATTACTTCCTTTCACCAACATCACCATAACTATTCCTTAAACATGCACCATAGTTTTTCTGTTATCCATCTTAGCACCACCATAGCTATTCCATAAACCAACACCATAGCTATTCGGTTGACCAACTTCACAATGAAAATTATTTCTTTCTAGCCTACTAATTCTGCAAGTTTGTTCCTCTCGATGGTTGTCGTTGTCAACAAGAAGAAGACAATGAAGATCATCAACAACAAGGAGACAATTAAGACCATTTGCAATCAACAAGACAACGAGAGGAAATCTTCTTAAAGGAAAAATGGTGGCGTGGCAAATCTATGCTCTCTATTTCCAACAATTTGGTGTCTTTAGTTAATCGCAACTTTGATCTTCATATCATGTAATGAAATTATAGTTGTGTTTTTCTTGGATCTGGTCATCTCTTATATATCTCCTTACTTACCAATCTATGCCCAACTAGCATATTTAATGTAGAAAATAAAACTTCAAGGATTCCAACCTCACTTGGTCATTGTCAAGATCTCCCAACTTGCAAAGCTTTGCAAATTCTACATATTTAATACACACAATTCTAAATTGAGAGAGGTCATTTCCCAAGTGCCCATATGCACTCTTAATTTACCGAAATGTGTCAGGAGATTGCAACTTTTCTTGTCTCATGCGGACTTCTACCCAAGGTTTGGGAAGATTTCATGCAAACAACACAGCAGAGAGTTTTACTCTAAATGAGTATGAAGATGTTGTATGTGTTACCTTCTCATTGTTTCAAAGAATAAAAGATTTCATTGTCAACGAGAACGACTATTGAGAGGGAGCTATGAAGATATTCCTCCATATTATGGAGCACACAAATTTCAAATCAAAAGTAAATCGGTTTATCATTTGCAACTATCACTTAATGGGGATTAATTTCAAAGGAAAATTAACCTTTTCTTTAATGTAAATCAGTTGTAAATATACACGGACCCTGAGGAGGGGAAGTTGCAACCTTAGACACACTATACGTTTTGGGAAAGAGGCTAAGGCAAAGCTCATACAAATACAATTATGACACCTATAGGATACATTTGAGATTGAATGACAAATTCTATTTCATTTTCATTTTTATTTTTCAATTTCATTTTTCTCGTTGACTCAATTTTTTTTTAATAAAAGTTACATGGTAATTTTTCGTTGATGTCAATGCTATGTACATTGTTTCCAACAATTTGTTTCCTCCATTTTTTTGTGCTCATTTACTATTTTTCTCCATTAATGGGAGCCCCACTTTCTCTATGCAATAGTCAATGATATATGCTAATGTGCTATGTAATTATTTTACTATTTCGGTCAAATTCCCAAAAGTGCAATCCATACTCATGCATATTTTGTATAATTTGATTCTTGCCCCTAACTTCTCCCAATCCACTGGAGTATCTTTCCCATTATCATTCTTCCGAGATTTCTTAGCTTCATTTTCAGTTTTTTTTTTTCAATCTCTTTGATCACTACATCTGCCTCTTCCCCATTATTGTAGTTGGAGAACTTTTAACATTTTGTGCACTTTGTTTCCATGTCTTGAATGTTGTCATTAATAACACATCTTTTAGTGCCAGTGTTAACATGCATTGAATCATAAATGACATTGTTTTGTAAATTAATGTAGTAAAGACCATTAAACAAAATACCATTCCCAAAGCAATCAAATTTATAAAATAAACTCAAATATATTTCTGAAAAGTTGAAGGAATATCCAAAAGGTGCAAGCCTTGAAACTAAAATCAAGTTTCTAGAAAAACTTGGAACATAAAAGGTCTTTTCTAATTCTAAAACAAAACCACTACTTAAAGTTAAATAGCATGTTCCTATAGCTTCCACATACAAGCCCATCTTGTTTCCTAATAAGATGCTTTTCTCACTTCCCACTGGCTTCCTTAGGTTTTGCAAACCCTGCAAGGAATTCAAAATGTGAATTGTTGATCCAGAATCAATCCACCAGGTGTTAATATTGACATTGACCATATTAGATTCATAACAAACAAACAAGATTGTATTACCTTTGTCTGCAAGACATTTCTGAAATTTGGCACATCCCTTTTTGATGTGTCCCTTCTTTTTATAAAAGAAACACTTGGAATTTTTCTTGATATCAGCTTGGGGAGGTACTTTACCTTTCCCTTTTTTATTGGCTTGAGATTTTCCCTTTCCATGCATTGTCAGCATTGCGCTTTCTCCCAGTTCCATCACTAGTCGCTCTTCCTCTTGAACACACATGGTCATGAGTTCATTAATTGACCAGTTATCCTTATGTGTGTTGTATGAGATTTTGAAGGGCCTGTATTGGTGCGGAAGGGTGTTCAGGATGTAGTGCACCAGAAAAGACTCTGATATTTCAACCTCAAGTTTCTTTAGTTGAGCCACAGTGTCCCTCATTCGCATGATGTGCTCGTGCACACCTTTCACACTAGTGAGCCTTAGGGATGAGAACCTCATGATTAGGGTGCTTTCTAGTGCCTTGTTTGAAGTGATGAATTGATCATCAATGGATTTCAGCAAGTCTCGAACCTTTTCAGGCTGATCAACGGAACCATGAATACCAGCTGAAACTTTAGTCTTAATGAACATCATGCTTAGGCAATTAGATCATTCCTATCACTCATAAAGCGTGATGTTTGTTGTAGTGCTGGTATTAGTGAGTGTTGGTGGTTAATCTTTCCTAATAGCATAATCTATGTCCATCCACCCCAAATGAAGGATAACTCTCTCCTTCCTGACCTTATAGTTATCTCCCTTAAGTTCAGGGATATCACAACGAATTTCAGATAAATTTGCAGGTTGTACAACTGCATAAAATTAAAGATTACATGCTTATGTTAAAATTGAGGCCAAGAAAAATAAAATAAAATTTCATGCTTTACCAATGTAAACTCATGCTTAAATTTGAATCTAATGACATAAAAATTGCATCTGGGCTAAATTTCTAATTCAAGCAGATTCAATTATTCTATCATAGATTTGAACTTTATGATAAAACTATTAATTCATAATTCATGTGGGTAAGTTATGAATAATTTAATATTTTATCCTAATTAATTATATAAATATAATAAAAATTCCTATGGGATAAAATTTATTATATTTAGTATAATTAATTACAATTTATGTCTAAATATTCCTTATGTGATCCTAATCAATCATAATATATAATATTATTTAATTAGAGATGCTGTGACTATTCTCTAATCAATTAAAAATTATATGGATCACTAGACATTATTTCTTTTATGCATAAAATTAAGTTGATATGAGAATAATTATAAATTGCATAAATAAAACTACATGGACAGATTATGCATCACCAATTGATCCAAAAACTATGATTTAAGTAGTATCCATGAAAGTTTCTAGTTGGACATTTCAGAAGTATTAGACGTAATGGAAAGGTTTGCAAACATTGGTATTGTAACGTGTCTGTTGACTTTATTGCCACTGAACACAACATAGACTAACCCTAGCAAACCCATGGTGTCCGCTTCCTACATATTTGAAGACTTCACTACAGATCCCAGAAACAATGGTGGACTTGCAATGATTTTCAAAACAAACTTTCCTCCATATGGAAGATATTTTGCAGATCAGAAACCTACTAGTCGATTTACTAATGGAAAATTAGTAACATATATATTATGTATGATTCAAAGGAATAACTTTAGCAATCTATAAAATAAAAGAATGTGATAGCTTCGTTGTAATGTTAAACATAGAAAGGGATAGTAATATGAATTCTGGTATAGTTTCTCTTAAACAAATAGTATAGCAATGAAGCATTAGTATGACGATGTCGCACAACAATGCAATGAAACTTCTTGAGATAGAAAAAACCTGTCTTTCTCCCAAACACCAAGGCAGAGATAAAAATGCTTTGACACCAAATGTAAGCTTTAAATCGATTCTATGATATGCGGAATAAAACTCGTCAAAGGAATAGAAATTTAGATGCTAAAATGGATCATACCTCCGGCCATTGATGCTTCTTGAGTCTGATTAATTCTTGTAGAACTTTTCCCAGTTCCACACTAGTTTTTCTTTCTGTATGGCACTTCCAAGCTCTGCTCACTCTCATTGATGGTGTAAGACTAAAGGAAATTGATTGAATGAATTAAGCAAGCTTCGGGACCAAAAGGTAATACAATCTCATTCGTTTGTTATGAATCTAATATGGTCAATGTCAATATTAACACCTAGTGGATTGATTCTGGATCAACAATTCACATTTTTAATTCCTTGCAGTGTTTGCAAAACCTAAGGAAGCCAGTGGGAAGTGAGAAAAGAATCTTATTAAGAAACAAGATGGGATAGCATGTGGAATCTATATGAACATGCTATTTAACTTTAAGTAGTGGTTTTGTTTTAGAATTAGAAAAGACCTTTTATGTTCAATTTTTTTCTAGAAACTTGATTTCAGTTTCAAGGCTTGTACCTTTTGGATATTCCTTAAACTTTTCAGAAATATATTTCAGTTTATTTTATAAATCTGATTGTATTGGGAATGGTATTTTGTCTGATGGTCTTTACTGCATTAATTTACAAAACAATGTCATTTATGATTCAATGCATGTTAACACTGGCACTAAAAGATGTGTTATTAATGATGATTCCTCTAAATTATGGCACTGGAGACTAGGTCATATCTCCATAGAAAGAATTAAAATATTGATAAATGAAGGGGTACTTAATACTCTCGATTTTACTAATTTTGATACTTTTGTAGATTGCATAAAAGGAAGGAAGACCAACAAGTCAAAGAAAGGTGCCAATAGGAGTTCGGGCATATTATAGATCATACATACTGATATATGTAGTCTAGACATGGACTCACATGGTCAAAGATACTTCATCTCTTTTATAGATGATTACTCACGATATATGTATCTCTACATGCTTCATAATAAGAACACAACATTAGATGCCTTTAAAATCTTTAAGGCTGAAGTAGAGAAACAATGTGGCAAGAATATTAAGATCGTGAGATCAGATAGAGGTGGAGAATATTATGGTAGATACACAGAAGATGGACAGGCACCTAGGCCATTCATAAAATTTCTTCAAGGGCATGGGATTGTTGCCCAATACACCATGCCTGGTTCACCAAACCAGAATGGTGTAGCAGAAAGAAGAAACCGAACATTATTGGACATGGTGTGGAGTATGCTTAGTAGCTCCAATATTCCTAAATCCTCATGCATTGGATCACGTAAGACGACAGTGTATATATTAAACCAAGTTCCAACCAAGGTTGTTCCTAAAACGCCATTTGAATTATGGAAAGGTTGGAAACCGAGTTTGCGACATATGTGCATTTGGGGATGCCCGTCTCAAGTGAGAATATATAATCCACAAGAGAAGAAGTTGGACCCAAGGACCATTAGTGGGTATTTCATTGGATATGATGAAAGGTCTAAAGATTACAGACTTTATTGTCCTTCTCATAGCACTAGAATTGTGGAATCAAGAAACACAAAGTTTCTTGAAAATGACTTGAACAGTGGGAGCGATCAAACGAAGAACATAGTTTTTGAGAAGAATCATTCAGAATCTCAACCTTCCACCCCAAGTGATAGATTGGTTATTGTTCACAACACCCCTCAAGTACAAACTGGTGTCGAACAACTAATTGTTGAAGTTCCACAAGCTGCTGACGACATTCCAGTAGATCAAGTAGTTCAAGAGTTTCCAAGAACTTTTGAACAACGAGTTGAACCACATACTTCTTAGGAAGATGGTGGTACAACATTAAGAAGATCTACTAGACCAAAGAGATCATCAATTCATGATGATTATGTTGTGTATCTGCAATAATCTGACTATAACATTGGAGCCAAAAATGATCTCGAGTCCTTTTCACAAGCCATGAGTTTCAAAGAATCAGAATTATGGTACGACGCCATGAAGGAATAGATGAATTCTATAAAAAATAATGAAGTCTGGGAACTTGTTGAGTTTCCTAATGGTGAAAAATCCATTGGATGTAAATGGGTCTTTAAAACAAAGAAAGACTCATTGGGCAACATTGAGAGATACAAGGCAATACTTGTTGCTAAAGGATTCACTCAGAAAGAAGGAATCGATTACACGAAGACTCTCTCTCTTGTATCTAAGAAAGATTCATTGCGTGTAATTATGGCATTAGTAGCCCATTTCTACTTGGAGTTGCAACAAATGGATGTGAGAACAACATTTCTCAATGGATATCTAGAGGAGGAGGTTTACATGAAACAACCTAAAGGATTCCCCTCTAGTGATGGTGAGCAATTGGTTTGCAAACTCAAGAAATCCTTATACGGTTTAAAACAAGCATCTCACCAATGGTATTTGAAATTCTATAATGTAATTTCTTCTTTCGGTTTTGTAGAAAACATTATGGATCAATGTATATACCTGAAAGTTAGTGGCAGTAAAATTTGTTTTCTTGTTTTATATGTGGATGACATTTTGCTAGCAACCAATGATAAGGGTTTGTTGTATGAGGTGAATCAATTCCTCTCTAAAATTTTTGATATGAAGGATATGGTTGAGGCATCTTATGTCATTGGCATTAAAATCCATAGAGACAGATTTTGAGGCATCTTGGGTCTGTCTCAGGAAACCTATATTAACAAAATTTTAGAGAGATTTCGGATGAAGGATTGTTCACCAAGTATAGCTCCCATTGTGAAGGGTGATAGGTTCAATTTGAACCAATGCCCGAAGAATGATTTTGAAAGGGAACAAATGAAGAACATTCCATATTCTTCTGCTGTCAGAAGCCTAATTTATGCTCAGGTTTGCACAAGACCCGACATTGCATTTGTTGTGGGAATGTTGGGATGATATCAGAGTAATCCGGGTATAGACCACTGGAGAGATGCAAAGAAAGTAATGAGGTACCTTCAAGGAACCAAAAACTACATGCTTATGTATAGACGAATTGACAATTTGGAAGTAATTGGCTACTCAGATTCTGACTTTGTTGGATGTGTTGATTAACACAAATCAACATCGGGATACTTTTTTATGATGGCTGGTGGAGCTGTATCATGGAGGAGTGCCAAGCAGACCTTGATTGCCACTTCTACTATGGAAGTTGAGTTCGTCTCCTATTTTGAGGCTACTTTATATGGTGTATGGCTTAAGAGTTTCATTTCTGGGCTTAGAATTATGGATTCTATCTCCAAGCCATTGAGAATGTATTGTGACAATTCAGCTGTTGTTTTTATGGCTAAAAGCAACAAAAGTGGGAGGCGAAATAAACACATCGACATTAAGTATTTAGCCATAAGGGAACATGTTAAAGAAAAGAGAGTGGTCATTGAGCACGTCAGCACTGAGTTAATGATCGTTGATCCTTTGACTAAGGGCATGCCACCATTTAAATTCAAGGAACATGTAATGAATATGGGACTTGGTTCCATTATGTAGTTTCTCATTGTATGGACAATGTTATTTTAATGAAATTATTAATTATTGTGATGTTTTCCTCTGTGAATAAACATAATGTTTATTCATTAAGAAATTGTTTCCACATAAATTATAAAAGAAATAAATACATAGTAATACATGGAAGATAATACTCGTCATAAGAGGACTTATTGCCATGATTCATGTATCTATTACTTAATACAGATTATCAATAGGTTTTAAGATGAGACATTAATATTGGAAGTATGGACCAAGTGGGAGAATGTAAGCTCCCTTAACCGCTAGAGCTCATTCGACCAACCGAAACCGTCCACCGTCAGCTCATTCGACCAACCAGAACCGTATTTCCCTTAACTGTTTAAACCACCGACAGTTCATTTGAAAACCAACCCGAACTGTTACTCAACTGCCACAACTCGTTTGGAAACCGACTGGAACCGTTTTCTTATTTGGGTGCTTCTGGAATGGTCCATTACTCCATATGGTTCTCTACCTAGATATGTGGAATAGTTAACAGTTAGCCAACAAAAGCTTGATGGAAGCTTGGCTATAAATATTTTGTTTTGGTCCACAAGCTTGCTTAATTCATTCAATCAATTTCCTTCAGTCTTACACCATCAATTAGAGTGAGCAGAGCTTGGAAGTGCCATACGGAAATCAAAACTAGTGTGGAACTCAGAAAACTTCTACAATAATTAATCAAACTCAAGCAACATCAATGGCCAGAGGTATGATCCATTTTGGCATCTAAATTTCGATTCTTTTGAAGAGTTTTATGCTGCGTATTATAGAATCGATTTAAAGCTTACATTGAATTGTCTATATGCTTCTTTACTAAACAAGCTATCGATTTCAGAAGCTCACTCGTCAACCAAATCCATAAGCTCTCATGGTATAGCTCAAGATTGTCTCTTCCACATGAACAATCATCTCTCTTACATGAATATCCTAGTGAATCTCACTTGAGATGAGAGATTATATTGATAAGTGAGACCGTTGTTAACTTCCATGACCATTTTTTGGAGTATATGAATTACCCTTGTATTTCTAGCGTGGAGTATCCATCACGTTTCCATAAGAATTTCAAACATGTTTCATCATGTGTAGTTCCAAGATGCAAACATGATTTATCCACACCTATGGTCGGCCTTCTATGTTCCAGAAAATAAATCAAAGCCTTGCACTTTTTTCGATATGATTTATCCACACCTATTGTCATCCTTCTATGTTCTAGAAAATAAATCAAGGCCTTGCACTTTTTTCCATCTTCATTGCCCTTTTTCATGATTCCCTTAGTTTATTGCTTGATGTACTTTTTTGCATCCTCATTGCCCTTTTCCATGATTCCCTTAGCTTGCTTGATGGATTTTTGATTCTTTAAAAATACACTCTAAGGAGACTTTGAAAAAACATGCATGTTGCTCAATACAACATCGTAATCTTTAAACTATGTGTCCACATTTTCCATGTGCTTTGATAATATCATCGTAGCTATCTTGTGGAGAATCTTATTAGTGAAATCAAGATCTCAGAGTAACCAATATCCTTCACTGAAGAATACTAATCAATCCTCCATGAAGATCTGAATGAAACAATTTCCTTTGCCCATTGTGTTGTTTTCTTTGTCGCTATTGAAATTGTTGGTGGTTATGTTGCTATCTCTACTTCTGTTACCTTTTCCCTTGACTAAAGAAAACCTAGCTTCCACATTCCCATAAAACCCTAGTGCTATAGTGTAACAGAAGAGGACGAAAACGATAAATACCACCTCAAAAAAATATGTCTTTTCCTTTTTCTTAAATTTCCTTTTTCTTAAATTGTTGTCATGCTTGCAAGATAACAAGCTCATAGAGATAGTTTACTCTTCTTAAATTGTTTTCATGCTTGGAAAATGACAAGCTCACACAGATGGTTTACTCTCAACCCTTTCTATATGCTTGGATATTGTATATTCCGTAGCCTTCCTTCCCTCACCTTCATGATGCTATATCCATCCTAATGATAGCACCATTTATACTCCCTACACTCATACGTGTCATGACCATCTATTTTACCAAAAACATCCTTTAAGTTACATAAAATCTGACCTCATATGAATACCTATATGAACACTTTTGGAGGCACGTGAGCCACATATTTAGAAAATTCAATACTTGGCTTTGCGTTCGATGCTTCTACTTAATGTCCACTTTATTTAAGAGACACATCCTTCGAATATTTAATTCATTAAACACCAAACATTACATTTGAAATTTTTAACAAACTTAATATAGAAATTGAATTTTTTAACAAATTTAATACACACAAAGAAATTTATTATCTATGACACATTATTATTATGACTCATAGTTTTTACTTTAAAAATTGTGAAGATAATAACAATTAATTAACCTTAAAAATGTGAAGATAATAACAATTAATTAAAAAATCATATTTAACTCTCAAGATAATCAACATTTTTTTTTAATATTTGAAGCTCATAAATAATCAAAACGTCATCAAGATGGCAGTTTTAAATATATGATATATATTTCAAGTTTCTACATTTACATTTATGGTCATTTCATTTCTTATCTGTTTTATTAAAATTGACTAGTTGGTGTATATATTATAACAATAATATGGTAGCTTTGTAGAAGAAAGAAAATATTTCTTTGGAGTTTCTCGAAATGAAATGAGATTCACAAATATTTCTTTGAAGTTTCACAAAATGAGACCTTTGCGAAAACGAATAAAAGTAATTTAAAGCTATATAATTCTTCATCTTCATTAGCATACTAAAGTAACATATCTGTATAATAAACTCAATTGTATTGCACGAAGATCACATTAGCTATCTGCATGAATGTAGTGCCTGATTATTTCTATGAATATCTTTGAAGTAACTTATCTTTATCATAAACTAAATTTTATTGCAAGAAGAGTACATTATCTACTCCAAGAACATGATAAATTATATATTTCAATGTTACGGTGACTAAGAGAAATGTGTGTTTTGTGTAAGTTTAATACACAAACCACCCTTGCATGTGAGTGTTAAATAGTTTGTGTTTGTGTTGGAGAAGGTGGAGCAATTTATTGGAAGTAGGCACAATTTGTTGTGTTGTTCAGTATGTCTAACATGTGAATATTAATTCTCTTTACGTGAAAGTGTTTTTCATCTTAAACTTTTTGATTGTTATGAAAAATTCTTTAATGTCATGATGTTTTTCTATTTTATAATGAAATTAAATTTTATTCAAAATTAATTTTTTTATAATGAGATATTTCATAAAGATATGAAAAATATTTATATCTTTTGAAAAATTTAAAATATATGAATGTCAACTAAAATATAAAATGTTGTGTGCTTTTAATATAGTGTTATTAGACATTCGATTTAAAATACAAAATATTGTCTCTTTTTTAATATAACAAATGTAATCAAATAATTGTATGTTGTATTTTTCTTAATAAATGTAATGGAATAATTATATGTTGTATTTTTTTTAATAAATGTAATCCAATAATTATATGTTGTATTAATGTTTTTTCTTTTTGATATAGTAATGTGAGTTTTTACATAATAAATGTAATCAAATATTAATGTTTTTTGTAATTAAATAATAACTGTAACTTCTTTTCTTATATAGTAATGTGTTTTTCTCTATACAATAGCTATAATTAATATTAATATTTTCCTTTTTAATATAATGTATTAGTAATTAATATTAATATTCTATTTTTTATTTATTAACATAGTAAATATAATCAAATAATTAAAATAACCTTAATTAATATAACTCCAATCCTAATAACTAATATATTTTGATATAATAATATACTTTTTTACATAATAAATGTAATTAAATACTAATGTTTTTTATATTGAATAATCAATAATAAATGTAACTCATTTTCTTATATATAATAATGTGTTTTTTTCTAAACAATAAAAGTAATTAATATTGATATTATTTTTTTAATATATAATAATATATTAGTAATTAATATCCATATTATTTTATTTATTTACTGATATAATAAATACAATTAAATAATTAAAATAACCTAATAACTAATTAATGGTTAATCTAGATTTCATTTTTATGAAAGTAAAACAACTTAGAAGAAGATCTTCAGAGTTACTATGGATGGGGGTTCAATTAATGAATGTGATAAAATGGAAAGTATGCAAGAGTAGTAGCATGCATACTCTAACCCTAATAACTAATATCTTTTTAATACAAAACGCTTCATATCATTATAATATATATTTTTAATTTCCACAAGTTTTTTTAATGAGCTATCAATGACTCCACGATGGGTGAAGTATTTTTCCTTGATTATGAATGACTGCTGGATGGCGGTTGAATTAATGAATCTGATAGGATGGAGAGTATGCAACAGTAGTAGCATGCATACTCTAACCCTAAAATTTCATTTTAATATAAAAAAAGTCATGTCATTATAATATATATTTTCAATTTCCACAATTATTTCAGTTGAAGTATTTTTCCTGGATTATCCATGACTCCTCGATTCATGAAGTATTTTTCCGGGGTTATCAATGACTCTTGGATGTCGTTTGCGGGGAAGGATTTTTTAATTCAATCAAGCATCGTACACCTCACCGCCCATTTTAAATCCCATTAAAGCATTTAAACAATACACTCCGAGGAGTCTCTAAAAAAACATGCACGTTGTTCAATACAACATCGTAATCTTTAAATACACTCCGAGGAGTCTCTAAAAAAACATGCACGTTGTTCAATACAACATCGTAATCTTTAAACTATGTGTCCACATTTTCCAAGTGCTTTGATAATATCATCATAGCTATCTTGTAGAAATCATTCACTGAAGAATAGTAATCAATCCTCCATGAAGATCAGTATGAAACAATTACCTTTGCCAATTTTATTGTTTTATTTGTCGCTATTGAAATTGTTGGTGGTTATGTTGCTATCTCTGCTTCGTCTACCTTTTCTCTTTACTAGAGAAAACCTAGCTTCCACATTCCCTTCAAACCCTAGTGTTATAGTGTAGCAGTGTTATAATGTAGCAGAAGAGGATGGAAACGGTGCATGCCACCCCCAAAAAATTCTTCACATGCTTGTAAGATGACAAGCTCACATAGATAGTTTACTCTCGATGCTTGGATACTGGATGTTCCTCGACCTTCCTTCCTAATTAGATCAATCCTAATTAGAGAACCATTTATACTGCTAACACTCATATGTGTAATGACCACCTAATTTACCAAAAAACATCCTTTGAGTTACATATATGAACATTTTGGAGGTACATGATGTAAGGTAGCTAGAGAGGTAGTGGGGGGGCCTATAGGGCCAATAATGATAATAGTGGAGGTCATTCAATGTAAGGTGGACTAGGTCCACTATATTATTAAATAAGGCCCATTATGGTAATTAGATATAATAAATGTAAGAGGAGGAATCTTCTAGAAGTAGAACCTTCTAAGAAGTCCTCTTACATTTATTATATCTAATTACCCATTTATTATATCTAACTACCATAGTGGGCTTTATTATATCTAATTACCTATTTATTATATCTAACTACTATAATGGACCTTATTTAATAATATAGTGGACCTAGTCCACCTTACATTGAATGACTTCCACTATTATCATTATTGGCCCTATGAGCCTTCCCACTTTATTCAGATATTTGGTTTTTAACACATGACTTAGAAACATATATAAACATGTTTGGAAACACATATTTAAAAATTCAATACTTGGCTTTGCGTTAGATTCTTCTACTTAATGTCCACTTTATTTAAGAGACACATCCTTCAAATATTTAATTCATTACACATCAAAAATTACATTTGAAATTTTTAACAAACTTAATATAGAAATTGAAATTTTTAACAAACTTAATATAGAAAGAAATTTATTATTTATGAAACATTATTATTATGACAGATGGTTTTCACCTTAAAAACTATGAAGATAATACAAATTAATTAACCTTAAAAATGTGAAGATAATAATAATTAATTAAAAAGTTATATTAAAGTGTTAAGATAATCAACATTTTTCAATGTTGTGAAAGAGTATCAACATTTTGGTTTTTAATATTTGAGAGTTGTTGTAAGGTCAAAATGAATTTAATGTCTATTAATCATGTTTCTGTTAAATGCATTAGTTAAATGCAACAACATGACTATATTTAATGTATTGGCTATTTCTTTTCTTATCTGTTTTATTAAAATTGATTAGTTAGTGTATATATTATATCTATAATATGGTGTTTCCGTCTAGTAAGAAAGCAATTTTTTTTTGGAATTTGAAGGAAAGAGATCTTGATTGAAAACAAAAAAAAATTAATTTAAAGGTATATAATTCTTCATCTAATTATCATACTACCTACATCAACTTAATTCATGATTTGTTCTAAGTATTTGTGAAGTAGCATATCTCTATAGTAAATGGAATTGTATAGCACAAAGAGTACATTATCTATTTGCATGAATGTAATGCGTGATTATTTCCATGGATCTCTCTAAGTAGCATATCTCTATGATAAACTAAATTTTATTGTAGGAAGAATACATTATCTAGTGCAAGAACATGATAAATGATATTATTTCAATGTTATGGCGATTAAGATAAATTTGTGTTTTGTGTAAGTTTAATACACAAACAACCCTTGCATGTGAGTGTTAAATAGTCTGTTTTTGTGTAGTAGAAGGTGGAGCAACTTATTGGAAGTAGGCACAATTTATTTCTTGTCCGGTCTAGCATGTCTACCATGTGAATATCTATTCTCTTTATTCATTGAAACATTTTTCCATTTTACATTACTCATGCTTTCCAACACATTTTATCCAAAGTTTTAGCAACCTTCAATTTTTTTTCTAGCAGAGGTTATCCAAAGTTTTATGTTTGAGGTCTTATCTAGACTCATATTGAGGTTGTTTTGACTAGTGTCATTGGGTTGCTACGTGTTGATTTGGTTTTCATGTTTTTTTGCTTCGAGTTGTCTCTATTTCCTCCCTTCCTCTTGGTTGGTTGTTTGGCTTCCAAGAAGCTCCTCTTGGTGGTTGCTTGTTACTTTTCTTCCAAGAAAAATTCCTCCTCTTTCCTCTTCTTTGGTTGCTTGGATTCCAAGCAATGTTAGTTTTGGTTGGGGCTTCCAACCATCTTGAGCCAATGCCAAAAAACTTCCAAGCTTCCTGTCAACCAATATTTAGATTTTCAACCAATGTCCAGGTTTCCAATCAATATACCAACACTGATGCTTCCAACCAGCGTCTATATCTTGTGATCCCTACAAAACCAACGTCGATTTACTCCATCTGTGAGACTCCAACAATTTAATGTTATAGATTATTTTCATCATTCATGTTTTAAAATTTTTATGACATGAAAGTTGTAAATTATCAAGGTAGGGATCAAATTAACCTAATCCTTGGATACATAGGGATATTAATGATAAAGTGTTTAAGGGTAAGTGCAAGCTAATGATAGTCTCTAGTGATGCATTAGTGGCAATGCAAACTTGGAAAAACATCAAATTGTTAAATTGGAGGGATTATTCAAGGTACTTTTACAATGAATTTGAATATGGTGTAAGAAGATGAAACATAATAAATTGTATTATCTTCTAGAATATACAACTTTTGTTCATAGACATTGTGAATAACTAGGTCAAATTTAATTTTTTCTAAAAGTATATGTTTTTGTTCTTGTAGGTTTTGAGTGTTTCAATCATGAAATTTCGTTCCAAAAATTTGTATACTTGTAAAGAACCCATTTTTATTGTGACGTGTATTTTTTGGAAAATTTTAATATCAATTTTATATTTTTTTTAAATTATCAAAGTCAACATATGCATAAAATTACCATGTCTTTTGTTCGTGCACTCTATAAGGGTCTTAAAATGATCAATTTTTTTTTTTTAAGATCGTAGGCATCAGTCTCATATTGTGTTGCATATAAATCATTTGAGTAATGGTTAAGCCAAGAAAAAGTTATAGTAGAAATAAGAGAGGTATGTATTCTAGGATTTTGATACATGTGAAGACAAAAATAGATTAAAAATAGTAAACAATAATAATTCTTAAAAACAATTATATATTTGAAATTTGCATAGCCGAATCAATCTATGTATATGATTTAATCAACAACTAAATTGTTTATCCTATAGAAAAATAACTTCATAGACAGATATATAGAGGGGTATTCACAAAAATGAAGTTTTTTATGAATTTGTAGACTGAACCATTACGTTTGTCATCCTAAACCTATGTCAAAGCCAACCAAATCAACATACACCTTGTCAATCCCGACTAAAGAATTTGAATTAAAATAAGCATGCACCCACTCTAGGAGCATGCACACGCTATAGGAGTGTGCACGCGCTACAAGAAAATATGTGTGCTCCTCTTTGTATTTCTCTCTCAACCTCTCACACTCTCACACATTCTCTCTCTCCCCTCTTGAACCCTCTATCTCTCTCCCCTGTTCCAGTATTTCTCTTCTACTTCTCCTTCATCTACCCCTCTCTCCTAAATTCACCTCTCTCTCTACCCCCGTCTTTATTTTCCCTTCTCTCCCTCTCACACTCTATATTTCGTTACTATGCCTTTCTCTCTATACCTCCCACACACACTTTCTACCTCCTCTATATGTCTTCCTCTCTCTCCTTCCCACACTCTAACACACTCACTCTCTACCTCCCCTCTTTTTCTTCATCTCTCTCCCTCCCACACTCTCACACACACACTATCCCTATGCATGGACATGGCCAAATTCTTCCCTTTCCATGCATAGGGACATGCTCGAATTCTCGCTTGTCCCTATAGAGGGATAGCATCAAATTCGAACCTGTCCATGTAAAGAGACATGGACAAATTTGGGCTTGTCCCTGTACATGGACATGGCCAAATTCAACCTGTCCCTATACAGGGACATGGCAACTTTTCAAAGTGATCTAGGACTCTCAATTTTGTTCATACAATAGATTAAATTAAATTTAATGCATGTTGGAAATTACAATTTAGATTTATGTTTGTAATTTTGTGTATTTTCATCATTCAATTACTTTAGAA
The DNA here is from genome assembly GCA_009831015.1 of Picea engelmannii. Taxonomy (NCBI): domain Eukaryota; kingdom Viridiplantae; phylum Streptophyta; class Pinopsida; order Pinales; family Pinaceae; genus Picea; species Picea engelmannii. Next base: position 222,922 of record ML800741.1, read on the forward strand.
ATATATTTTTTAGCATAAAGCTTTGGACTAGGAATTTCAACTTGTATCTTAAGTAGGAAAAAATCAGCTTTAAACATTCTGGAATTCAGTTTTATTTTTATTTTAAACTAACTGCAATTTTGAGAAATTAGTTTAGTGCATAAAATTTCATTTCTAGATTTGTTTCGAGTCTAAAAAATGTCATTTTCCAATCTAGGTAGACTCATTTACTTACGTTTTTTTGTACTTTGGAAATTGATTTTGATTTTTGTTTTACATTTTATGAATTGATATCACTGAATATAAGTAAAAAATTTACATTTCTAGATAACGTTTGAGTCTAAAAAACTAATTTCCATATCTTACTTTAAGCTCATTTCATAGACATTGCATTCTAGAATAAATTCTATTGATTTTCTTTATAAATTTATTCATTTTTCACTCATATTTGTTGCATAAAATTTATATTTCAGATTGTATTTGACCATTTAAATTTGAATTCCATACTTTACTTTGCCTTAAACTTCATTCTTTCTTTGCAAATATGAAATTAACCTACTTCACACTTCACATAAATTCAAATATGATACAAGTCAAAGTATATTAGTCATACATATCCTACATTAGACTTGTGCCTCATTTCTAATATGAAAGATACCTCATTGGACACACATAAACCATATTGCAAATCAAACTTAACTTGAGTCCTTGAACACTTTAATCAACCTTTTAACCTTGGAATTATATTTACCTTAGGGAAGCCCCAATTTTTCCCTGTCCATGCATAGGGACAGGCCCGAACTAGAGCTTGTCCCTGTATAGGGACAGGTATGAACACAGACCTATCCATGTATAGGGATAGGGCCAAATTTTTCCATGTCCATATATTTAATTTCCAGTTTTAAATTAAATTTATACATCACTATTGTTAAGCAGAATGAACAAAACCCTCATATTAAACTAATTTATTTTATTTTTTCAAAAAAGAAGACTCCGGTGATTGGATTCTACATATTAAAATGTGATTCTTTAAGTTGATTAGGATTGATGTTTATTTTTATTTTAAACATAGGACCCACCAAAAAGCATGGATATGATATGCCTCAGTCTACTACCATCTTGGATCAACTAGCACCAAACATTAGAAAACTCGATAAAGAAATATTGTTAAATTATTTCATTTTATGTTTTAAGATTTCATAAATCCTTTCATGAATTTAGGCATGTCCCTGTACATGGAAGAGGCCAAATTTTAGGTTGTCCCTTTACAGAGATAGGCCTAAATTTGGGCCTGTCCATTTACTGGTAGAAGCTCGAATTCGGCCCTATCCATGTACAGGGTGAAGGAAAAATTCAACCATGTCTATGTATTTAGTTTCCACTTTTACCTTAAATTTATACATCACTATTGTTAATAAGAATAAACAAAACCCTCATATTATTAAACTATTTTATTTTATTTTTGCAAAAAAGAAGATTTGAGTGATTTGATTCTACATATTAAAATAGGATTCTTTATGTTGATTACGATTGATGTTTATTTTTATTTTAAACATAGTATCCACCAACTACCATGGATATGATATGCTTGAGTCTACTACCTCCTTGGATCAACTAGAACCAAATATTAGACAAGTCGATAAACAAATATTGCTAGACTATTTCATTTTATGTTTTAAAATTTTATCAATATTTTAATGAATTCGGGCATGTCCCTTTACATGGACATGGTCGAATTTGATGTTGTCTCTATATAGGGATAGGACCAAATTCATCCCTGGCCACATATTTAATTTCCACTTTTACCTTAAATTTATATATATTTAATTTCCAATTTTATCATAAAGGTTTAAACACTTCATTATTATTATTTTTATTATTTTTTTATAATTCATTATAAATCCTACCTTAAATCATGAAGAGGACTAGTGGAATCCACAAAAATCAATTGAGTAAAAAATATATCGTAGAGGAGAAAAAATAAAATTAGGACAAATCAATAGGGAAAAAATTAAAATTACAACAAATCAAGTAAAAAAAAAAGGTTAAAATTACAACACAAAATAACAAAACGAGACAAAACCATTACTTTAGTCTTTGCAACGTAAATTTTTTTTTATTAATAAGAATAATAATGAACTCTTCTAATGCAAATCTTTTAGACTAGATATGTGTACACTTTCTAAACGATCTGAATTTATGACAATTTTTCAGGCATACCTCATTGATTCCAAAGGCACTTTCTCTCCATAAACCATTGTTTTATTCAGATTATCATTAAAAGAGATGGATGTGTACATTACAACTCACCAATCCATTATAAAGATGACAAAGTAGTATATTTATCATATCCATTCCTATATTATAAACTTTTTTCACCTATCTATCCAATATTGTCATCCAACTTACATGGTCATATCATTTTAGGGAACTAAATGACAACATTCCCTTCATCCACATCTTTAAATATTCAATGCTCATATGAAAAACACCATCGGTCCCTTCTGGATAAGCCCGAATTTGTCCCTGTCCATGTACAAGGACATGCCTGATTTTAATATTAGACCCCAATTTAATATTGTACATGGACAGGGATAGGCCTAAATTCAGACATGTCCATGTACAAGGACAAGCCCGATTTTAATATTCAACCCCAATTTATAATTTCATAATAATCTATATTGTTTTTTTATTTTTTTCCTGGATTCCAACTTTGCTTCAAAATGGTTTTGGTTTTATCAATAACAATGAACTTACAGAACAAGGATATGAAGTCTCAATTTTTTTTATCTTACATACTTCTTGCATACCATTAAATTTTCTTGATAGGTACTCGATCTAAGTCATAGGAAAACCATTCCAGTAACAGGTGCAAATTTGTTTTGTGTGTTTAAGATGTGTGTGCGCGTGTAGAAGTAACAACACACATAATTGTGCAATGCCCTGGACAACCGACAAGATGCAACCATGAGGTTCATCACAAGAAGACTAAAGGCACACGACGAGCAACCACAAACAATGTAGGACCATAGACATAAGGTGCACAATGTAGACATTTAGCAACAACGTAAACCTGACTGATAAATACGACTGACCTCCCGCTTGTCCTACCCTGAAATGGTTAGGACCTCCAAGACACATAAGCAACGCTCAAGCCCAGGTTCCCATCGATTTTAACCATTTAAGGTCTCAGGGCTGGCGACTGTTATGAGGAACATGGAGGTGTCTACTTCCCACCTGACACAACACACCTAGCAACTAACTGAATATAATCAAGAAGAACGTAAATAGGAAGAACAAACATGCCCCTTTCGGATGGTGCGTGATAAGAGGCTTCCGACAACAACCCAAATTCAACATTAATTAAATGCACCACAACCGTTATTACTAACTCCGAGTAATTTAATGCATATAAATCCGGGCATCCTTTGAGTATGTCTTATCAGTGCCAAGAGGCTACCTAACATCACAATGAGATATCCATATCATCTCCTTTCTAGTTACAACAATGTTGGAATAAATAAAGGTCACACATTTCAACTCTGATCTTGCCATCTTGTTGGTAAGGTAAGAACAGACAATTCCTATTTCAACAATACATTATAATTGCGAAACTATAGACAATAATTCTCGGACATTGGTAGGCCATAGCATTTTCCTTCCCCTAAATTAAAATTTTCATCATATAGAATATATCAATAAACCATCCTATTTAAAAATGACAAGTTATGGCAATTACCATATTTAAAATGACCTTAATTAAAGCAATGTTTCAAGGGACAAACCATCCTATTTAAAATGACAAGATATGATAATTACCATATTAAAATAACATTAATTAAAGCAGTGTTTAAAGGAACAAAACCATCTTATTTAAAATGACAAGGTATGATAGTTACCATATTAAAATGACATTAATTAAAGCAATGTTTAAAAGGGACAAAACCCTCATATTTAAAATGACAAGATATGATAATTACCATATTAAAATGACATTAATTTAAATAGCAACATTTTTTTTTTTTTTAAAAGGGACCCTAAATAAGGATGTTCAAAGGTCATATCTAAGGTACCATCATTAGGAAAGACACAATAACCACATAATTAAGTTATTGGTCCCTAAAGGAGATATGTTAAAAAATGTATTTAATGAACATATCATCACCAAAACTCAGACATTAATTAGATGGTTATACTAAAACTAGGTAATGAGCAGAGCATGACCTACGCTCGGCCAAATTATATTGTTTACTAAAAAGACATAGAGCATATCATAACCGTCTCACACATTATTTATATGGTTATACTAAACTAATTAAAGAGTAGATCCTGACCTACGCTCGGCCAATTTACAGTGTTTTACTAAAAATTATTTAGAGCGTATTATAACCAACTCACACCATATTTATATTGTTCAACAGTGAGTTTGAGTTTCGTGTGTGTGAGACTGTGCTTAGGGGTGATAACCAAACGATTTAGGTGCCAAATTACAGTGAAGGATCAATAAATCTCGGTCGAGCTATGCATGCTACTATCAACATAAATACTGGTATGCGTATCAAGTAGCCTGAAAGCATTGACCATTTAATCCTACAGTCATCAGAGAATTCTAATGTATCCACAGAGTTCCAACCATATGAACGTACCAGGGTTCTACAGGGTAAAAGATTTAGACCTATCCTCGAGCGCTGACAACCATGAAGAGGTATGACTGTGAAATGTGACTGCGTATACAGGGAAATAACCAACCGAATGTTGATTAATTAGTTGTATGGATTGTGAAATCTTAAGATATATCCTGTACAGAGAGAATAAACCGCCACTCAGCATTCAACCAGTATCGAAACCCTCAACAAGTTAGATTTAGTAGGGCGTTTGGCACCCTTCATTGGTCGCTGGGTAATTTGCATCAGTTTATGTTTAGTGACAGTCCATACTACTAATGAGCCGATGGGTTGCCAGAACCAAAGTAAAAATTGCGTTTTAAATCATAACCAAACCTGAAAACATTCTCACGATTTGTTAGTTGATTAGAGGGCAGAGGGAGGAACGCAGACCACAAGCAATCAAATTTTGAAACGCAAACATGTTCACACGCAGATCATGTGCAGACCAATCTTAACACGCGAAAGGAAAAAGAAAAACACAGTCTATGAAGAGGTATCAATGCGCAACATTCAACAGTTGGTTCGGCATTTAAGTAGGGAATGAGACTGGCAATTGCAGGGGTCCTGTTATTCTGCAATCTGTCATTATTATAATGGCAACTATATACAGAATCAACGCAATGGTATAAACACCCAAATGACAGCAACCCAGCAATGGTACAAATGCCCACTGTACAAACGCCCATGGTATAAATGCCCAATGACATAAACGCCCAATGACAGCAAAGGTAAAACGCCCAATGACAGCAACCCAACAATGGTATAAACGCCCATGGTAACAGTCTAAACATACCCCCACGCAGTGGCAGAAACGCCAGCATTCAGAAGAAAAAAAAATACACCCAGCACGGTGCCCAAACACCCAAATCCATGACCACACGACCAATGTAAAATCACCCAAGAGGGAAGGCTCACTGTACACCATAAATTCGACCATTTTCCCAACAAAACGCTCAACATACCGAAAGCCTCACACAGTATTAACCCAATAACATCGAACAAAACACACACAGCAAATTAAGAACATGCCTTCAATGCATCAAGGAACGTCTCTGTACAATCAGATTGGCCAACAAAAAAAATGCCCCAACACTGCTACCCGTTGTCAAATAAAACGCCCAATGTATAAACAATGAATTTCGAGCAAAATCAATAACACTGAAAAAGGTCCAGTTAAACCTGAAAACTCTTCGCACAAGACGTAACGAGAAACCTTCAAACGAAAGAGAAATACTTAAGTTTATCATGAATCGAGCATTTTAATAAGACGTTAATTCTGCAATCAGATAAATAATACTTTTCAACTTGCAAACTGTAAAAATCTCAAACACAAGAAGCCGTATCCCATTTTATGAACATTTAACAGCTGGTGTATCTGGTTAAATTCGCAAAAATGTTGGCAGTGCAAACATAGGTGGGGTGAAATATTATTGGCCGCACAACACAAAAATTTATTCAACTGATTCAACCATTATATTCAGCAAAATTCATTTACAAACACTTCGTCATCTCGCTAATAATTGAGGTAACCAGCCTTATTATCAGAGGCAATCACATACATTCTAGTCTACTGAATTTACAATTCATACCTTAGCCACTCGCCCGCTTTGGAGACGTCCTGCGCTCTGTGCCGTGTCCGCGCTCCTTGCCGCTCCCGCTTGTTGACCACAGAAAACTCACCGGTACCTCCCAACCAAACGCTAGGGGTACTTTGCTTCCCCCTTAGCCCCCCGAGCCGCAAAGGGGCCACAAAAGAACCAGAGAATAACTATCTTCTCAGCTCACCTCCACGGCTGAGCTACCACTCCAACACAGATGATATAGACCCAACTCCTCACAAGAAAATCCGTCAAACCACAATTCGGCAGCGTAACATTACGCTAACTGTTCATCCCTTCTTTCCTTCCTTTCCCTTTCTTTTATAGAAAAAAATGAGACCTGCTTACTTTCCTAATTATCAATTAATTAATCTTTAATGAAAAACCCTCTAAACAATCTTCGCCGTCCAAGTGTCACTCATCCCTAGGGTTCTCCAATAATTAAATTATTTTTTAATTATTAAAGGACTAAATTCCCTCACTCCCCCAAAATCGCTCCTTAAATTTCTCCTAGGGTTCCTAGATCCCCTCTCATGCTTTTATTCACTTTCTTAAAA
>ML800741.1:230369-241162 GCA_009831015.1 Picea engelmannii
CCTTTACTCCATATGTGAGTCTGGTCGGCAAGCTATCGTCAGCCTGCATCATCAACCATCATGTCAGATCATGTCAACAACATATCATAAAATCAATAGCATATCATCAAACGAAAAAATATCATCGTAAATGAAACAACTCAAATAACCCACTCCCTGACTCAATCCAGAGTCCAAGGAAGTTCCACCGATGCCTCTGCATCCTCAAGGTCCGAAACCCTACACACTCAAAGAAACCGAATCAGCAACACCTGTCTACATCAGCGTAGTAAAAACATTCTATCATATAACGTAACGCATCATAATGAAGGAAAAAGTTTCATCATCATAAAAAATCCAGATCACTTGCGAGCAAGTGTCCTCAAAGAATAAGTTTTATAAGTGCGCCAGAGCAGGATGTTACAACTGCCATGCAACACTTGCACTTGTTTTATTTTATTTTGATGTATAATTTTATAGTAGTTTCGCAGTTTGTGTTTTACGAGGTTGATAGGGCCGAATGTAGCCCTGTCCATGTACATGGAAGAATTTGGGCCTTCCCCTGTACGTGGACAGGGCTGAATTCAGGCTTGTACCTATATAGGGACAGGGCCAAATTCATCCCTATCCATTTACAGGGGGAGACTCGATTTCATTGCCACTAGTTCAGGTAAATATATCCCTTTCCGAGTTAAATAATTTTTCAGCTATTTACAGTCTGTGTTTTAGGAGGTTGACAAATTTGACCCTGTCCATGTACAGGGACATGCCCGAATACGTGCAAGATCATGTATTAATTACTTTAATAACTTAAAAATAAATCTCTTACTTTTAGTTTTCTATGTATTCGCGTGTGAAAAATATAGAAACCTCTCATATAGTTAATTGTTGTGTGAGTTTTTTTTTTGTTTCTTGGTTAAGTACCAAACCGAGATAATGTCTGACCCTCTTCTCTCCCGGGATGGTCCATGAGACCTAGGACTAGTTAAGAAGGGCATGATCACATCATTGATCTTCCTCGTATGCTGGGATGATAAAAGATTATAAGTAAATATCATGAGAATCATGTGGACATTCTGCAATTCAAGAAGAACTTAATTGTTGACTTTGTCTTGAAACCACCGGTGCTTGGGTTATGCCCCCATTAATTGTTGTGTGGGCTTTTGGTTTTTCTCTTTTCTTCTTCCTAAAGAAAGTTAGTCACCTTGACTTTGGAAGAACATAATTGTTGACTTTGTCTAGAAACCAGCCTTTCTTGAGTTATGCCCCCCTTAATTGTTTTGTGGGTTTTTGGTTTTGTTCTTTGATTCCTCCTAATGATAGTTATGCACCTTGACTTTGAATCCCCTCTCCTCGAATTTTTTTTTTCTTGTTCATTTTTATGATTTAACAATTAATATTTTATGTTATAAAATATTATTTGTTTAAATTATTTAATTATTTAATTGAGTGGCTACGACCCCTCTAGGATAGTTTTTATTGGTGTATTAAGCCACCATGGGATTACCTCTCCAACCTCTTGTTGTTGCTGACCACTAAGGGTTGTAGCCATCTTGCCACAAATATCTTCTTGGTTGTTGTTTGGGGTTTTTGGTTCTCCTTGCTGGTGTCTCCCTCCTCATTTTTTTTGTGGTGTTGTCCTTCTCATCCCCTTGCTAATTCCACCCCGTTTATATTGTCTTTTTCCTCTTCTATTGTTGGTGCCACCTGTGTATGTTGCTGGTCAGTCTTTTGATATTTTACCATAAAAGTTCTTCTTGGAAATTTGTTCCAAGTGTCATGATGAGATCTTCCCTGAGGGTTTGATCAATGATCCCTCGAATCATTTTCTAAGAATATATCTAAGAGGATAACAACAACATAGTAGTTAATAGTGTTTCTTGTTTTAGTTTTAAGTAAAAAAAAAATTCAATGATTGTTTTTAGGCTACTAGATTATGGATCAAAAGTTTTAATGTCTTGTCAATTGTAACATACAAGTAGATAATGTTTAGAAATTAAAATAAATATTTATTTTTTAGCTAGCTATACTTTTTCCCTTAAATTTTAACATGTTACACATAGACTATCTTAAAAATTACCTTTTACAATTTACACAAATATAGATTGTCTTCTACATGTTACATTTTTTTTTTATATTTAAATATTTTAATGTTCATTATATATAACATCATAGTAAAAAATATAGTTGTTCTAGTTTTTTCAATATATGTCTTTGATTCTTTTAAGTTGTTATAAATGCTTAAAAGTCTTTAACTTGTGTTATAAATTTTATATTTTCATTTTATGTTTCTGTAACTTATGAACTTTCATATTCATGAATTTCCAAGGGATAGATATCGAGATGAGTTAATGCAAAGGAGGGAGATGTTTCAAGACTTTACATTCGTAACTATTGAGGTTAATTTGTCATTTCAGTTATGGTGTAACGATCAAACAATTATCTTTATACAACTTGTAAAGGAAGGATTTTACCTTTGGACCCCAACGATATCCGACCAACTCCATTAACGTTAATATAGACCAGGAACTAAACTCGTATGATCCTTCATAAGTGGCCAAACTAAGACAAAACCTAGAGTCACATCTAAAGTAAAGGTTGTGAATTGATTTTACGGAAACAATATGCATGTTGGAACCCTTTCTTTCACTTGACCTTGTATTTGTTTTTCTATACACCTTAATACTATTAGGAAGAGCATGATTTCATCAAGACTTCGGGAGATACCCAACTGAAACATTCATACCTTAGAAATGTAAATTATGAAAGGACTTAATGGTATAATTTGTAATATATATATATATATATATATATATATATAAAGGGATTTAATAATTAGAAGATTATATATATTTTGAAACAAGGACATTTTGGAATATTGTTGATACTTTCCATTGATGTTAGAATTTCAAGGAATTTGAGAGGCTATCATTGGTAAGGCCATCCCTAGATAAACATATGACCCTATATAACATGAGTGGGTTTATGAATATAAGGTAGGTAAACATAATCCCCGTGAGAGTTGAATAGAGGCGACATATGCCCCTTTAACTTGTCCTTATGTCTTTTGAATCTGTTGTTCATAGAGAAAGAGAGTTAATGTCCCTAACAATTTTTTTTTTATTTGGTAAATTTGGGAAACATTACAATATGACACCTATGAGTGTTGTTCAATATCACTAAATAACTTTCTATTCAAAAATTTGCAGGAATAGCAATGCGCCATCCACAATACAAGGTCTACACTCAGTAAGCTTCCAACTTTGTTATCATGTCACAAATCACATTCTTTTTCAACTTAAGTTTTTTCAATCAAACTTAATGAAAACTATGTTTAAAATGTGTGTTAGGTAACATCATACACATTTGTCATGTAGCTCATAATTTCAATTTCTTTTGATTTTCTTCAAGATATTGAAATCTAAATGCACAATACAAAGCAATTTAATATATCAACACTTTTGGAATCAAAATTCACAATTTCATAATTAAAATTGATACTTTTTACGTTGTATTTAAATTTTTTAATTAGGATGTTAATCATACACTACCTTGAATTCTCAATATACTCAAAATTCAATTAAAAAAATGAAAATATAAATGCAACAAACCAAGCCTTAGTAGATGATGTTGTTTTTTTCTTTTTGTTATAAGGTCACAAAATCAAATTATTTTTCAACTTAAGTTTTTTCAATCAAACTTAATGAAAACTATGTTTTATGTGTATAATATAAGTAGTGTTAGCTTCATCATACACATTTTTCAAGTAGCTCATAATTTCAATTTTGTTTGATATGCTTCAAGATATTGAAATCTGAATACACATTGTAGCAATTTAATATATCAACACTTTTGGAATCAAAATTCACAATTTCATAATTAACATTGATACTTTTTAATATGTCTTTAAACTTTTTAATTAGGATGTTAATCATACACTACCTTGAATTCTCAATATACTCCAAATTCAATTAAAAAAATGAAAATCTAAATGCAAGAAACCAAGCCTTAGTAGATGAACTGTGTAATGTATCCCAAATTTCACTAAAATTAAAAATTTTGATCAGGGAACTAATGTCTATAAATCAATAAATTGTTCGTGACAAATGAAAATATTTCTCTTATATATATATATATATATATATATATATATATATAAGACACTATTTATACACATAATGTTTTTCTCTGCTGGACTATCCATACTAGTAGTTTGTAGGAGGTTTATTGTCCAACAAAAAACTTATTGTTGTTAGCATAAAAACATAACACTTCCATTAGATTAAATCATAATCAATTTACTCTACTATTGAAATTAAAGTCATACATTGTTAAATTGGTAAACCAAAACTACCAAGGTCCATAGCATAAGTGCTAGCGGGAAAACCCCCCTTTTATCTACACCAACGCTCTGAATGTAGGTAGAGACATACCAAAACTAATACAAGAAAATAAAAGAGGAAGGAGATTGGGTAACTATACCTTTACTCCACGTCTAGTTATGATCTCGTCACGCTTGGAAGTTCTACTGACTGCACGCCTCCTCCCAGAGCTGACCTGCATCCAAAGATTGACACACAGAGAACTACAAGCATATTATTTCATATATAAGTTAGGTTTATATGTTACAATGTCAAGAATAAATCAGATAAAAGTACTCAAGACACCATCATTTGGGACAGGAAAAGTGATTATTTTATTCATAACACGAAGTTTATGCCTTTACAATCTAAGTCGGCTACCATTCCATGAACCTGGTCTATGATCCTCTTCACCATGCTCCAAGGGCACCTTGTATGAAATTATTCTCTCAACCTTTTGATATATTATGTGGAAGTGAATGGGTTTAATGGAGAAAGAAAGGGCTAATGGGGAAATGTTAAGGCAATTCTCACAAAAGGGCAGTGATATCTTGGGCAAGGAGGGGAAGTGAAAACAGGCAGAGTTTCACTGTTCTTATGCTTAGATTTGAAATGAGATGCAAAAACCTACTTTAATATGACAAAATGATGGTTATTTGGTTGGGTTATGAGCTATAACAAGTTGATTAGTTGGTAAACCTGTAATAGCCCATAAATTTCAACAAATTCCTTTCAACGTTTTATTTTTTGCAGCTTTTGCAAGCATACGCAGGTTGTAGTGGTGCAGCAGGAGTATGTACGTGAGATGTAGTGGTGCAACAAGAGTATGTACGTTGGAAGTAATGGTGCAGACTACGTACATCTTCTAAAAAATGTTTCTTAAAGATATTCTCAACAATGCTTTGGAAAAATATGTAAGTAGAAGGCCCAAAGCCATATATGCATGAATAGGGAAATTTAGGGATATAACATATGCCCCCTAATGTGTGAGGTTAGAAGAGAAAATTATGGTTGAAATACATTACAATATATTCACCACTTGTACAAAATTGAGTGAGCCCAGGACCAAAGTTTAGGAGGTGCCATCTACAAAGCAATAAAATGTCTCTCTGAGGCAGGCATACCCATGCGTAGGATGAAATAAATCATGTCTACCAATCAAATACACTGCATATCCATGTCATATAACTATATACAATGTATCCGCTATAAATACACAATGCATCTACATCTCAAAATCAATCGAAGATATACAAGTATAGTATCCATCTTCAAGAAGCTAGTGATTACCAATGGATGGAGATGAGGTATTCATATCTTGAGAAACAACTTCAAGATCTTCAAAACTCAGGTAGGAGTATAATGAGATTGTATAACTCACTACTATGAGGTCTTCGATGACTCGTCAGGAACAAACAAGAGGATTTCAATGATCAGGAAGAGAACTTCGTGGATTTTGAATCAGGACTTGACTAGACTCTTGTGATGGCCGACTCATGAGGTCAAGAGACAAACTATAGAAATGCCGACTCAATTTGGGTGAAACTTCCCTTGGGCAAAATGACGAAATATGATCAGATTCAAGAAGCATGACATTGACATAAGTTCACGATGTAGGAGGCAACGCAAAATCTCCATGTGTTTGGAAGAGTAACCAAATGGAGGAGGACACAACTCTATGTAGCGAGAACAACTTCCCAAGGTCATACTAGATCCCAATGCTTGGAAAACAAATAGAATGGTGTTCTTTTTCCAAGGGCGACTCTTCATGTTGCAGAAAAACAAATACATATTTTCCGTCTGCTCTTTTTGGGATATTCCATTTTTTTGTCTTTTTCAATTTTTTAAAGATCTTTAAAAAGAATAAAAGAATGATACATTACAAAGGAGGAACGAATGTCACAAGAAACCGTACTATTTCCAAGCACAAGGAACATACTAATGCTTAGAAAAAGGACACATGTGCAGGAAAATGGCACTCTGGAAAAATTCCTCCATGGGTCAAGGTCTCAAGTCGCAAAGGAAAAAAGCGTTGCAAGGCTTGCATATAAGGCATGCTTCAAAGGTTCAGTTGAGAGAAACATGGAGACAACATTAGGCCAAAGATGTAGAGATGAAAACGTGATTAAGAAAGACCAAATGAGACCCCTTTCAATGTAATTTTAATGATCCGAGAGAAGGTAAGCTCAATAGTTTTTTCACGTTTAAAGGTTAGAATTTGTTTCTTTAATTCTAACCTCTTATATCATGTTGAGAAGAATATGTTCATCTAACTGATCTAGACACTTGTATCCTACATCCAAAAATATGTCATGTGAAAAGGACAAGTTAATAATATTGATTTTATTTCTTATTTCCTTCAATCTTCTCTTATTAGTTTATAACAACACATCTCCACTACAATAATAATTTTGTCCAGAACTATTAATATTGTGTAAACTTCTATTTCTAATGCCTCTTTATACCTTGAAAATTATCACATTTAACACAATACTTGTATTATATCCAATGTCAAGGATAGTTAGTAACATAAAGAAAATATTCTGCAGCTCTCTTTCTTCGATGCAATTATACATATACAAGTATATGTGGTCATCTCTTATTTTCATGTCATGCAGTTTTGTAAAAAAAACCATTGATGTTTGGTTTTCCTTGTTTCACATGCAAAGAACTTCTTGGCCATACATATTCATTTGTTGATGTATAATAAAGAGAGAATTCAATCTATTGGAACAACTCTTGGAGAACTTTATGATGGGGATATTGATAGGATTTTACATGAAAATTATGAGGCTTCGAGCTAAAGAAGAATACTATGCAACCTAAAATAAAGTGTCTAGAATTTTTTGGGTTGCATTTGGAAAGAGAGGTACTCATATATTTAGGGATGTAGATTATGGGCCTTGTATATTGTATTATATTCTACCTCTTTTAGACAAAGTGAATAATAGATGAATGCATCTATACTTTCAATTTTCTAGAGTATGTAATTAAACCTTTTTGCTTGAATTTCTTAGGATTGGATCCTTTCATATTAATGTGAGCTATGAATGAAGAAAATAAAATATAGTTATACCTGCAATGATTTATTATTGGAGAAATATTCTTACCCCGTAAGTATATTTACTCCATACATTAATTAGAAGTTTCTTAATTTTTTAGCATAATCAAGTTCTTTAAAACATAATAGTTTTAATTCTCTTATATGGATGCCCAAAAACTCATAACAAATGAGGTAACTAAGGATCATAGCATGGAAATACAATTTAAAAGTTTCTATCAAAGATTACTACAAAACAATATTCTTGTTTTAAAGTAGCTTCCTTTTGAGGGCTCATTATTTTTCTCTATCTATTGAGAACACTATTGCATTATCATTTTTGGTCAAGAATAATTATCCAAAAATAATAATTGGTAAAAATGGTGAAGCTTACATTTGTAAGGACATACTAAAGAGCTCACTCTAAAATTCATATTTTTTCATTTCCATTACTTGTAATAAATAAAATGAAGCATGACAGATTCAAATGCTTACAAATCTATTGGATGATAATCATATTATTTTATTTTAAAATTTTGTATTCTTATTGGTAATTTTTTTTCATACTAGGTCATGTTTATTGAAGCTATAATTTATTTGTACTAGGCCGTGCTTACATTTGTAAGGACATACTAAAGAGCTCACTCTAAAATTCATATTTTTTCATTTTCATTACTTGTAATAAATAAAATGAAGCATGACATATTCAAATGCTTACAAATTTATTGGATGATAATCATATTATTTTATTTTAAAATTTTGTATTCTTATTGGTAATTTTTTTTCATACTAGGTCATGTTTATTGAAGCTATAATTTATTTGTACTAGGCCGTGCTTGTTGAATTTATACTTACTAAAATCATACTATATTTTTATTATGCAAGCTCTCAAGGTTTGTCCACACAATGAAGAAACGTCAATAGGAATAAATGATACACAATTAGTCTTTCACATTGATTATTCTTAGTGGAAGGTAAATCCAACTCTACAAAATTCAAAGCCTTTCTATATTCAGGCTGGAATATATAGATTAATTTAGAATAGTTGTATTTAGGAAAAAATTTAAGGATCCATAATTATCCTAAAGTACATAAGCCTTAGAAAATAGTACTAATTCTTAAAATGACAATTATAAAAATTTTGGTGATGTTTTTCTAAAAATATTCAAAGTTCTTAGGATTTGATATAGTTTCTATAAAATTTTGGAAAATTTAATAATATTAATTTTATTCTATAAAATTTGGAGAAAATCGAAAATGAAGAATGTTTTTAGAAAAAAAACCTAGAAAATTAGCCCATGGAAAAATTTAACCCTTAATTTTTTAGATGGTTCTATGCTTATATACATCTTTATAGATCTAAATAGTATACCAAATTACAAGCAATCATAAAATATGCAAATTAAATATAACCAAAGAAAAGATTCTTTGAAAACAATATATATATTTTTTATTTGGATTTAGATTCCAATAATCACTTCCAAGATATGAATGAAAATATTAAAGGAAGGGGAATGAGGAAAGGAGCATAGTTGTGATTCCAAAGATTTGATCACATTGGATATTTTGATCTTGTTAAAAAGACTATGTCTACACAACTTAGTAGCTCATAAATTTACATTCATTTCATCTATAAATATAGTTGTATAGTCAAGTAGCTTGTAACATCAATTTCGTTTTAATTGTACAGCTATGATCGAATACTGTGTGTGTGTGTGAGATGATGATGAACATCCACTAAGATTAATTGGTTTATGGATCTTTAAGAAGATAGGACATTACTTCAAAGATTAATTGTATTTCTATGCTAAAAACATTGAGAGAAAAGGTCAAAGATAACCATAGTTTTGATGACTTAAGAGGTTGGAAAGGTTGATAATGTGGAAGATATTTTTAAATTGGTATCTAATATGGGTATAGAGAGGACACTCCAAGAGGAAATGTTTTTCATCTTCTACCCATTTGTAACAGATTCTCTCATCCCATGGTGTTTTGGGTGCTGTCCAAGACCTATTTCACTATGTAGCTCATGAGAGTTTGTTATTATATTAGGAATGTTTATTTTCTTGTTTTCTTCCATTAAGGAAAATTGTTATATCCAACCTTAAGAAGGTAAGAGATTACTTCAATTTCATTAAAATTGTATGTAACTATTGAGAGTTTATTCTATTTTAGCAATGTTGATTTTCTTCTTTGCACTTTTCAAAATTGAGAGATTATTTTGTTCTTCTAAATTAGGGTTGATCACCTCCTTGTAGTATCTTAATTTCTTTTTATCCACTAATTATTTATCACATCACATATTCTCCTTAGATTTAAAAGTGATAATATTTCTAATATTATCTATATTTTGCATAAGTTTAAAGATTCATATTGGAATATTTAGGGATCTTATTTTTGTATATGTTTATAAGTATGTTCAATGTGTGGAATAAAATCATATTGAGATTCATTGTATACATTTCTGTTTTTTCTCCAAATTGTGGTTACATATTTTTTTGTATTCCCTAATATTATATTAAAACCATAGAAACCACAACTTTAAAATATTTTATTTAGTGTATATCTTGATTTGATTGTTGTATAGTAGATAGAATGATTTTAATTAATAACTATTTCTATAGATAAAACTATTGATGATGAATAACTCTCTTTTCTCTTTGGGATGTGGATTTTGTAAATACATATTCTACAATAAGCAAGCCATAATGTTTGTAACTAAAGATAAGAAGTTGTTCAAAAGCATTGGGTCATACACTTTATGTTATGTTTGGTTGACATGGACTTAATCTTGTGTTTACATGGAGCCCTTTTGTTCATGACCTTGAATTGCTTTAAAAACATGTAATTTTAAAATGCAATCATTTTCATCTTTTAATTTTGTTTTTTCATCTCTTCAATATTTTTATATTTAATAATATTTAACATATTCAAATTATGCATCAATGCACAAAAAAATATATTTTCGTGACATAAATTGCTTTGGAAACATAAAACTTTAAAAATGCAATAACTAACTTTAAATTGCAATCCATGTCATCTTGATCTTCACTTGTTTTAATTTTTTTTTCATCTCTTCACTATTTATATATTTAACAACATTTAATATAACATATTCATATCATGCTTCAATACACAAAAATAAAATATTTAGTATATTCACACTTTCATCGGTGAAATTCATAATTTCTTATGTCTCGCATCATCTGTTGGCCCGTAATATGGTAGAAGAGCCAATCTCTTGGCCACCAGCATGATGATGTACTGGGACTGTAGCGGTTTTTAGACAATGTTATATATATATATATTATATTATTTGTCTTCAATTTACACAGTAAATGTTTTGAAGACATAGTCTATCGGAATAGTTGACGGTACCTACAGTTTTTTTTCCGTGATGTATTGGCCGTGTA
>ML800741.1:245113-255411 GCA_009831015.1 Picea engelmannii
GGATGTTAGATATGTACTTGATCTTAAATCAAATTTGATTTTATTAGGAGAGTTAGATTCTTATGGATATATGTATACAGGTCAAGGTGGAGCTCTCACAATGTCGAAAGGTAATTTAGTAGTGATGAAGGCAACAAAGTTTGATAACCTTTCTAAGATGGAAGGCAGTACCGAAGTAGCATTTGAGTTGGTAGATGTATCTTCTTATTTATGGCAAAAGAATCAAGGTCATAAGAGAGAGAAAGAATTGCAGGTACTGGAAAGAGGTAAATCAGTTCCAAACTTAAAATCGTTTTTTTTGAATTCCTTCTTGTTTTATACCGTTGCAAGTTATGATGATGGTATAAAGGGATGTTGTGTGTGAGATCCTACTTCTCACAAGGTCATCATTGACAAAGATAGAGTATGGATGGAACAACCAAAAGTGTTGATTCAAGATCGCAATGGTAAATTTGTTTGCATGCTAGGTAATTGATTGTATGGCCTATTGGTACCCAGGAAAATATACAAGATGTTTGAATCCTTCGTAGTGAGTCAGAATTTTACTAAGGGTAGGAATGACTATATGGTTTATAGTACATTCACATTCTTGATGTTCTTTGTTCATGATATGCTCAATGCAAGCTGAATCATGGATAAAATCAGTAAGAAAATGACATAGGTGGATAGGACAATTTAGATGAGGGATCAAGGAGCAACAAAACAAATTAAGGGCATAGAAGTAAAAAGAGATGGTAATGGTAAGCTGTGGTTGGAGTTCAATATGAACATTGTAAAACCAGTTTTTATCCCTCTTGCTTTCCATTATAAGTTTTTTTCAAGCATAGGGCCTGTCTATAAACAAGAAAAGGTTATGTCTCATGTAAGTTCAGTAGAAATTTTGTTGTATGTGATGAAATGGTTAAGACCAGAGGTTTCAGATCGTAATGATGTTGTCAGAAATGTGACAGATTCAGGTTTTGCAGTGAAATGGGTGCTTTAGCGTTTGAGAAACACAAATGTCACCTATAATGGTTACACTAAGATGGTCTTTGATAAATGTAATGTATATTTTACAGGTGTTTTGGATAGGAGGAGAGTTATCACTAAATGTGTCTCACAACACAATTGTGGAAGAGATGTTGGAGGTGGAGTGACCCCTTAGGAAATCCAAACTCATGCAAGTCTCAGAGAAAAGATCATGAAAACAGTTTTATTAGAGAAGTTGCAGTGGTGCTTGGCTTCTATTGGCTTGAAGAAAAGTTGATTAACAAAAGGAATGAGCAAGGTATCAGGTTAATTGTTGTCAAGGTGGAGATTGTTGGGATTTGGTGACAACAGATTCCTACAAGGATGGAGTTGGATCCTATTATTTTGCATTGGTTAAAACAAATAGAACAAGTTAGAATATGGATAGGGATTGCATTTAATATTTAGTTTCTTCTCTGAATGTATAAATTCATGTAAGCCTGTAGAAGCAAAAATGACTATGAGTGTATGAGATATTTGCAAATCTGATGTAATCTCCATAATCTGAATAATAAGACAATTGATGCCTATGCTTGGTGGATGTAGCCCAATGTTTGGGTGAACCACGTGAAATACTTGTGTCTATTATCTGTGTGTGATTTCTAATTATTACATGTGAATTGTGTATTTCCGCATTGACAATTCTAACACTCCGGACTTATAAAACTTTGTAGATTCTACATATTTAATACACACAATTCTAAATTGAGAGAGGTCATTTCCCGAGTGCCCATTTGCACTCTTAATTTATAGAAATGTTGATGCAGGTTCACTATCAGTTAGGAGATTGCAATGTTTCTTGTCTCATGTTGACTACTACCCAAGGTTTGGGAAGAATATTTTCATGCAAACAATGCAGCATAGAGTTTCAATCTAAATGAGTATGAATATGTTGTATATGTTACCTTCTCCTCATTTCAAATAATAGAAGATTTCATTGTCAATGAGAACAACTATTGAGAGGGATCTCTGAAGATATTCCTCCATATTGTGGAGCACACAAATTTCAAAACAATGGTAAATCAATTTATCAACCACAGCTTTCACGATAAATTGACCATATTTAAATCATTAAATAGGGATTAATTTCATACAAAAATTAACCTTTTCTTTAATGTAAATCAATTGTAGATATACATGGACCCTGAGGAGGGGAAGTTGCAACCTTGGACACACTATACATTCTGGGAAAGAGGCTAAGTCAAAGCACATACAAATACAATGAAGACACTTACATGCTACATTTGGGATTGAATGAAAGATTCCATTTCATTTTCAGTTTCAGTTTTCTATTGTAGTCTTATGCAAGAAATTAAAAAAAAAATGTCTTAGTAGGAAATGACCCAAAACAAAATTAATAAAAGTTACCCAGTAATTTCTCGTTGATGTCAATTCTATGTAAATTGTTTCAAAGAATTTTTTTCCTCCATTTTTTTGTGCCAATTTACTATTTTTCTCCATTTTTTGTGCCCATTTAATATTTTTCTCCGGTAATGGGACCTCCACTTTCTCTATGCAAGAGCCAATGATATGTGCTAATGCGGTCTGTAATTATTTCACCAGTTCCATCAAATTCCATGAGATGCAATCCATAATCATGCATATTTTGTATAATGTGATCCCATCCCCAAAATTCTCCCAATCCACTGGAGTATCTTTCCCATTATCATTCTTCCTATCTGTTATCACTCCAAGAAACTCTTTGAGGTTGTAAGACAAAGATGCTTGGTAACTTAAAGTAAACTTGTTTTTTTGTTTTTGTATGTGTGGATCAATGGGATAACTCAACTACAATATAGTATCTAGACAGTCAAAATGAATAATCAAATAAATCAATGCCCTTAAGGATCAGTAATCAGATAATAGCTTTAAGTGAGTGAAAAAGACAGTGCTTATAAACCAGATACACAATGATGGGTTTAATAAACAATGTAAGAAACTATTAATCAATTTATGAACTGACTAATGAGATGACAGACATTTTGTAGTTAAAATAACTTGAATAAGAGTGCAGAAGAAGGGTGGAAATCTGACGTTAATAAAGAGAGAAACTTGTGAACTGTATTATCATATGAAAACTCTATTACAAAGGTATAGTTTATGTATTGAAAATAGACCCCCTTTGGGTGTGGCCTCTATCAACTTAAATCAATTTTAAAAAGAAATTCAGATCCTCAAATGATGGATCTCAAAATTATAAGTGTTTACAAATCTAATCAATTACATGATTCTAGAAAATAAATCCTATTCCCAAGGAGCAATTGGATTCATAATTTGATTTTCAACATCTTCGACCTTTTTAGCAAACTATGGTGATGACAAGGCAACTTGAGATCCATCTATGACAGCTATTCATAACTTCATTAGCTGCTTGATGAAGTCAAAATGGCACTTTGACAGATAGGTAGTTTTTGGCCAAAAATAGGTGATTTTCTTGATCTCTTTCACCTCATTGGCATCTTAAAAAACTTAAATAGAGCATTGACACACATCTTCTTAATTATAGTCTTCACTTTAAAACCATCCTCGTGCCCTTTAGAATGATAAAAAATAAATATTTGAAAAAATCATGCCATTATGTCGTGCTCTGCAGTTTCACCAGCTCTTCTGCATTTAAATTTGCTAGTTAGTCGTTGAAAGGTCTACTTTTCAATGGCTAAATCGTTGTAAATATTCTTCCTCTATTGGTGAAAACTCTTTATTATTAGCAAGTGTTGTGATTTTCTTATAGTTAAATGAGAGTTTACTTCCCTGTAAAATATAGTTGTTCTATTGACATCAATTGCACATCTAACACAGGAACATCAAGTGTTTTGATGATGCTAGTATATTCATTTGGAAGGCAATACTTAATGTGATTCAAGGTTGTATAAATAAAACACCATTATCATTCCAAGCACCACTCTTAAAACGAGTAGTCTCATGCAGAGTGCACCTATGTACAAGTTTCTTTCTTTCAATGATGATTGCATGCTTACTCTGCAAGACATGGTTTTGACTAGACAATGTATTTCACAAACAGAGTATAGAGTTCTCCGAGTACAAAACTCTGTCACAGATCAAGAGGATTATTCTATCTTCTGACCTATAAAGAAGGATTCATGTTCCTGCATAAAATATTGCATCCAGAGTTACTGGAAGACTACACTTCTTAGTGACCTTATTTTT
Source organism: Picea engelmannii (assembly GCA_009831015.1). Lineage (NCBI taxonomy): Eukaryota > Viridiplantae > Streptophyta > Pinopsida > Pinales > Pinaceae > Picea > Picea engelmannii. The sequence goes on from ML800741.1 coordinate 249,290, forward strand.
GATATTTTTATCATCACTTGGTTATGACTCTTATCAAGGATTGCAAATCAATTACGAGAAACAAAGACAATGGATCCTCCAAGTCCTCTCTTTGCTTCATGTGTCATCTCATTTCTGCCAACACTATCCTTTGGAAAGAGATAAAATTCATATGACCCACTTTCAACATCTGAACATACCAGAACAACATTTTCCAAAAGACTATAAGAAAATGATCTTGGTCCTTGATTCATTTATGTGGATTGATGCCTTCTTATTTGTATAATTTGAGTGTATTTTGAGTTGTAAATTGATAAGCCCACAGAAAATGGTCTTTGATGTAGTGCAGGGTACCTTCATAAACAACAAAGTCAGGTCTTTCTTGTTTTGACTTGAAAAAAGTCATCCCACTGTTATGTCCAGCAACAAGAAGATTTATATCAGGATGTGTTGTAAGGATGCAGAAGTTATCATGCTCTCTACGAATTATTTGGACACCTGTATGTCTGGATACATCCCAAACTCTAATACTCTCTCTTCTGAATTCGAAACAATCATGTCTTGGTGTGCATTGAAAATCACACAAGATGCATTATTCATATGCCCTTACACTTTTAACTGGATCTAGCAGTTGGCCTCACCATGGCACCATGGTATTTTAAGGTAATATGCTTGTGATTCTTTTTTGGCACTTGTCTAAAATGTTCTGATATTTAAAAACAAGATGCAACGTGTAACCTTAACACTATATCTAAGTGCCAATACCCTTGACTATGATTGATGATTCATATGGAACAACGCTCGGTGATGTGTTGGGATTTGCGTTGACTTGATTTTGACTCCTGGTTAGGTTTGTGGACTCAACTTTGGCTTGGTGGTTATATGGAGACTAGGCATTCGACATGTAGACAAGAATTTGGCGTATGAGTTTTGGTGTGATATGGATTACACTTAGGATAGTTTAGGAATAAAACACTTAAGTGAAAACATCACTTTTTGCTTAGGAATTTTAGAAATACAATATACATTTCATTTCAAAGTATAAAGAGGCCACAAAAAATAGGGTTTAGGAAGCACCGATGATGCTTTGAAATGTACGTGAAAAATGATCACACAGAGATTTGATGAAGATCTGGAAGTTAAAATACTAGCTAGAAAACTTTAGAAATGATCGTATTGAATAAAAATTGAGAATACACTCCAAAAAAATACCAATTCATTTTTTATTGCTAACATCTAGCTCCAACTGGGATGAAGACCTCCCTGTAAGGTTTCCAAGAACTTAGTAGTTCCAGTTTCCTTTACCATTGGGCTATGGAGTCATCTGGCCTTCACAACTTATCCCCTGCAAACTTGTAGCTTGCTTGTGAGGTTTCCAAAACAAGCACACTCATGCCTTTCCATTTAACCTGAAAACCCTGTAACCTTCTCAGCAAAAACCCCGCAACCTTAATCTGTGAAAATACTCAGAATCTTCAATTTTGTATTTTGTCTATTCCATTGGTCTATGGAGTCATTTAATGCCATCACTAGATCTCTGCAATTTTTATTCAAGAAAATGCATTACTAAATACAAATTCATTGTTGCAAACGAACACACTGAAAGAACCATGCTGGATGGCGAGTTTATTATCTACCTACTCCTACTCCTCACCAGTAAAAACTGGCTCATCATGTGACATCATGCTTCCAATGAAGCCATGATAACATCAGACTAATTACAAGAATCCTTTGCATACAGATAAAATTCAGAGGAAACTTCATTATGTGTAGAAGAATTTCAACTTTCAATATATATTTACAATCACCATCTACTTCAATTCTAAAATTGCACAACTGAAATGTAATAAAACTCAATTTCAACATAATTTTTTTTTCCTCTAAGCGAATTATACTCTAAGTTTGAAAGATAGATTTATAATAAGGGGATTAAACTTTAACATGATACCCTTTGTAATCAATTTCTCTTTCCATAGTCTAGTATTTATTCTTCGATACTCAAACAAGTTGCACTCGTCCTTGTAAGTGGTTATAGGTTAAAAGATTTGTAATAATGCAAAAACTAGACATAGGCATAGTGCTTAGGTTTCTAGCCCATCGATTAACATCCACATTCATAAATGTGTTCAACCCTGTACTTCAGGACCTCAAAAACTTTAGAGAAACAAGGGAGGGGGTCAAAATAATTTCTTAAGTGTTAAATTTATTGGTTTTATTATTGATAAAAGTTACCCCGAACTCTGGGAGTTCTTTGGAAATTAAATCAGTTGACTGAGAATTCATAACCCAATAACTAAATAGTTGGAAGTGGACTCTGAAGTGGTAGTTGTTTGATCCCTTCCCCAACTTAACTGAATCCAACCACTGGCACTAACTGAACTAGTTGAAAGGGGTTGCGAGGAAATCCTTATTTGTCCTCTGAGAAATAATAAATGTGACTAGACATAATGAAAGTCAAATTTTTAATTCCTTGTTTATCCATTAATGGAGGTGGAGGTAATGAGAGTCATCCTGTACCCTTACCCAACCTGGACACTCCACATCACTATTGTCACATGGTACATCTCCTCGGCATACCCACCACATTCAATAGGTGTGGGGTTTGTGTTTTAGGGTAACTTCCATGACTCATTTTCATTCTTGGTGCAAAAACTGCTCTAAGTTATACCACTGCATCTTACTTTTGTTTTTCAACTTTACTGTACACGAGGCATGGCATCTTGGAATGTCTCTCCTTTTTCCATGTTCGGTAAGTGTTTATCTTGACATAATAATTTCCTTGGTTTACTGTAGGTTTTCTATGTCTTTCTCGGCTTCTATTCCGATACTATCCTATTTCTTGCCCGTAGGCCCTTCTTTCTCCCCTCCTGCACTCTTCGTTTCTTTGTTACCAATCCAGGTTTAATCTTCAACGGAAAGAAATCATATGTTTAACTATGTTAGGGCCTTAAACAAGTCTGTGTGTCAAACCTAATTCTTTTATAATACTGGCATTTCTCTCGTAAGTTATTTTTGTCTGGGTTGTGAAGATAAAATGGTTTCATCTATCCCTATTGTCCCAATACTCCTCGACAACTCATAGGATTGTGTTTTTATTTATTTGATCGTCTCCCCGAAATATTAGTGGTTGGCCAAACGCTTGCGCAGTATTATGCCATGACTGTGGTTAAAGATGTTCAAGTTATGTTTTGTGTGGCCCCTCGCTCTTTCTGAGAGTCTTACAAGGGCATGCGCATTTGGGGTTTCCACATCATATTGACTATGTGTTTCCTTTAATTTATTTGTAGAGTGTTAGATAGAACATTGGTTCTGTTCTATTGTTTTCTTTAAAATGTTGTAAGTTGGTTCTTGTATTTTAAACCTAATATGCCCATTGTTTGGATTCCAGTATTCGTGTAATGGCTCCTTTATTCAAATATTATTTTTTTCATTCGTCGATTATTATGCTAATGATGGGCCCCTTTGGTTTTTGCGAGGGTACCCATCAGGGAGACTAGGACTCCTCTCCCCCTTCCTGGTCTGGAGAGGTTCACAGATCTTGTCAATGGAGAAGGGCATCGTATCCCACCACTTAAGCTGAGTATTAATTTGGCATGCTTTCTTTCCTAAGGTTACTCGTTTTCTTTTTTTTACTTTATTTTTATTTCTGGTTGAATGAAATCTTAAGGACATTTATTTGCAATTGTATGCAGCGGTTTTGACAATGCGAGGATGCACATATGGGTATCTCACCCCTTAATAGGTACTCGAGTTCCACTTTTCCCCTATCAGATAGGCTTAGACAGATGGTGATAGAAGAATTCAACTATGGAATCAACTCTGTGATTGATTCATTGTGTATTAGCTTATAACTTCATTACTCCTTCTCACAGTCGAATTTCGAGAAATCAACTTTAATTTTTTTGAATAATTACTCAAGGATTAAATCTATTTCTTACTATGATTTGTATTAAGCATTATTCGAAGGAAGAATATGATTCATTTCCTTTTTTATATTCCAGTACTATCCTGTTTCTTTCCCATAGGCCCTTATTTCTCCCCTCCTCCACTCTTCGTTCTTTGTTACCAATCAAGGTTTAATCTTTGTCGGAAATAAATCATATGTTTAACTATGTTAGGGCCTTAAACACGTCTGTGTGTTAAACCTAATTCTTCTATAATACTGGTATTTCTCTAGTGAGTTATTTTTGTCCGGTTTGTGAAGAGAAAAGGGGTTCATCTATCCCTGTTCTCCCAATACTCCTCGACAACTCATAGGACTGTTTTTTTCTTTATTTGATCGTCTCCCTGAAATATTAGTGGTTGGCCAAATGCTTGTGCGGTATTATGCCCTAACTTTGGTTAAATATTTTTGGGTTATGTTTTGTGTGGCCCCTTGCTCTTTCCGAGAGTCTTACAAGGGAATGCGCATTTTGGGTTTCGGCATCATATTGACTCCGTGTTTCCTTTAATTTATTTGTAGAGAGTTAGATAGAACATTGGTTATGTTCTGTTGTTTTCTTTAAATTGCTGTAAGTTGGTTCTTGTATTTTAAACCTAATATGCCCATTGTTCGGATTCTAGTATTCATGTAATGGCTCCTTTATTCAAATATTATTTCGGTCATTTGTCGATTCTTATGCTAATGATGGGTGATGCAGGAGCATCCGCAACATCCGCAATACATCATATGAGATAGCGCGAGGAGGAAGAGAACGTACAGCTGGACAAGCCAGCAAACCTTTTTGATTTCAAATTTCACCTTGGTATTGTTGCGTCGTCGTTTACTAAAGGCATTCAAAGCTGAGCGCAGATGTAACCTAATGTAGATAAGGAGGCATTAAACATTTTTAATGTTGGTAGATAGAAGATAAGATAGTTTTTACTTCCAGGAGGGAAAACGAATATAGGCACCCTCCTTGTGTAAATTGAGAGGATCATTCAGCATTAGAAAAACAGAGAGCAGAGCAGAGGGTTGTGAAGAACTTCCATGTACAGATATTGAATTAATAGGAGAAGCCCTGATTCAATTCCATGGACGTGTTTGACCTCTGTGTGTTGTTGATACTGTGTCTTTATATGTTTGCTTCTTTTTATGCTTATATTTTATATGATGCTTATGTGATTGCATATCAGGTTAGGAACCTGAGAAAATGAGTTTCAATTGTTTCTCTGCTTAGACCAGGAGATTCCTGCATTGAGTGCAGTTGAATACCTCCGCATAGAGTGCGTCGAGGGGGATAAGTAGATGAACCCTTGTTCTCATCTCGTCCAGAGTTGGAATTGAGTTATTCGAGCCATGCGGGTGAGTGCGGGCCGAGGTTGAATCTCAGTAGCAAGTCTGAGAAGGAGAGAGTTGAACCTGTTGCGAGCGTGGACGCACGGGACCTAGAAAATTCAACACTTTCAAAGTGATTGAAGGTTGAGCACAGGGAGCGTGTTCGAAGAATCCTTGGAGGAGTCGAGGAACAAATCTCAGAAGGAACATCCCTTTCGTTCATTGAAGAAATTGACTCAGCAGAGGTCGCACAGGACGAAGGTGGGGAAGCAGAGATCTCTTCATAGGGGAAGAGAATCGACGACTTGAATTTATTGGGAAGATTCGCGAGGTCTCGTGGATCGTCGGATCAGGGAGAAGGAGTGAGACGGTTAACCCACAGGTGGCACAAATCCAAAACCATCGGAGTTTCGACATTCGGGGTTTCAAATGGTAGGGTCTTTCGTATCGTGGATACGCGATCCGCGAAGTCCCGAAGACTAATGTGGCAGCGTGGGACCCGGAGGCATAGTGGAGTCCAGGTGGTGCATTCGTGAGAGATCGAGGTTTCGGCACTCGGAGGTTCGTGTTGTATGAGGTACGCGACGATACAACCACCGATATCCTGATAAGAAAACCCCGATAGAGCGGGAGTGTTGACCGTTGACATCACGGATTCGGGGTTCGGGTTTTCATATTGCACGAGAGGTGCATACAAGGTTCGCGAGTCCGCGAAACCCGATTTCCCGAGTTCCGAAAGGGAAGATTGTTATCCACATTTTTGGTTATCAAGATGATGACATGATAATGACATGGTGATAGAAGATCTGACTCTTCATTAAGATCATTTTCATGAAGAAAGTTACACTTATCAGCTTCTCAAAATCACACTTTTGAAGATAGTACG
>ML800742.1:14318-36236 GCA_009831015.1 Picea engelmannii
AAAACATCACCCTTAGAGGCATGACGTCATCTAGGGGTGCTAGGGTTTGGTGGTGAGGTTGATATGCATTTTCACAAGGAAGTTTTGAGGATGTTGAGGCTTTGACCATGAAGAAAGTGATTTGGATGCTTGACATGTGGCTTTGGAAAGCCTACCTACACTCTTCCAACACCGATGACTTGCTCCTAGTGCCAAAACGTCCCCTAAAGGGGTGATGTCACTTTAAGTTAGGGTTTCTTTTGTGTAAAAGTAAATTTTAAGTGAATTGTTTAATATTATTTTGTAAAAAGGGAAATTTTAGGGTTGTTGACCCCTAGTCTTGTGTTTTACCCTAATATTATGTGGACAAACTATTTTGGAGACATTTTGTATAAATAGAGATCATAAGATCTCATTTCATAACACAACTCTCCCATTGTGAGAAGTACATGGTAGAAATTTTCACTACTCTTGGTGATTTTGGTGTTTCTATCTTGTGGAATGTCTTATGGTGAATGTATCTTGGTGATTGGATGAGGAGGACTGATGCGCACCCCCCTAAAGGCTTGCTCTCTTGAATATGGGATGAATGCAGCATGGTAACTAGGGTTTGTTCTCTCATTTATTGGATTAGGTAAGGAAATTTATGCGTATATGCTATTATTTTCTTGCTTACTTTGGTTATTGTTGGTGGAAACCCTAGGGATGAGTATGCTAGATACACCCTCCATCATTGCTTCATCTCTTTGTTAAAGGTTTTAAATCTTTCTTTTTTTGCAAGGGTTGCTAGGAGGAATACGAGTATGTATACACTCTTAGATTTACCCTAAGCTTGGCTGGCATACCCTAGGGAGAAAGAGGGTTTACACCCCTAGGGTTGTTGTTAATATAGATTGTTATTTAAAGACTCCATCACCCATTTTAAAGGCACTAATCTGAAGTATTCTTGCATTGGAGAAACAAAATATTGCATTGGGAAACATGATTTCTTTTTGTATTAACTTTTGGCAACTTGGGTTGTGTTCCTTGTGCTTAGAGAACCTCTCAACCACCAGGGAGTCCCCTCTATAGGGGTAGTTATTTCTGTTGTTACAAATTTTCATCTTCATCCATTAGGGCTGCAGAAACCCTAATCTAATTACTTGAATAACTCTCTAATCAACCGCTGGAATTTGCCCAAAGTTTGTACACTTACACTTCTAGGTCTAGCGCACTTTTTGGCAAAGTTTGGAGGAGTTTCAGTGGCTAATTTTATTTCTATAATAAGTTGATTGATACAGCCACAAGGCTGATATATATTTCTGCAGAAAGTGTTTACACCAACCTTCTCTTTTCATGCTAGTATCTTGGTCTTTAATCTTGAGTTTTTCTAGTATTTAGCTAGTCTATCTCTTGTATATTTCACTTGATTTCTATCACTTATTTGGTAGCTTATTGTGCCATTTAATTTCTGATATATATTGTTACTAACAACTGATATTAGGGACATAAAGATTAACTTGCTTGTCCAATTGGTTATATTGCATCATATGCTTGTTTTACTTGTGTCTTGGGCAAATACTTCACTATCGACAGGTCACTCAACATATTTGGCAACCCTTTAACCTTCCCAAGACTCTTTCCCAAGACCTTCATACCACTTAGAATCGACCTTTATGGAAATCCTCTTCATCTTCATTCTTTTCCATCTCTTTCCCCCTAGGGTCACCGAGATTCCTCCCTTGAGGTGACTACCTCATCTATAAAGTGATGGGGACACTTGCCTAAGGTGACAGTGGGTAGGTTCCCTCCTAGTTGTCGCCAATTGGTGGTTGGGTCAGGATTTTCCCAACCTACAACTTATGATATAACAAGTGCCTCGCTCTTTGTTGGGTTTGGGTGTGGATTGTTATGTGGTGTTTAAGAAAGTGTTTTGGTCTCTCTGTCTTCTCATAATGGACTACTGGGAGCTAAGAGAGATTGGGAGGACCTTGATAAATCATGAAGAATCTATATAGGAAAACATGACATCAATCTACATAGAAAACACAAAGATTCATCATAATGAACAAGATGCAAAATCTTAGGTAGCAACAATTATGGACACACTTGTACAACAAAAGTGACAAAAGGAATCCTTGGAAGCAGAGTGTAATATGATGCAGACTTTGGTGATTAATATAGCGAGGGAGATCATTCAAGGGCATCAAACTAGGCCCAATCGGTGAATTCCAATTGTGGTAAGTTGAATTAGGAAGCAACAATGCACCAACTTGATGATGTAATTGAAATTAAAAAACCAACTCCTAAAAAGGAAATGTAGCACCAGAACAAGCAATGAGTAGACATGCCTTCTGTTAGTTTTCATGTTCTATAAGGTTCTGATATTATCTAGTTTGTTTTGTAGATATACACGTCTCATAACTACTCGATCATTTTGTTGAAATATTGTAACTTCGAAGAATATTCTACCTGAGAGTGAGTTGAATAATATTATTATATTATATTTAATTAGGCTCTATTGTGCCTTAGTAAAAGTTGACCCTATTGTGCCTTGAAAATTAATTGTAAATTAAGAGGGTAAAGTGATAGGTCGACCCAGACCTAATTATAGGCTGGCGAGACTACTATCTATAAGAGAGGCCAGTGTCTCATTTGGCCACACTCACCACACTAGATCTACAACTATGAAGAAGTGCAAACGTCTCAGAGGAACTGCTACTGCAACTAAGTGTGACATCAAGGAGGGTTCTTGGTGTGTGTCTTGGTATTTCTTGGTTGAGTGGTGCGCTACTCTTCCTAGTGAAGGAGTAGAGGAGGATCTTCTATTCAGTCTTTGGTCTATCTATATCGAGGAAGTTTTTGCTGGGTTTTCTCCCCCATGAGGGTTTCCCAGGATAATCTGCGTGTCTCTATTGTTTCTGTGATTGTCTCTCTTTCAATGATCTTATTTATGCCACTAATGGGCTAAATGATTGTAATAATAAAGAAGAACCATAATTGCTAGCTGTATAAGTAAAAATTCAACATGGTATTAGAGCGGGCCTGAAAGAGACCAACTCACAATCCAATTTTTAGTATTGAAGCTACTGTAGAATTATGGTTTATGCATAAACCCTAAGTGTGACGTTTTACCTATTTAAGGAGGACGCTGGGGGAAGTAGCCACATCTAGGAGTTCTCCCTAGGTAGGTGCATCTAGTCCCTGGATCAGAATTCCAAAATTTGAAGTTTGAAAAAATTAGGGTTTCCTCATAAAACCCTAAGTTGTAGTTGCAGTTGAAGTACCAGTTGTAGTATCAGTTGAGGTATCAAGTTGCAGTTGCAGTGCCGGTTCCTTCATGCCAGTTTCAACACCAGTTGCAGTTCCAACACTAGCTGCACTACCAGTTGCATTGAAAGTTTTTGTGAAGTGTTGAGACTAATTTTTATTATCCTAGTGCACCTTTCCCTAGAAAATCTCCAGCTACCTTTAAATTACAAATTGAAGCACCTTTGAAGTTTTAAAGGTTTGTTATTACTTTTCGCTACTACCGGATGGTGCCACTACCTATCGATACTACCGGAGGTATGTGCTTACATATGTTTAAACTGTATCATTATTTTAAAGGGTATTTGCAGGAGAAAGGATCTTTTGTCTAAACAACAATCATAGATCTAGAGGGATCTCATATCTAGCACATTCAAAGGAACTATGCATCCCAGGTTTGATTACTTTGATATGCCTCTACTTGTTATGGAATTATTGTAATATTATGAATATACAAGTTGCGTTTTGATATGTTGAAGTCATCATACTAACCATTGGTCAAAATTAAAGTCAAAGTATTAGATTGATTAAAGTTGATATTATAGAGTTTATTCCCTAACTCATATTTCTGCCAGAGATAGCATATTGTATTAGTATAGAGGAAAGGTGAAGACAATACTTGTCATCTTGAATGAAGGAGACTCAGAAGAAAATCAACACACTCATTCCTGAGGACAAGACTCCAGATTTTAGGTTTGATTGATAAAATTGATAAGATTCAAATTTACACATATCAAGTTTGATAACTGCTAAACACTATAGTTGTGATAGAAATATTTGAAATGTTTTATTATTGAATACTTGGTAGCATGTGAGCACTATTGAGATAAATGCTTACTATAGTCATTTACTAGATATAACTAACATCTCCTCTAGGAGAAACTTCTTGTTTTGTTTCAGGTTACCATGGAGGAATGATTGATCACATCACTAGAAGAGTGTTTCTCTCATTCCTTTATTATTGTATTTCTTAATTTTTACCCTTGTTTCAGGAAGGTCACAAGTGATATCTCTAAAGGATATATTGTGACGATTGTTCTCGCTATTTATTATTATTATTATTATTATAAAGCGTATTATTCTTATCTGATGTTTCCCCCTTGTTGTTCTTGTTCCGAGCAGGTCACAGGTGATTGTAATGTCCCTTTCCAAATAGGATCTCCAGAGAGGAGGCGTAATATTCTAAACCACCCCGTTAGACTATAGACAGGGCCCGAAAAGGGGTAAACAGGGTTACTAGAGGTCACTTAGTCAAAGGTGTTATGTTCGGAAAGCGACATTGAGCTAAAAAGGGTTAAAAGCGCGTTTAAGTCATTATGAGGTAAAAATAGAACATACAAGCTAAAATTAGAGGTCAACAATGAATTAGGGTTTCAGTAGTGAATTAGGGTTTAGGAAATCTATAAGAGGAGGGTCATCGACCTAATTTGGGATCATGCAGATTATGACTTGTTAGTAAGAAGTAAGGTGCATCTCAAGAGAGATAGTTCATTGGATTCCAGGAGGAAGACACCAGTTGGTTGATTTCGGTGTTGAGAGACACACCCTAGTCATCGGGGAGATCACGTAGGTCTTCCATCATTCTTCAACAACAGTTATGCAGGGTCCCGCAGCAAAGGTACGCTTATTCAGGGTGAGGGCACAACTTTGGAGGAGGTTCAGTGGATTGACTCACCCCATATAGGGAGAGTTCAGAGATTCCACCTTGACCCATTTCGAGAAGAAGGAAAGGAGCATCTTTCGCATAGTTTGTTATCTGGTTTCGACGGTGGAATCACTAGGGCGTGTTTTCCCCAAGAGGGAGAGGCACATCATTTAGCTTCTTTTGTATTCCAGGTAAGATCCCTTTTGTCCTCGATCTAGCCGAGTGATTCATTGTATTCAACCATATTCTACATTTGTACTCCTAGGAGATTTCATAATATAATTTTGCCATCTTTTGTCACCATTATTATTATTTGAATGCTCATTTGTATGCTGTAAACAACTAATCCTACACACATTAAAAACGTTTCCTAGACTAGCCAAGTCAAGAACATTACAGTGGTATCAGAGCTTTAGTCCTGCCAGCCTGTGACTAAAGACGATGAGTGCAGCCGAAGACCCAGATGGTCGCAAGCACGAAGGGGATGAATATGTGTCGTATGACAGGTGCAAGGAAACAAGGTCGAGGCCTGACTTTCCTCTTTTCCATCCTAGCTCAGAGGAAGAAGAAGAGGCGCACAGGGAAGTTGAGAGAACGACAGAGCGTGAGGTTGAGCGCGAGGCATAAAGGATGCTAGGAGACAGATATGAGTGACCAGAGGGAAACGGTAAGGCCCCCATGGAGACAGAGGCAACCTCCATGAAGGTTATCAACGATATAATAGCTAATCAATGGGCCATCACTCATTCCTTGGCACAGGTGGCTGATAGATTGGCTATAGTGGGCACCCCAGGCACACCCACATGCAGCACAAGGAAACTCAGGGGCAGGCAGTAGACCCTAATATCCTACTCGTGCATACACCCCTTCGAGTAGGATTCCCAGACCTTTGTTTCCCAGTTTCCAGAGAGCACCCCCAACAACACCACAACTACCAATAGCACAGAGGCCGCCCAATCATGAAGAGGACATCATATAGTATAGGAGGGAGTATGCCACATTGGGTCGTGACTTCCAATAGGACATGACCCTAGTCGAGTATTGTGGGCTCAGACTCGGGAGCCGCCCCAGAGAACCATAGAGAGGAGGACCGCAACAACAATAGGGGAATAATATTGATTTCATCTGGAAAGTTGGTAAACTCACCATACCTTCTTTCGATGGATCATCCAAATGCACCACCAGAGCTTGGTTACAAAATCTAGACACATACTACAAGCTCAACCAGATGACCGAGACATAGGCCATCAATTTCGCTAGCTTACATTTGGAGGGTGAGACACACGAGTGGTGGCACCATGGATTGGTAACATTGGGTCACAGTTGCATCACCTCCTATAGGGAGTTCACAAAGAGACTCATGGACAGGTTTGACAAGAGGGATCCTGAGATCCACTTCAATGATCTAGCCTAGTAAAATGGCATAGCAGAAGCGTTCATCACGAAGATTCAGTGGGTAGCCATGGTAGTGACCGATATATCAGAGTCTAGGCTGATCATGCTATTCATAGAGGGGCTCACAGATCCTTTTATAGGATGGGTGAAGGAATACAGACTGCCCACCTTACAAGATGCCATCCTATGCACTCAAGATTTGGTAGAATCAGTGTCGAAGACTACACCCTTTTCCAAACCCTTCGTACCCCAGAAGGATCGAGACAAAAATCCATTCTAGAGAGAAAGGAAGGGCAAGGAGAAGTTTGACGATGAGACGAGGCGAGAGATTATGAGGAAGAATATTTTCTTCAACTGTAGAGACCCTTGGGTCCCAGGCCACAGGTGCATGGGAAAGGGAGAGATTCATTATATTGAGGTGGCTGCAGATAGTGTGGACAATGAGGAGGAGGAGCATGATAGTGGATCCACTAGCTCAGAGGAGGATTCAACACAGGAAGAGGAGAAACCTCCCCGTAGGCCACCGACACTGGTAGGAGCACATCCTCCGGTAGTTCCACAACCACCTGAGTAGGCTAACAGATAAAAACAAGCAAAGGGAGGAGTCATAGCGACCCTTTCTGGTGTTCCCAGGTATGATACCCTCCATATCAGAGGGACTATTAAAGGGTAACGAGAAATCACCCTGATAGATAGTGGGGCCACCCACAACTTCATTGACACTTCACTAGTATCAAGATGGGCACTTCAGACATAGGAGTTTGAGGGGTTTGATGTTGCAGTAGCAGATGGCCACACAGTGGAATGTTTATATAAAGTTCCAGACTTGGAGATAAAGTTAGGAAACTACACAGTGAGAGACACATTTTATGTAGTTGACCTATCTAACACAGATGTGGTGTTGGGAGTTCAGTGGATGACCAACTTGGGAAAAATCACCACCAATTACCAAACCTTGGAGATGGGGTTCAGAGACCGTGACGGGAATAAGGTTGTTCTGAGAGGTATGTCGACAGGAGCACCCAGGACAGTTTCAACCAATAGGATGGAGAGGATATTCATACATGGGGAGGTAGCATATGCCGCAGAGTGCTTGATAACTATGTGTAAGGATTTAGAGGGACGACAACACTATCGCACAGAGATCAAGAAATTGTTGGGACGACATCAACAAGTTTTTGGGTCGATTCTGCCAGGGAGACCACCTGACATGGGGTTTGAGCACACCATTGAGTTGGAGGAGGGGGCCAAACCTATGATCACACCCCGCTATAATCATACTAGGAGATTCAAGGATGAGATAGAGAAGGAAATCAAGGAATTGCTAGCGATGGGACACATCAGACTGAGCAACAACCCATTCACCCCTTCAGTTGTTTTAGTTTTGAAGAAGGATGGCACCATGAGTATGTGCATTGATTACCGGGCCTTGAACAAGAAGACCATCAAGAACCCATATCCTATCCTACGCATTGACGAATTAATGGATGAACTGCATGGGGTATTTTTCTTCTCAAAGATTGATCTACGCTCTGGGTATCATCAAATCAACATCTGAGAGAAGGACATTGAGAATATGACATTTCGATGCCACTTTGGACATTTCGAGTTCATGGTTATGCTATTTGGGCTAACCAATGCACCCGACACATTCTAGTCTTGCATGAACCACATATTCAAATATTAGTTGATGAAATCAGTCATGGTTTTCTTGGACAACATCTTGGTCTACATCAAGACATGGTAGGAGGACATGAGGCACTTGGATGAGGTATTGAGCATCATGGAGGCACAATCATTATATGACAAAGAGTCCAAGTGTGAGTTCGGTATGACAAAGATTCTTTACTTGGGCCACATCATCAATGTACAGGGGGTACAGGTGCACCAAGAAAATATCGGGGCCATTTTGGATTGGCCAATGCCCAGGAACATGATAGAGTTGAGGAGTTTCTTCGGGATGTGAAACTATTACAAGCGGTTCGTCTAGGGTTTTTCTCAGCTTGGAGCACCGTTGACTGATCTTACCAAGCATGGGGATTTCATCTGGATTGAGGAGTCATTAAAATCCTTTGATCACATGAAGGAAGTCATGGGCACTTGTCTAGTGTTGGCATTACCAGATTTCACCTTGCCATTCGTACTAGAGTGTGACACATCTGGTGAGGGTATTGAGGCAATTTTGATGCAGGGAGGACACCCCATTGTATTCGAGAGAAGGAAGCTCAGTCAGCCTGAGAGGTTTTACTCCATTTATGACAAAGAAATGCTGGCAATCATGCATGCCTTGACCAAATTCAGGCAATATTTGCTGGGCAACAAATTCGTGGTCAAGACAGATCACAACAATTTGAAGTATTTCCTTGAGAAGAAGGACCTCAGTGAGTGCCAGTAGAAATGGGTGACGAAGGTACAAGCATTCGACTTCGACATAGAGTATGTCAAAGGGAAGAAGAACATTGTGGCAGATGCACTATCGAGGAGACCTGCGACATGTTGTTTGATGGAGATTTCAACAAATTGGAAATCCCACTTGTTAGTGGAATATTCGAAGAACAAGTTCGCTTGTGAGGTTATGGATGGGCATATACATGGTGACAGGTATAGGGTCATTGACGACGTCATATTTTACAAGGACATAGTCTACTTGGTGCCATATTCAAGGCTCAGGAAGAAGATCCTCACAACAGTTCATGATTCACCCTAGCAAGCCATCAGGGGTTTTTCAAAACCTAGAGACAGATCAGGGAGAGGTTCTTGTGGAAGGGCCTCGAATAGGACGTTATGAGACACGTCAGTGAGTGTGTGACTTGCCAGCAGAACAAGTCAGAGCATGCTCTCCCAACAGGGCTACTTCAGCCACTCCCCATTCCTGAGCAGAAATGGGAGAGTATATCGATGGAATTCATCATAGGCCTACCTAAGGCCCAAGGTAAGGATTGTATCTATGTAGTGGTCGACAGATTGACCAAGTTTGCTCAATTCTATTTCATACTGACAGAGTACAATGTAGTTCAGGTAGCCGAGCTATTCTTTAGGGAGGTCTTTAGACTTCATGGGTTGCCGAGGAACATCGTCAGTGACAGGGACAATTGGTTCATGGGGAAATTTTGGAGAGATTTGTTTCGGTTGGTGGGGACAGAGCTGACACCCAAAACCAACTATCATCCTCAGACATATGGGCAGACCGAGATCGTCAATAAGTGGGTCGAAGGATATTTGAGGAACTATGTAGGTGGACAAAAATGAACATGGGTAAAGTGGCTTCACTTAGAAGAGAATTGCTACAACACCACTTTCCACGTGTCCATTGGTATGACACCCTTCCAACCATTGTACGGATATGATGCTCCCACCTTGTTAGACTTGATTTTCGGGGAGAGAAGAGCTCCGAAGGCCAAGGATTGGATCATAGAGAGTCTAAATATTCTCGAGTTGTTGAAAGAGAACCTGGAGATGACACAAAATCGACAGAAGATGAGTGTGGACATGCACAGGATAGAGCACAACTTTGAGGTTTGGGATTTGGTTTTCTTGAGACTCCAACCTTACAGACAATCATCTATGAAGAAGAGTGGGGGCGAGAAGCTCAAGCCTAGATTTTAAGGACCTTACAGGATCATGCGCCGAGTAGGCGAGGTTTCTTATGAGCTAGAGCTTCCAGAGGGGAGCAAGATCCATAACGTGTTCCACGTATCTTGCCTAAAAAAGGCAGTGGGACAATTCGTCAACACATCAGAGGAGCTTCCTTTGTTGGATGAGGAGGGACAGTTGGAGTTGGTTCCAGAAGAGGTTTTGGAGTTCCTGGAGTGGAAAATAAGGAGCATGGTCATTAGAGAGTGTTTGATCAAATGGAAAGGGCTTCTAGTAGAGGACACTACTTGGGAGAGAGAGGAGGTGTTGCAACACCCTGGATTGGTATTGCTTGAGGACAGCAATTTCAGGAAGGGAGGACTGTAATGTCCCTTTCCAAATAGGAGCTCCAGAGAGGAGGCTTAATAGTCTAAACCACCCCGTTAGACTATAGCCAGGGCCTGAAAAGGGGTAAATAGGGTTACAAGAGGTCACTCAGTCAAAGGTGTTATGTTCAGAAAGTGTCATTGAGCTAAAAAGGGTTAAAAGAGCGTTTAAGTCATTATGAGCTAAAAATAGAATAGGCAAGCTAAAATTAGAGGTCAAMAATGAATTAGGGTTTCAACAGTGAATTAGGGTTTAAGAAAGCTATAAGAGGAGGGTCATCAACCTAATTCCRGATCATGCAGATTAGGACTTGTCAGTAAGAAGTAAGGTKCATCTCATGAGAGATAGTTCAGTGGATTCCAGGAGGAAGACACTAGTTGGCTGATTTCGGTGTTGAGAGACACACCCTAGTCACCGAGGAGATCAAACAGGTCTTCCATCATTCTTCAGCAGTAGTTACACATGGTCCCATAGMAAAGGCATGCTTATTCAGGGTGAGGGCGCARCTTTGGAGGAGGTTCAGTGGATCAACTCGCCCCATACAGGGAGAGTTCAGAGATTCCACCCCGACCCATTTTGAGAAGAAGGAAAGGCACATATTTCGCTTGGTTTCTCGTCCGGTTCTGACGGTGGAATAATTAGGGCATGTTTTCCCCGAGAGGGAGAGGCGCATCATTTAGTTACTTTTTTATTTTGGAAAAAATCCCTTTTTTCCTCGATCTAGCTGAGCGTTTCATTGTATTCAACCATATTCAACATTTGTACTTTTAAGAGATTTCATAATATAATTTTGCCGTCTTTTTTCGCCATTATTATTATTTGAATGCTCATTTGTCTGCTGTAAACAACTAATCCTACACACATTAACAACGTTTCCTAGAGTAGCCAAGTCAGGAACATTACAGTGATAACCCTGAGGAATCTATAGTGACAGTTGCAGGAGGAAACATATTATATGAGAGATGGAGTAGACTATCCAAGTTGTATACATGACTGTATACATCCATGTACCAAAGAATATGAAGATGAAGCTACTTTTGAGATATAGAGTATCTCATATGGAGATTGATTGTAAGGAGAAGAAGGCTCCAAAGATGACCGAACATTAGAATATAACTCATAGTAGACTTGGTCAATGGATAATGAAGCCACCTTGACAGGAAGCAAAATTAATTTGAAGCCCAACTTAAATTTTCATATTAAGACTTGGTATTCAACACCAAGTATATCCTATAGAGACTATGAATTTTTTGTAGACTAAGAAGAAATCAAGACTCAGAGTAATCCTGATCTCAAAAAGGATCAGATGGGAAAAGAGACATCTTGCAGAACTAGCAGACAAATGCCATGAGTTTAGAAGACTAGATTGTAGCTTCAAAGACCTATAGGAGACATGAAATCTCCTGAAAAGATTCCCTTATTTCAGTGACAGAGGAGGAAGCCAGTCAGAAGGATTGAGATACAATTTTTTCCTTGAGACCAGAAGGGAAGTCAATGGTGACTTCCAATATTGATCTAACAAATCAAGCATGTTGTAGATAACAATATAAATATGTACAAAGCCTGATTTATGTCCAGAGAATTCTCCCAACAAAATCGAGAAGACTATGACGAGACACTTTCTCCAGTAATCAGAAGAAGTATATATAGAACAAACACAATTCATTAAAAGAAGCCGATAGAATATGAGATTGAGAGGGAGCAGGTATGAAAATCTTTGTATTTGAGTTTGAGTTATCTTCAGTGCTAGTTGGTGCAGTACATGAGTTGGGCCATGGAGACATGACTACAATAGAATATTGAGTTACCTCCAAAGAAAGAGGATAAGCTACCCTCAGTGTCAGTTATTGAGCCACTCTAAGTTTCAGATGAATTTGTTGCCGTGATAGAGTAGAGGAGTTACTCTTAGATTTCAAAAACCACAGTGGCAATGGAGCAGTCATTCTCAACTTCAAAACAACTGCAGGTGCAGAGTTCCAGTCCCATAGGAATAGTTGCAGAGAGAGTAGAGGACATACTCTAAAGGAAGTGAGATAGATAGTGCTTTGTAGAAAGCACATAGAGCTAACACATGATTGTGCAGATTAAGTTGCAACTGAGCAATTTTAAGCAAGATCCAAGAGCTTAATATGGCAGGATTGATATTTTTCTAATGAGCTTAGGATATACCAAGAGTAAAGATGATCTCAACCTTTACTTCAAGATTGAGAATGATGGAGAAGTTATATTGCTGCTATATGTGGATGACTTATTCTTGATAGATGAAGAAAATCTCATCACTGATTGTAAGAAGAAGCTTGCCACTGAATTTGAAATGAGGACCTAGGCCCGATGCACTATTTCTTAGGTCTTGAAGTATGACAGAGCCCATAAGAGATTTTCCTTAATCAAGGAAAGTATGTTGTGGAAATTATGAAGAGATTCGATATGATGGACTGTAGAGACATGTCCACTCCTATGGAGACGAATATGAAGTTATTGGATGATACTTCGTCAGAAATAGTTGATGTTACTCTATACAGACAAATGATTGGTTCGTTGATGTATCTGAAGAATACCAGAGTTGATATATGCTTTGCTGTGAACACCTTGAGTCAATATTTGGTGGAGCCCAGACATGTTCATCTTGTAGCTCCAAAGCATGTGATGAGATACCTTAAGGGTACGTTGGAATATGGCCTTTGTTATACTGGAGACTGTGACTTCAAATTGTATGGATATACTGACTCAGATTGGGTTGGAAGTGCTTCAAACAGAAAAATCACTTCAGGATGTTGTTTCAGTTTGGGGTCAACCATGACTTTGTGGAAAAGAAGGAAGCAATCTAGTATTTGTCTCAGTACAACAGAAGTGGAGTACATTGTAGCATGCTCTGCAAGTTGTGAAGCCATATGGATTCATAAGTTGTTGACATGTATGTTCGATCTGGAGATGGAAGCTACCATGATTCTATGTGATAACCAATGTTTCATAAAGATGATAGAGAACCCATTGTTCCATGATAATTTGAAGCACACAGAGATCCGATATCACTACATTTGTGTCATGGTACAGATTGAAGTTGTAAAGCTCCAATATGTTGGCACAGATGAGCAGGTTGCAGATGTGTTGACTAAGCCTTTGTCTCGTGTGAAGTTTGAGTACTTCCGAGACAAGCTTGGTGTAGTCCGAAATGACCTCCCTCAAAAGTGGGAGTGATGTTGATGATACTATGGTATCATGACCAACAACGGGTAAGGATGGTTTGCCAGAGTACCTATGCATGTATATGCCAACTATGGTCAGTAGTGGTAGCTCAGTTAGGATTTTGTATCCTAGGGAATCTTATGATTCCTGGGCCCGAAGGACCGGTAAGGACGGTATGTCAGAGTACCATGTGGTAGCTTGTTAGGATTTTATATCCTAAGGAATCTTATGATTCCCAGGAAGATATCGAAGGTTCGGCAAGGATGATATGTGAGAGTACTACAGATGTTGTTGTTGATGCACCTACCTCATTCTGTTGCCACATATTTATGATGATGTTATTCCAACTTCATGTTGTTGATGATGTTGATGTTCTAGTTTCATGTGGTTGATGATGATGATGTTATTCAAGCTTCATGATGTTGATGATGATGATGTTACTCTAGCTCCGCGTTGTAGATGATGATGATGTTCAATTTCTATTGATGTTGACGATGAGAAAAACTTCTGATGACCTATAGATATGACCGACAATGTTCCCAATGCTTATGACGATGTACCCTCCTCTTGATGATGTATTGAGTCTAGTCAGTAGTTATTAAATGTTGTCAGTAGAATACCCTTCTTGTTAAGGGGGAGTGTTGAAATATTGTAACTTCGAAGAATATTCTACTTGAGAGAGAGTTGAATAATATTATTATATTATCTTTAATTAGTCCCTATTGTGCCTTAATAAAAGTCGGCCTTATTGTGCCTTGACAGTTAATTGTAAATTAAGAGGGTAAAGTGACAGGTCGTCTTAGACCTAATTATAGGCTGGAGAGACCACTATTTATAAGAGAGGTCAGTGCCTCATTTGGACACACTCACCGCACTATCTCTGCAACTATGAAGAAGTGAACAAGTCTTGGAGGAACTGCTATTGCAGCTAAGTGTGACGTCAAGGAGGGCTCTTGGTGTGTGTCTTGGTATTTCTTGGTTAAGTGGTGCGCTACTCTTCCTAGTGAAGAAGTAGAGGAGGATCTTATGTTCGGTCTTTGGTCTATCTATATTGAGGAAGCTTTTGCTGGGTTTTCTCCCCCATGAGGGTTTCCCAAGATAATTTGTGTTTCTCTATTGTTTATGTGATTGTCTCTCTTTAAATGATCTTATTTATGCAGATAATGTGCTAAATGATTGTAATAATAAAGAAGAACTGTAATTGCTAGTTGTATAAGTAAAGCTTCAACACATTTTCCCCATGGAAAGCATTAGGCTAGGTTGCTGGCATGTAGATGACATAAATATTTTCTATAGTTTGAAAACTATGAATCATATTGGATGTAATCTCTCTGCAACTTGTTGCAATATTTTTATTTAATATAAATACACTAGTTTACCATTAAAAACACACACACACACACACATACACTAATTCACTAATGCAATATCCCAAAAGACTCTAACAACTAACTCCTAATCCACTAACCATTAATTCAATGATAGTGTACCCAAATAATTAACCACTATCCCATACTTTGCACTACCCCTAACCTACTAACTTACTTACCATCCATCTCACTAAGCCACTAACCATTAATAGACTAACCCCTATCCCACTAACAAAATAACCCCTACCCACAAACAAACTAAACATCTAAATGGATAACAAACTAACCCACCAAGCACTAACCCATGAATCACTAATCACTAACCACTAACACCCTATTGCCTAACCCCCAATACACAAACCCCTAATCCAATAAGCCATTAATGCACCAACTCCTAAGCATTGAACTTTAACCTATTATCCCCTAACCAACTAAACCATTAACCCTTAACTTGTAACTACCTAACACACTAACCACTAATAGGAGTACGATAATCTTGTAGCAAATATACCCTCTTTCCAACCACAAATATGATAAGAATCAGATTGAAATTTTAGGGATGTGCAGAGTTCTACCATAATCCAAGATCTGTGCATGGTGGAACACTGCCCTTATAGGTTTTTCCCAATTCCAAATCAACCCAAATTATCAAAAGTTCAATCAAAGCTCTAGATTTATGTGAACTCTAATTTTCTAGATCATTGAATTCCAATAACTAGAGGGAAGTTTGCTACACGATTAGATGTCTCCACCACTAGTACACTAAAACAACTAACCATCTAATATATTATCCTACTATCAATGTAATCAAGTAATACACTACCCACTAACCCATAATCCATATAATTCGCTAACACACTAACCATTGACTCACTAAACTAGTAACCACTAACACACTAAGCCACCAACCCATTAACCCATCAACCACTTACCATCTAACCAACTAACCCACTAAACAGTAACCCATCAATCCTTTAACTACTAACCCACCAATTGACTAACCATTTAACTCATTTACACACCAAACACTAACCAACTAATACACTAACTATTAAATTGTTAACCCACTAACTTGCTAACCACTAACCCATTAAACATCTAGCCTACTAATAAATGAAAATGTGTACTTTAATAACTTTGAAGGTCTTTGCCTACATGTTGTCCATAAAAGCATAATTAAAAACAAAGAAAATGGTTATCATTTCCCATATTGTCCTATTACATGCAAATTTCCATAGTCTCTTTCATTTTTTWAAATTTTTAAGGAAAAAAACAAACAAAAATTATCTTTAAAAAATTAACATATATATCATAAAACATATAAAAACAAATATTTGCTCTCTTCCTTCATTAATATCTTTGGTCTTCTAAGATATTGAAGGTTAGGCATATATACCTCTTGCATGTTGGATGTATTATCTTGACCTTTGCTTCTTTTAATATCATTAATATCTTTGGTCTTCTCAAATATTGAAGGTTAGGCATATAAAGACCTCTTGCATGTTGGATGGATTATTTTGACCTTTGCTTTGCTTTTTTTTTTAATCAAAATGAAGATTTCAAGATTCTTTTGACAATGCATCTGCTTTAACATTTACTTTTGTATAGATGTTTTGAAAATATTTCTTTTGACAGTGTATCTGATTTAATATTTAATTTTTTTATATGTTTTAAAAATATTTTTTTGAGAAATTCCCTTTAAAATCTATAATTTATTTTATTATTAAAAATAAAAATAAAAACATTTCATGTTGTTCTTTCCATTTTCCTTTCCTTGTAAATTGTTGACTAAGAGTCCCTAGAATCTACAACTAATTTATACCCTTTAAAATCTCCAWCTAGTTTATACCCTTTTYAGARGCTTAACCATAATTTATACAACTCAACCCTATTATTTATACCTTCCCTTGAACATTAAAAAAAAGTGATTATCCTTTAGAAATAAGACATCTCCAACCGTACATATTCCTTGGGTTACTTGACATGCTCCATAATTTTTTTTTTCATAAAAGTTAAGAATGTTGGTTTTTTTAAAGTTTCATGGAGCCTTCACTTTACTTGGTTTCCACCCTCCTCCATGCATAGTTGATTTGGTAAAAATATTTGAATAGGTAACCTTTCATTGTTTTGATAAGTCATTTCATTCAACCAGAGGGCCTATGGTACAATAACAGGCAATTCCCTATGCTCTTTTAAAGGCTTTTCCTTTATCTAGTTTTCTAAACGTATGACCACAAAATCTTCTATTCAATTTCTTTTAAAGTTCTCTAAACGTATGACCACAAAATCTTCTATTCAATTTCTTTTAAAGGCTTTTCCTTTAGCTAGCTCTCTAAACGTATGACCACAAAATCTTCTATTCATTTTTTTTTATTCTCTCTGTCAAATTCAAATTCTCCTTCCAAACTTGTTTAGTGAAAGGACATTGTAATATAATATTATCAATTGATTCCTACTCTCTTTCACAAAGAATGCATCTACTTGACGAGCCTCTCTTTTACAAAGGATTCATCTACCTAACCTTTTTCGGCGCTTTTCTTGGAATTATTTCATGTTAATATTTTATTTGATAATTATAACCACAAAAATAAGCTTGTTTTCAATGGTGGTTCTATTTTCAAGTGGGCTTCCATCACCGCTTATGTTCACCTTCTTTTACCTCATCAACTTTGGCCTTATATCCTAACTGGGCTATGAACCTTCCGTGGAACTATGTTTTTGACCAAAAGATTAAATCCTCTTCATCCCCGAGCCTTATATAACTTTGTTTTAATCTAAGAATAATTTGGTTCCTTCCCTTTGCTTCCCCTTTATCTATCCGTAGAGAGTTTTCACTTTCCCAACCTTGATTCCAAATGGAGGAAGTAGTTGGGTTTGTTGCTTCTACTAAATAGTTAATGACTTGCATAGTTAAAGAGTTAATTAGAGATCTAGAAAGCATATAATTCCCTACATAGCCTACCAAAGGATCCTTTCAAATCCTCACTTTATCACCCTTACCCACTTTCCATGCTGTTAAAAAATGTTTCTTTTACGGACAGATGAAACCTCCCTTGGATTACAGATCCTTATACCAAGACAGAAACAATATAAATGGACACTAAAATCCCTTTGAATTTAGTTTAACTAATCAGAAAGAGAGAGAGAGAAAGGGTGTGATGCGCCTTGTTTCAAAGTTTGTCCTTGTTGCTTCCAATCCGAGCTTGATCTACAAACTCCTTGGTGCAATTTGATACCTGCAATAGGAAACAAAGAGAAATGACTATCTCCTACTCCACAAGATTAGGTCAAACAAATTCATCTACAAAGATTGAAGGAACAATAGACAAACACATGCAAGAATACACAAACTTGAAGAAAATAGGCCAAGTATATTCAAATGAGAACCCAAAGAGAATACTTACAAACCAAAGCATGGGGGTCGAACATAACCAAAGTGAAGCCAAAGCATGGGTGTCAAACATAACCAACCCCATCTTGAGAGAGTTGGTCCATAGATTAAGGTGGAGGATCTCCCTTTCTCCTATAACAAGAATGGCGCTCCCATAGAGTGAGAGACAGGGTGCCATCTGCCAAAAGTAGCGCTCTCTTTACATGGGCAGGGGAGCACCTGTTCTCCCTACACATGGCCAGGGGGCACCACCCTTCATAAATTCCCAAAAAAGGTCGAATTTTCCAAGGAAAAGGTGCGTTTTGACCTATAAATGATGGGTTTCCTCCTCCCATATGACTTAGGGGTCATGAAAAAATGTTTTTGTGATGTCAAGGGGTGGAAAAAACTCACAAAGTGAATGTGACACTTGGGAAAGTGCATACGCCACTTGCGACAGTGCATGTGACACTTATCGAGGTGCATACATCACTTTGCGACACTTAGGGTGAGATACCTAGGTGTGAAATTTTAATGTGTAACATATTTCCCCCTAAAGTGTGAGGTCAGAAGAGAAAATAATGGCTTAAACGCTTTACAAATTATTCAATGCAAGGGTATGTGAGTGGCAAAACTAGGTAGAAGCTACAAACAATCATCAAACAATATTAATATATGTTTCATTTCTAAGGCAGGCATACCTATGATCAGAATACACCGTGGATCCATGAAAATACTGACTAAGGATATGGCCACCAAAGATACAATGTGGATCCATACCTCCATGACATGAACTGATCTCAGCCATGAAAAATACACAGTGGAGCTACGAGATGACAAAACATAGCCACAAATCAATACAATGTGGATCTATGTGACAGTATATATATCAGTAAGATTTCCAACACTATGATTGTACTGAAATAATTTACATGCTCAAATGATCTCCATCGCAACCTGAGCAAAGCATATAATAGAGTGAATTCCCAACCCATGGTCTTCATCCCGATCCCGATGTGGTATGAATATAGACATGTGAATAAATGTCTTGAAGTCAAACATGGTAGAAACCACTTGATTACCAGTCATTGATGTATACCGTTAACAAGTGCGATAGAATTCACCAATGATGACAATGACTTCCAAGGTACCCTAATACATTCCAATGACTGTGAATAAATGATTTGAAGTTGAACATTCCTGGAATCATCCAATCATAGGTCAATGATGTAAACCTACTATCGAAAGCGAGGAGACCTGCCATTGAGGCATGCAGGTCCCAAGGTACTAATTGGTTTCTAAGTCTAATTCCCAGATGATGTGTTGAAGTCGATAGGAAAATACTCATCGAAGGAGGGCCTTGATGTATTCCCCATCATTGACATGAAAGTGACATAGAAAAGTGATGTAATATGGTGGATCGAATGAGTATGGATTGACATAGGAAATGGAAATTGGTAATACTGCAGATGGATGGTTTGAAGTGAAAGTTCCCTTGAACATGATGAGGCACGACAACTCACTTGGAAACATTTACTCGACGACTACCAAGAACACAATGTGACAACAATAAGAGAAATTTTCGATTGGAATGAAAAAGTAGGATGGCACATGGAATTGGTATGACTTAGAGACAAGCAGATTACCCAACTATAAGACGAGACACAAACATGTGCCATGTTCAAGGGAAACAATAGCTGCCATAAAGGATTCCAAAAAACTTGATCCACTTCCTTCAATTTTTCCCCCCATCCATATAGATGAGTACCTCTTTGTTTTTTAATGAGCTTGAGGAGGATAACAAATGCTCGGTATAGCTCATCCTTTGGATGAGTCCCTCACCATATGTTTATTGAACCTGAAGAAGGAGGGGTTCGGTCTTGTGTGTGTCCTAGAGATTGGAATCACATAGGTCCTTTGATGCATAGTCCCAAAGAAGGTAAAATCGATGGTTTTTCATGTTTAGAGAGTTTGAAAAGAACTTAAAGATGACACCATGGATGAATTTTTTCATAAATTTAGTCTCCCAAGCCTGAAAAAAAGCGTAAAACAATACATGGGAGAACTCTTCTAATCATGCTTGACTAGAGTGTTCTTTTTTTGTAATTAGTCACGCGAGGCTGAAAAATAAATAAACTATCACTTGAAATATTCCCTTTCAAACCTTTTAACGAGTGTGGAAGGAAGCAAGTTCACTCGAAAATCTTTTCATGTTTAGGGAGTCTGAAAAGAGCTTAAAGGAAACTCCAAAGAGTTCCTTTTCATACAATTTTTACGAGTTCGAAAAAGAGATAAAAGTATACTTGGTAACCTATTCTCATGTATTAATGAGAACATGAAAGAAAAAAGACTTATCTCGGTAACCTATTCTCATGTATTTACGACCACAAGAAAGAACAAAGACTAAGATCATTCTACAAAAGACTACTACATTACGATGGGAACAACTCCCAAGCGAGAATCACTCCTAGCAACATGTTTCTCTAGAGGTGGATCACTCCTAGAAGCATGCTTCTCTAGAGGTGTTTTTCCCCCAGTTTCTTTGGCAAAAGATAGTGGCTTCTCTCCAACATGATGTACAGAGGCTGGAGACCTCCCCCCAAAGCATCGTTTCTTCCGGTGATTGTTCTTCTTCTGTCCTTGTTTAGGCGTCTAGTTACTAATATGTATATGTTCACTAGGCGAAGGAAAATAAGGTTCAAGTATTTGATCCAGAGTGAAACTCGATTCAAATGGAGGGGGTTTTGCTTCATTTTTTAACGAGCTTGACATAGATGATGAACTATGCTCGTAATCATCCGTTTTATTTTTTAATGAGCTTGACATGGGAAAAAAACTATGCTCATCAAGACCAGGTACTACCAAAGGATCATATAATTCTAAGGATTGTCGCACCTGAGTCAAAATCATATTTAACGTGGTAACATGCAGGGTGGGAGGAGAAGGAAAAGGAAAAACCCCCTTATGTGAGGAATCCTTAAGGAGAGCTACTCCTACACTCTCAAAACTATTCTGTCCTAGAAAAGGGACATTATTCACTACAACATTGTGGAGATCTGGAGTTGTATAGTCAAGTTGGTCAACAATGATAATTTTTCCTTGATGGGGAAATCGTAAGATACGAAACACCGAATATGTGACAACAATCATCGCATAGAACCAACTACGACCAAGTAACAAATTAGAATCCAGCGGCACTCCAACCACTTCAACATTGACCGAAACAGTTGTACTCTTCAACATCATAGAGAAATATTTAAGAGTCCACAAGGTTGGAAACCACGTCCATCAAATTCTTTTAGGGTGGTAGGGGACTGGGTAAGTGTAGGATAACCAAGGGTTCTCCAACAAGGCAAAGACATGACATAGGTAGAGGCTCCCTCATCCAAAATAGTGCGATGGATGTTATTTCCACCAACCAAAACTTGAATTTGGAATGATAAGGGGTAGGAGAGCCTCTCCTTAAAATAATCCATATTAAATGTAATCAGGTTAGATTCCTCGGGATCCATAGCTCCAGTGGATGACAACATGGTTCTACGTTGACTGGAACAATGTTGTAGAAATTCGAGGGCTGAAATAGCATAAGGCGCTTGTGCCAAATCTTCAACGATGTTGTAATTTTTGGAAACAAGGGCATTGTGTTAAGCCCTAATATTGGCTCATTACCCCTTAATTGGGGCATATTATATTAGTAATGTTATTTTATTTATGTCGGCTTTAGG
>ML800742.1:51121-67402 GCA_009831015.1 Picea engelmannii
ATCTAATTCCTTATGTATCTATCAGCTTATTGTGAAGTTGATGTGCTTTGACTTCTTTACCAAAGCCCATGCCTATCAGAGCACCTACCATTATTACATTGATATATACATGTTAACGTTAGCGCTTTATAGATTTTAGTTTTAATTTATTTTTTAATTTTATTTATTTATGTTTATTTTCATTTTTCTTCCTCCTTTTAAAAAAATCAATCATATAAATAATTTTATTTTTTAAAATATATTTTCACACAATTTTTATAAAACATTTAAAAAATATCATAAAACAATTTTATTTTTTGAAATATTAAATTTAAAATATATTTTCACACAATTTTTATAAAACATTTTAAAAACATTATAAAGCAATTTTATTTTTTGAAATATTAAATTTAAAAAATATTTTTTCACAATTTTAATAAAATATGAAAAATATTTCTTCCTAAACCAATTAATATGAAATCAATCTGAAATAAACCAATTATTAAATTATCTTCGCCCCTTCCATTGGGAAATGAAATTTGAGTACTCTCATGTTAAATTTTCCTTCAAATCTTATTTAAGTTTAAAACCAAATTCTCTACACTAATACAAACTCAATCACTTCACTAGTGGTACTAGACCTCACTCCATGGTCATTGCTATATTCCTTTTGTTTCTTTGATTTTTTAAATCTCATTTACCACTCAAGGTTCTTTAAAATGGTGGTTAGATGAATTGTAATCAAATCCTTCTTAAACTTTATTTGGTTAATTTGCTACTTGAAGAGTTTTTATTTAAACTTTAGTGGCTATATATATAGGTTAAGAAAGTTAATTTATCAAAATTTAAAAAA
This sequence comes from Picea engelmannii, assembly GCA_009831015.1. Classification (NCBI taxonomy): domain Eukaryota; kingdom Viridiplantae; phylum Streptophyta; class Pinopsida; order Pinales; family Pinaceae; genus Picea; species Picea engelmannii. The sequence continues at coordinate 51,954 of ML800742.1, forward strand.
TATCAGAAATCCAAACACTTAAATGTGGATAAGCTTAAACTATGTTATTAATAATGGTGGTTAGATTAATTGTAATGAAAATCTTTGTAAACTTTATTTGGTTAAGTTGCTACTTTACGAGTTTTTTATTCGAACTTTAGTGGTTATATAAGTTAAGAAAGTTCATTTATCAAGGTTTAAAAAAAAATAAGAAATCCAAACACTAAAATGTGGATAAGCTTAAATTATGTTCTTAATAGAATTTTCACAATGGCCATGGGGAATACAATTATGAGGTTGGAGTTTAAGTCTAGAGATGATACATGATATGACGTATCAATCGAGCTTGTAGTTTGTACCTTAAGGTGAATTACAAAGAGTTTACAGAAGAGGATGAGATATTGTTCTTGGAAGAGGAGTTCAAAACTGTAGAGGACGTGAGATCAACATTTTGATTCACATTTAAACGACTTCAAGATCACCATTATGGGGAAGTTGTTAGGAATAAGAAAAGCCTATAAGAGAAATAACAAAACAACAACAACAAAACACATAAATCATACACACATCATTCACACACGATTTACCCTAGAAAACCATTATGGGAAAAACCAACCAAATATATCTTTGTTCCCTTGACCGAATCCAACCTCCAATCAATTCGGCAAAGTGAGTCTTCACCCCTCACCTCTAGGCCCATTACAATGGAGTATCTTAAGCCTTTTTAAATACTTCATTACATGCAATCCACATGCACAATAGTGTGAGCTACCAAAACCATGGCCTGAAAACCTCCACCACTGTTGACATAAAACATATTCAACTCATTGACTCTTTCACCGAGTCAAGTTTAACCCAATAGAAGTGATAAACATAATGGACATATGTTTTTCTTTCTCAAGGAATGGTGAAAATAATAGATTGTTCAATGTAGATGTGGAAAGGTCAATGAATTTACAATTTAATTATTGCCAACATTTTTTATTTAATTTAAACCTTAAATTGGAGTGTTTTTCATTAAAATGAGTTCCGCAGTATTCTGTATGGTATTCTTGAGAGACATTATGATTTATTGTATTTGCATCACTACTAGTTCCATTGAAATGTTTCTCCAAATCCGATAGGAATTTTGTTGGAGGTTATAGTTCCATCTGATTGACGGGAACTTTGACCGGGAAACTTTTCCCTTAGGGGTTTTGGCCCATTTTTAAATGGCTAAGATCATTAGAATTTTGAAAAAAATAATAGATCAAGGTCGAAATTTGCCTCACTGGAAAAAAAATACTTACCGAAAAAGATGAGTTTGTCTACATTAACTCACTCCTTTAATTATACATTTATGGCTTTAACATTAACCCCTTGACCTACAATTTGTGTGCTATCTCAATCCAATATGACAAACATTCCTTTTACTTTATTACTTCCTAGTTAGAGTTAAAAAAATCAACCACCTAAAATCTTATTTTAATAACAAGTTGGTTGAAATATTTCAATAAAATTTTATGAACAATTTCGTATACCTTATAATGGTGAACAAACCACACTTATTAAAATCCCTATCACTCACTATGAGGGAAGGACATTGAACTTGTTTTTTTATAGTAGTGAAGTGCTTATCTACCTCTAAGCCAATACCTTGGAAACAAAGTTTCAAAAACTTGGATATATCCATCTTAAGCATTAAGATTATTTGAAAAACCTAAGTTGTCACAATGTTTTCCTTGTTTGCTTGGATGTTTAATAAATCATAGTTTAAGATGTATCTATTTATTAAAGTGAATAAGATTTATTATCCTTGTTTGGTTCTAAGTTATACTAAGTTATACAGATGTTTAGAGAAGAAGGATGTTGAGGTGACCCATGTGTTAAACCTTGAGAGCAACCCAAAGTTAATGTAGAAAAATCTACCATGCAAAAATATATAGTAGAAAAATAAAATTTAAACTAACAAAATTTAAACCTTAAACCCAACTTGCAACAATTTATGGAGAAGAATCCATAATGCAAGAATATTCATAAAAAAATCAATGTTCAAAATAACATTACAATTAAGAAACACACGTGACAACAAATATATTTTCATTATCTAAAGATAAATCATTGACCACCTTATTATTTTATTTTTTTTTATAAAAAATATACAAACATAGAAACATTACTACTTTAAAAATAAATACATTTAAAAAATAAATACATTTGTCTACTTCCATATATTTTTTCATATAAAAAATCAATACAATACATTTAGAGGGGTTTTAGACAATCTATACAAAACATTTTTCATATCAAAAATCAATACATCTAGAGGGATTTTAGACGAACTATACAACACATTTTTTATATAAAAAATCAAGACATCTATAGGGATTTTAGACAAACTATACAAAACATTTTTCATATAAAAAATCAATCATCTCAAGAGGATTTTAGATAAACTGTAAAAAACATTTTTTCATATAAAAAATCAATACATCTAGAGGGGATTTTAGACAAACTATACAAAACATTTTTCATATCAAAAATCAAGACATCTAGAGGGGATTTTAGACAAACTATACAAAACATTCATTGTATTTTACGCATGACTTGTGGGTGAGAATTTCCCACCAACATCTCAAGTGCCTTTTAATGATATGACGATATTGAGGCTATCGAGACTATGCCATTATATCAATATAAATAGGCATAAATAGACGTGCAGAGACAAAGAACTATGAAGAAGACACACTATAATTTTAATTATAATCCCATCACTGCCCTGTTAAGTGCCTTTTAAATGTCACAATATCGAGGCTATCAAGGCTATGTCATTTCAAGGATAAAATGGAAGTGGTGGAACTTGGGGGTAAAATGTGATTGTGTTAGATTAACAATTGTAAAATGTGCTCATTTGTTGTTCAATCGCTCCCACTTCTTTTTGTGTAGTGGAATCCCAACCAGACTCCAAGCAAGCAAGTATCGCCAGATATCGTTGTACCCGTAAAGAAGAAGGACAAATAAATAAGAAGAAGGAAGGGATAATAAGAAGGGGTGTAAGATAAAGATCATGAATTCCCTATCAGTCATGTTGTAGCTCATAAAAGTCAATTTCTATATGTGGTGAAGGAAAGAAAGAAATAACTTTCCTGTCTTCGTTCGGGCCTGCCAGTGATATGGAGCTCACGAGTTGCCTTCTCGTTACCGCCTGTTACATAGAAAGTTGCTCAGGCAGGAATTGCCTTCGCCCTGCCTTCCTGTATGTGATATGGAACTTGCTCGCGATTTGAAGAGAAGGCTTTATTCATTCCGGAGAGACTTCGAATCGAGCGAGAGAAACATCGATCAGACTACACCCTGACTTTGAAATAGAGGGTAAGAAGCCAGATACCGGTCTAACGAAATGTGCCTAACTGAAAGAGGGAGAAATACCAAAGGGTGGTTGCTGCAGGAAAGTAGGTCGATACCATTACATAAGACTTTCTTGGATGCTTCGGTATCAGAGACAACTTGATTTGTTGGAGCAGCTAAAGACCTACCTTGAAATGCGCCACCTATTCCCCTCTCCCAGTTTCCCCCAGGGATTTAGCCCATTCTTCCCAATAGATAGTAGGCGCATAAGCAGGAAAATAAGTAGAATTAACATTGATCCAAGTAGATGCCCATGCAGCTCAACGAAGGCCCGTGCACAGGCAAGTCAAGGAATCATTGCAAAGGTTAGTGCAGAACCAACCGCATCCAAGTCAAGGAAACCCTACAAAGGTTAGTGAAAGAGCAAGTGCATCCTCAATCTCTTAGAAATTATTATCTGTTGTTGTTGCTTTACATGTGAGTAAAGGAAACATTGCTTGGCATGTAAATTGTTCAAGAAATGGGGCTCCTCAAGCAACGCTTCAAAGTACTCCTTGTTATGCCAAGAAAACCTCCATGGCTACTACTAATGGCGTAAGCTAAGGGCTATAGGTTCAACAAGTGAGTGCTTCAATGTTGTACTATCATATGGATCTTCAAATCCATGGGAAGCTTGCAGCGTTGGTGCCAGTCGGATCACATTCTTGGATGCAGGTATGTTTCCAAGGGCTAGTTAACAATTATTCTATATCTTTAAAGAAAAAATCTAAGAAAATAAACAAATAGGTTTCTAGATAGCTTTATAATAACTAACAATATTACATAACTAACATTATGGCATAGTTTTCACCGTCCTTCTAGTGCAGGGAAGACTTAAACTTTTCCCTTGAATCTCTCCAGTGCCAATTTTTTTTTGGATCTAGTTCGTAGAACCAAATCATTATCTCCATTGAGGAGCTCAACTCTCGACTCAATGGCTAGAACTAGAGGCCCTCCCTTTCTCGTCCTAATCAAGGAGTGATATCTATCTACAGACAATTTTCATAGTAGGTGCATGGAGGACAACTTGCATAATTATGCATGAAGCAAAGAAGCAAAATAGGTGTAAGGAGGTGCATGGAGTATGTGTCAAGATATATTCAGTTTGTGAATACTTTGTTTACGCTATTGCAAAAACGGTATAGCATTTAATGTAAGGAAAGTAATGCTAGACTTAGTTCTATCATTACTTGACTTGGAAAAATTACTCATAAAATTTGTTCTTGAAGGTGCTTTAAAATTAAGGCATTCTTAGCTTGTGCCTCGGGAAGAGGCTAAATAAGACCTCCAACTTGAAACATAGGTTAAATGCTATGAATTTTGAAATTTAATTGTATAATCTTTCGAAACTTTACTTTAAAGCAAAGAAATATATTTGGTTTGTATGCCAAACTAATATGAAAGAGCATAATCGATTACAATAATCCCTACCAACCCGAAGGGTAAGAACTAATAAGAAAAAAGATGGAACCTACTCGTTTTCTTTAACATGTCAACGAATTTATAGTTGAATCATATTTAAATAATTATTATTACATTTCCATTTATACAAGATAGAAAATGAATTTTTCCTTTCCACTTGTTCAAATAGATTTACAATGAAGTAGAAATTCATTTAATTATTCTTTCACTATTCTCATTTCCAAAGTTTATTTATATCTCCAACATAAAATCTTTGCTAATAAAATATTTCATAAAGCATTTTATCTAGTAATTTTTTATTTTTACATATTAAATTAATTAAAATAAAATATTGTATCGAGTAATTTTTATTTTTATTTTATATTTTTACACATTAAATTAATTTAAATAAGCATTAATAAAATATTTTATTTTTTTATATTTATAATAAAAAATTATTATAGAATGATTTTTTTTTAATGAAATTTCATATTTAAATAATATTTATTTTTAAAAGGATTATGTAGATTTTTTTTTATCATCATATTAAAGATGTACATTAGATAAGAATGAAATGTGTTTTTTTAATGCTATCCAAAGTGTGTTAATGATTATGTAAGGTTTTTGGAGTACCATTAGAGATGTACATTGGGATAAGTATGGATTGCGTGTGGATTTTTTTATCGTCATTAGAGATGTACATTGAATAAGTATGAAATGTACATATTTGTCCAATGTACATACGTATGAAATGTATATATTTGTCTAATGTATATAATTTGTCCACATGAGCTTCATCCCAATCCATTTGGATGAATGCATTTCCTTTAATCATTTAAGTATGGGGAACATTGTGTTTTGTGATAGGCAAGCACTTTATTTGAACTTGAACATTAATGAATAATTATTTTTTACTCTCGTAGAGAGCTATTCTAGGAGTTCATAACATTTGTGGTTTCAGATTTTTGTAACATCCCGCTCTTGCGAGCACATGTTATCGACTTATTCTTTGAGGACACTCACGTGCAAGTGATCCGATTATAGTACATGGTTATTTGTTTTGCTTATGGATTTTTATGATGATGTTGATGGTTGTGATTTAAGGTTATTTGATATATATGTATTGCCAGATGTTATTGGCGAGTTTTCCCTGAGTGTGTAGGACACTTGACAGATTTGTGGATGCCGATGGCATCAATGGACCTCCTTAGACTCCAGATTGAGTTAGGGAGTGGATTGTATTTGTTTGAGTATTTCATTTATGCATGTGTGACATATGATTGATTATAATATGATTTTGTATATGGATAATTGACAGTGTTTCGTTGATGGATGCAGGCTGACGAATGCTTGCTAATCTGAATCACATAAGGAGTAAAGGGGCCATTCACATAAACCAGATATTGAGGGAGAGGTGTGGAAACATCCCTGTCACAACCTATTAGCACTCATGCCGTGGCTCGAATTGTAGGTTAACAATTACCTAGTTCGAGAGGTCCATAATGTCGTGAGGGCAGATTGAGGCAGTCGCTCACGAAGATTCTAAGGGGTGTGCAATAAGACAAAGTCCTTATTCCTTATAAGCCTTTAGTCTCTCACAAGGTCACTCGAATGGAGTGTTGACTCCAAGGGTTAGAAAACTACCAAAACCATTCAAAGGCGAGTGGCACCCTTGGAGCACATAGTGCATCTTGAAGGGCACGTTACGTAAATAAAACTTGAGTAAACGAATCTAGGTGGCCTAGAAAACCTTGAGAGAATAATTAAACCTTGAAAAAACCGTTAGGCCTTGCCGGATTTAATTAATTAATTTAAGATTGAATTTATTAATTAAAAATCCCAATAAAAGTCTAAGCCTATTCAAAAAAAAAGGGGGAATTTTTTTAAGCCTAAGTCTAAGTTTTTGTACGAAGACTAAAACTAAAATTAAATTAAAAAAAGGAATGAAGTAATCAAGTTAAGAATTAAGAAAAGGTGAAAATATATCTAAAGATTTGATATAAGGCACATGTGTGCAAGAAAATATTAAAAGGGAGTTTTAAAGTAAGAAAGAAATAAAGATGAGAGAATAGGGTAAGCATAGAAAGGAATCTAGAGTCTAGCAACCACTAGTTTAACTAGAAAAAGACTCCTATTTTAACTCAACTTAGATTTAGTAAGACGTCAGTCATTAAATGAGAATATGGGGAATAAAGAGAGAACTATGAGTGATTTAAGGAGCGCATTTGGGAAATGTGTGGGAAATTGACTTTTAATTAAAATAAAATATGGAATTACTTGTGCAACTTGGGGAAGAGGGTGACAAGTGTGAGGAGGAATAATTCTAAATGAATTAATTAAAAAACAAATTATTGTGCAAGTGGGGATGTGTCCGTTAGAAAAATTCTATAAAGCAAATGGTCAAGATGGAAAGAGGGAGAGACTAGTTATTGGTAAAGTTATGCTGCCGAATTATTTTTGACTAGTTTTGCTTGTAAGAGTTGGGATACCCAGCTTGAGATAGAGTGGTGGCTTTGCCTTGCGAGGCAAGCTTGGAGCTAGAGTGTTTCTAGTTTTGTGTACGTGGCCCCTTTGTGGCTCGGGAGGCTAAGGGGGAAGAAGAGTACCCCTAGCATTGACTAGGAGGTACTGATGAAGTCTCAACGATTAGCAGGCTGGAGATATGAAGGAGCGCCATTTTCTCAAGATCATCTTCGACTTCTTCGTCGTTTGTCACGATATTTTTATTAACATTTGTAATTATGTAATTATAATAAGATTAAATTGCACTCCTGGTTTAGAAATTATCCATAAATTGTATGTTTTTATTTTTATTTTTATGTCGAACCTTGTAAGATTTCACATTGGTTGTGTATTGGAGAGATATTTCTACATTGTTGTCTATTCAACTTCCAATTAAATACATTTAAACCTTCATCCATTGTATGTTATTTTATCAGCCCCATTTCGATTTTAATTGTTCTCTGTTAAGAGATTATTCATTAAAATTATGGGAAATGTTTAATGGCTACTAGAAATATGCACCCAACTACGAATTTTCTTTGGCCACTGCAATTGGATGCTTACTAGTTTTATTTTAAAAGGTAGGTTTCATTTGTAATCCACTCATCAAATGCCCTTGAGGTTTTCATACCCTTGTAGTAATAAAACTTTGGTGTGAGTTGGTAGCACTTTAACACTAGATTGGCATCCAATCTAAGGAATGATTGGCATATGACCCACCTTTTGCAAGCTAGTTGAAGTGTTGCATGTAACCTCGCCAAGAATTCTAGTGAGTTTAGGATCCCCTCTTGCCGACGAGGCATAGATATTTGTTGTTGGATCTTTCTTTAGAATTCCCCTCAAACTTACCCGAACCGTATCTTGTTATTTAAATCTCTAGTGTTTCGAGTTTGTAAAAGGGTATGTAAGAAGTATAAAATGTCAAGTCTTGCTTAATATGATTGATCAACTCTTAGATTTTTAGACGGATGTATAAGTTGGGCATGAAAAGCCCTCACGTATTAATTGATAGGTATAATCTTCCTTGATGCTTAAGGAAAGTATCTTGACTTCCTTTATTGGTTATAATCACTTTTTCATTTCTCTTAATTAAGGATATGTAAGGCACTCGAGGTCCTTACATGTTACTTGTTATGAGGTGATGTCCTTATAGTCTTATATATATTTGGATTGATTATTGATCCTCTTGTTTCTATTAAAGGAATTTGCAAACAATTTGAATTCCTTTCTTTTTAGTTGAATTTTATAGCTCAATAGAGTACTTGTTGTGGTATTGAAATTCTTATTTTTGTGTAACAAGGATAATCTTCATTTGGGATTTAAAAAGAAACGTAAACTAATAATTGAACTACTTACTTAATCTTAATTAAAACATACTTTGATTTAAGATATACATATTGGAACTACTTGGGAATTTGTAATTAATGGGAATTGAAGCTTAAATCATGAGGCTTGAATTGAATGAACGAGACCTTAACAACCACCATTGATGATTATAAATGGATCTCTATCTGCTACTAAAATCGCACTTATGTTGATGTGGCGTTTATATTTTTTATGTACTATTTTCTTATTTGAAGTTCCACTTAATTATTGCCTGAACTTGGTTAAGTGAAGTAAATTATTCCTTGCACATCCATGTGAATGATAGATGTATATGATACTTGTTATTGTGTTGTGCTACTAGTTAAAAGTTCTAAAATAGTGTAGAATGATGCAATTATTAACCTATTTTCCTTGATCTTCCTTGCGTAGATGCAATGTTATTGTTTACATGCTATTTATTGACAAGATTAATTACATGTGATTCAATGACTTACCATTTGAATCTAGTCATGATGTTTAGGATAAAAGTTGGTTATGGGATTAGATATCTCCTTGTTCCTCTGAACAATCACCAATATTGAGACCTTAAATGGTCAAAATCAATCAAATGAATCCTATACTTGAGCGTTGCTTATGTGTCTTCGAGGTCCTAACCATGCAGGATAGGTTGGGCGAGTATTTCTTTACGTTATTTCTTATGATGATGTGTTGATTGCGTGTCATTATTTATCACAATGATGTGTTGATTTTGTGTCCTTATTAAATATGTTAATACATTGAATTGTGTGCCGCTTTAATTACGTTAATGCATTGATTGTGTGTCATTATTAATTTGGATGATGTGTCGAGGGTGTTGCTATTCATTATGTGGTGACATTTTTAAATTCCTAAAGAAAAGAAAAAAATTATTTACCTATTGTACATCACTAAATGTAGACGCAAATGAGGGGATGTTACATATGGTATCAAAGCTGGTTCAATCCCGCGACTTGGGATCATTACACCTTCCACTGTATTAAACACTTGATTAATAACTTATCGCTAATTAAAATTGAAATTTATCCATGCAGGTAATCATAGTTAGAGGATGCCGTGGAGGAAGACGACGGGGTGCTAGGGGAGGAGGTGCAACGCCTCCAGTAGCATCCATGTTAGAGCGATCTAACCCCCATCAAGAAGAACAAGTCATTGGACAGGAGCAGGTTGTTGTGGGTGATGTGGTTGGTTTGATGAGGTCCTTTAAGAGGATGTCAGAGGCCTTAATTAAATGACTAGATAGAGATGAAGCCAGGGTGCTTGCACCCAGTGAGGGTTCACAACGCGCTCCAACTGGCAGTGGTAGCATGCACAAAGAACTCGAGAAGGTGAAGTTTCCCGAGTTCATGGGTGCCACAGATGGCTCAGCCGCCGAGGCATGGTTGGAGAACATGGCGATGTGCTTTGGACTTCGTGACTACACCTCCAACATGAAAGTCCACATGGCGGTCTTTCCGCTGAAGGGGAGTGCTCTTCTATGGTGGAATATGCTCCTACCTTAGCTAAACATGGTCGTCGAAGACGTTTCATGTGAATTGTTCAAGGAACGTTTCTGGGAGAGGTGTTTGTCAGAGGAATTCATTGATTTCCATCTTAATGAGTTCAACGCCTTACGATAAGGTGGTCATACGGTTCCAGAGTATGAGGCCCGATTCATGGAGCTAATTAGGTATGCTCCACATCTAAACACAGAGAATCTAAAGGTCAACAAGTTTGTGTTTGACCTTAATTTCAAAATTTGTGCGGAGGTGAGGATCCTAATGCCTAAGATGTTACACGATGCAGTCCAGAAGACCCTCATAGTTGAGGAAGAGTTGACCAATAGGGGTCAGGGCAAGACTCCTGTAAGACCAACTGGATAGATGACATCAAGAGCATGACAACATCAAACATCAACTAGACAGACATCAGGGTATCAAGATATGTTAGAGGACCCATGTTCATGACACCATGACGACCAAATCCTCAGTAGAGGACTCCCTACAAAGGATCATCAACAACAACGTCGCCCGCAACAACATCAATTTATGCCTGTTCAGCAGAATAGACCATGATCTCAGACTAGTAGACCAACAACTTCTACTTCAGGGACCAGGAGTACTGGACCGAAGACTGGATGTTGGACATGTGGAGAGCCATATTACCAGCGAGACTATCCTATGGAGAAGCCCAGGGCGACTGGATCAACGGGACAGACTACAGTGGGATATTTGGGCAAGGCCCACAAGATTCATGCAGTGGTGAATAACCGCTAGGCCGAGCACCAGTCCACTATGCTCGAGACGTCAGGTACAATCGTCGACCAAAATTTTAGTATTTTGATGGATCTACGTGCTACAGAGATCTGTATATCTAGTGCAACGCTAAAAAGAATTAATGTAAAGGAAATCAAACATGATGAGTTTAGATACGTAGAAATGGATTTGGGTGCCAAACAAAAGGTTGGAGGTAGGGTTACAGACTGTAGCATTAACTTGGGAGATTTCATAACGAAGGCCAACCTATATGTGATGATCTTAGGATCTTATGACATAGTGATCGGTATGGATTGGTTGGAATCACATGATGCGATACTCAACCGTAAGAGGAAACGATTAAGTTTGACCGATGATGTGGGACAAAGAAGAGTGATTGTAGGAAGAAACCTGGGAGTGTCCTTGAGGTTCATTTCTTCCTTACATCTACAAAGGAGAAAAGGATGTAAGTTATATGCAATATTACATCTAAATGAAAAGGGCGAGGTAGAAGGATTAGAAAACCTTCCAGTAATATGAGAATTTGCAGATGTGTTTCCAAAAGAGTTACCAGGTCTGCCGCTTGAAAGGGAGTTGGAGTTTACCATCGACTTGAAACTTGGAACTGAGTCAATAAAAATAATTCCATATCAGATATCAGCGCCTGAGTTATGGGAGTTGAAAATGTAATTGAAGGAATTATTGGACTTAGGACTTATACGTCCAAGTGTGTGACCTTGGGGCACGCTATTTATTTTCACAAGGAAGAAGGATGGATCGTGGAGACTTTGTATTGAATACCGTCAATTGAACAAAGTGATGATCAAGAACTAGTATACGGTTCCAAGAATAGACGATTTGTTTGATCAGATGAAAGACAAGACGATGTTTTCAAAGATCGACTTGAGATCAGGATATCATCAGTTACAAATTAAAGATGAAGATATTCCTAAGACCGCATTTAAGACGAGGTTCAAACACTATGAGTTTACAGTTCTACCGTTTGGACTAACAAATGCCCCAGGGGTATTCATGAGCTTGATGAATGGGGTGTTTCGTGAATACTTGGACAAGTTTGTTCAAGTATTTATTGATGACATATTGATTTATTCTCGGACAAGAGAAGATCATGATGAACATTTAATATTAGTACTACAGTGTCTACAAGAAAACAAATTATACGGGAAACTATCAAAATGTTCTCTTTACCAATCGAAGATTCATTACTTAGGGCATATCATATCTAGTGAAGGTATAGTTGTGGATCCAAAAAAGGTAGAGGCTATGATGGAATGGCTTGCACTAACAAAGATACCAGAAGTACACAACTTTATGGGTTTAGCAGGATATTATCGATGGTTCATTGAAGGTTTTTCAAAGATAGCAAATTCGATCATGGAATTGCAGAAGAAAATAAAGAAGTTTTTATGGACTGAGAAATGCATGGAATCATTTCAAAGGCTCAAGGAGTTGTTCATGACAATGTCGATACTAAAAGTTTCCGACATCGATAAGGAATTCTTGGTGTGCACAGACGCATCCAAGGAAGGTTTAGGAGGAGTATTGATGCAAGATGATCAAGTGATCACTTACATCTCAAGGAAATTAAGAAAGCATGAGGAGAACTACACAAAAAATTATTTGGAGTTATTGGCCATTGTGTATGCCTTGAGAGTTTGGAGACACTATCTGATTGGATGAAAATTTGAACTAAAGACAAATCACTGTGGAATACAACTTCAAAATTACTTACATAAAAGGTACAGTGAACAAAGTGGTTGATGCAATGAGTCGGAGACCACACATATTCTTGGTAATACCTCTTCAGACAAATATTTGAGAAATATTCTAGCGTTACAGGGAGACGATGATTGGTACAAGGAAGTTAAGGTAAATATTGGACAAGATACCATTATGGTACCGAATTTTGAAGGATATACATTGGACAATGATGGATTTTTGAGATATAACAATAGAATTTACGTACCTCTTAACGACAAATTAAGAAGTTTGATCTTAAGTGAAGCGCATCGCGCTGTGTATATGGCTCATCCAGGAGTCACGAAGATGAAGGCAGACCTTAATCCTCTATTCTTTTGGAAGGAAATGAAGGCAGACATAGTTAGTAATGTGGCGCGATGTCTAGAGTGTCAACAACTGAAAGTTGAACATAAACATCCAATAAGATTATTACAACCACACATTATCCCGAAATTGAAATGGGAGGTCATTTCGATGGACTTTATTGTTGGATTCCCACTGACGAGAAGGAGACACGACTCGATTTTCATGGTAGTTGACACTCTGATGAAGAGTGAACATTTTTTTCCTGTCCGTACGACGTATTTGGCTCCAAACATAGCTATATTTTTTATCAGCGAGGTTGTAAGATTACATGGCGTACCAAAAAGGATCATATTCGATAGAGGATCAATATTTACAGGACAATTTTGGACCAGTTTCCGAGAGGCCTTGGGAACACAATTGAACTTTAGTACAACATATCACCCTGAGACAGACAGGCTGACTGAGAGAACAAACCAAATTTTGGAAGATATGTTGCGTATGTACGTAATGGACCAACAAAAATGTTGGGAAGATTTCTTGCCACTAGTATAGTTTGCATACAACAACAACTATCAAAGTACCATTAAGATGGCACCGTTTGAGTTTCTTTACGAGCGTCTGTACCATACACCATTGAGTTGGGATCAACTTGAGGATAGGTTTCTGGTGGGACCAGAAGTGATCCAATAAATGGAAGAACAAATGCAAACGATAAGATTAAGGATTAAATAAGTGCAAGATTGACAAAAGAGTTATGCTGATGTGCATCGCGTTGACCACAATTATGAAGTTGATGACAGAGTTTTCTTGCGGGTAAAACCGCACAAGAGTTCGATCGAGTTTGGAAAGGGTGATAAACTCTCTCCTTGTTTCGTGGGACCTTTCAAAGTTGTGGAAAAGAAAGGACTCATGGCCTATTGACTAGCCTTGCCTGATTCTTTGAGGCATATGCATAGTGTGTTTCATGTATCTGTTTTGAGACATTATGTTAGTGATCATACACATGTGATTGACATGAGTTCTTTGCAGGTGTCAAATGAGGGTGCACTCACGGTGGATCCAATCCACATTCTGGACCATCACATTCGACAACTATGATGTCGAACAGTCGATTAGGTTAAGGTCCAGTGGGACAATTATAGTCCACACTTGGCTACATGGGAGGACGCATATGATATGCATCAACAATTTCCTTACTTATTTGATAGATTAGACATATAGATCTTGTCAGATAATTTTATTACTGCATTTTATATACTGTACAACTTCAAGATGAAGTTTAAAATAAGAGGGGGTGTATGTAACATCCCTCTCTTGCGATCACATGTTATTGACTTATTCTTTGAGGACACTTGCGTGCAAGTGATCCGATTATAGTTCATGGTTATTTGTTTCATTTATGGATTTTTATGATGATGTCGATGGTTGTGATTTAATGTTATTTGATATATATGTATTGACAGATGTTATTGACGAGTTTTCCCTGAATGTGCAAGACATTTGACAGCTGTGGATGTTGATGGCATCAATGGACCTCCTTGGTGATCCAAGGGATCAAATTTTGCTCAAAAATTCGAAGTGTTCGAAATCACTTCAAATCAAACAGGAGCGTAGGCCTCGTTGTTACGAACCCAACGCAACTTGTTTGGGTTCAAACGGACGTCGGGAGTGAGAGATATCACGTTCTGTTCAAATTTACAAACAAGAAAAAAAAGGGGTGCTGACTGTACAGTCCGTACAGTCGCTGACGTGGCAGGCCGTACAACACATGGAAGGCAGCTATTGAGACAGTTGGCATGTGACATGGTTTTTTGGCAGCGAATGGGATGGCGACACGTGGCCCAATCAATGGCCGCCTCGTGTCACATGTTTATTGGATTAAAATCTTTGCACTTGGCAGGAGTTGACCCCGTGACCTCTGGGCAGGGTAAAGCCTTGGGAAAGGTTGCCCAACCGACACGCCCGCATATGTTACTTAACATATATATGCATTGTAATATATTTGAATTTACAAAAATGTGTATTGAGGCGTGAACCGGGCCGGGGCTATATATATGTATTGCATACGACCGGTGCTACGGGCGGTTAAAGCCACCGTAATATATATGTTGTAACCGTTTGAAATGCGTGCGGTTTGACATAACATGTGACCAACGTGTATGCGTGTGGTTTAACTCTATGGTTTTGTATACGGTTTTAACTTTAGCCCTGTTGTGTATTGCGCGCGGTCATGTGGTGACCATGTGCCCACGGGCCTTGGTAGTTAAAGGCTGGCGCGTAACCGTTCGACAGTTTGTATCGGTTGTGCAGTTGCACCCGATGCCAAGTTTTTACACTTAAATATGTGTGTGGGCTAGGTTGAGCCAACAAGGGTGCGTTTTGTAGATGCAGATACAACAAGTTTGAAGGGGGACTTCTAGGAAGCCTATCTTCTTCAATTTTTAGCCAAACGAGGTGTCGAAAAAGCCCAGCTAGGGGTTTTTGGATGTTCTGAAGCCATTGGAGCAGTCTATTTGGCATTTTGAGCATTGTAAAAAA
>ML800742.1:80701-117567 GCA_009831015.1 Picea engelmannii
AAAAAAACCTAATATACTCCCTAACCAACACAATCATAAATATAAAAGCTCACCACTATAAATCAAACATGAGACCCTTAATTATAATATGAACACCTATCCATCGACCCTTTAACACGTAATCTTAACATGTAATTTATATAATTAAACCTTATAACCTTAGGCCTAATATAATCCCTAACCAACACAATCATAAATATAAAAGCTCACCACTATAACTCAAACATGAGACCCTTATAATATGAACACCTATCCATCAACCCTTTAACACCTAATCTTAACATGTAATTTATACATGAACCGAATTACCCAACAAATCTTAAGACCATGGTCTCCCATATGACCGATACCCCCACAGTTTGTATAAATAAAAAAATTTCAACGAGCGGATGAGATCATTTTTATTGGAAATCCAATGGTCATTATCATTTTGACCAAAAGGTAGGGGGCCTCATAGGTCATCCCGGGCTCCAGGATGGTGAGCTTCTCGTGGAGTCCAAACACCTAAATCCCCCACCATACCCTTTCAATATGCGTCGAAGGGAGATGGGTATTTTCTTTAGTGTTTGATGGACAAGGGAAAATAGAGAAAGAAAGGGAACATGAGCACGAGAATCTACAAGAGGAGAAGAGAATATCAAATATAGAAGGCATTGCCTTAAGCGATTCAAGGTAGGGGAAGAAATAGAAGGATATAAGATTTAGGTTCTCTAGAAAGGTTCAGAAGAGGTCCACCCTTTAGGAAAAGATGGATGAGAGGAAGGGAGAGGGGTCATTAAGGTGAATCACTCATCACAATGATGGTGCCCTATAGAAGTCTAGGTCTCTAAGTTTTGAGATGTTATGTTGAGGCAACCTATGAGGTAAGAGTGGGTCTAAGGGGAATCTAGAGGTACATCACCCAATGTTTGTGTCAGAGGGAGTGACTTGATGGTTTTTTTATGTTTCCCTAGGTTCAAGAGGAGGAGTGATTTCGGTAGGTTGAGGAAGGATATCTTGTCTTAAACAAGTGTTGAGTTGAGATGCATCATATTGTTTAGGAGAAGTTCACTATCAAGTCATAGTAACTTGGACCAAGGGATATCATTAGCCTTGTTGGGAAGGAGAAGAGTTCTTCTGTCAAAGGACTTGACATTCATTCGAGTTGTGAGTGTTGATATTATGATAATTTCACCATTTTTTTGATTTAGGGAAAAAATTAGCATCCATGCTTATGTGATTAGTTCTAGGAGAACTTATATGAGGAGGGGGAGACCTATTTGTCTTACACTGCTTGGGTGGAGGCACATTAGGTGCTAAAGGAGAAAGGATTTGAGGTAATGTTGGAGGTTTGGCATGGGGAACACATTGAGGAGGGAAGGGTTTCCTAAGAGAGTCTTTAAGTTTTACAAATTATCTAAGGATTTAATCTTCAAGTTGTCACATGTAGGGCATGTGTTCATCAAACATACTACATGAGGTGGAAGGTTGCATGTTTAATTGTTTTGAATAAGAGGGTGTATTTGTATGATACCCTTGGCTAGGGGTAGAAGGGATATGTGCCATGTTGGAAGGAAGTGGTGAGTATCCTCCATGATTAACTTGGATAATGTAGTAATAAGGGGAAGGATCCCTATGTTATGAGGGGTCGGTGAAAGATGACATTTGTGGTGGTTGAATTGGAAGTTCCATGAAATTTCAAGAGAGTTCCAAAAAATATTCTATAGATGGAAACAACAACATTTGACAATGAGACGCTCATTATGAATGTTGTTGCAAACATGGACTATCTCAAAGATTATGTGGTTGGGACATAAGACATCCTTGAGTATTGAAACCCTCCCATACTTTCAAGGTATGTGTCTAGTCTAACCATGTCGAATTTCGACGCATACATGCACATTTTGAAGAAATTTCAACGTTGGCCCCATTCACTGCTCACTATGCGGGGCCGGTGAAAGATGACATTTGTGGAGGGTGAATTGAAGCTTCTGTGACATCAAATCGACTTGGTAATTCAATAATCAAACCCTCCTTAAGTATTGTGCGGTGACATAAAACATCCTTAAGTATTGAAACCCTCTCATACCTTAACCCCACGCCTTTAGAAAAATTATAAAACCTTTAACCAAGTATCTAGTCAGCGATAGTTGGAAGAAATTAGAGTGGCATTGTGATGATCCAACTCAATACAAAAGTGTACCTAACAACTTGAAAAAATGTTTCCACCAAACTACTCATCCACAAGAGAAAATTGTTGTTGACTTGCTCATCCAATGGAGGAGGGCAATAAGGCATATCCTTGTGATATTGTGCACCCACTGGAAGAGTAGTACCATGCCATATCAAAGATTGGATGTGATATTGATGATATCAAATATTATAGAATTAAATCCCTAGGTCAACCAAAGATATAGTGCTTTAATAACAATCAATATATTTGAAGACTACCTCAAAGTTAACTTGAATTTGGACCCCTTTTCCTTGGCATTGAAGTAGCGTGCATATCCATCAACATATGAAAATACAATGAACTGGGGACATTTTAATCTATTTTTCAACATCACTTGTTTATTCTTTCTTTATGTAATGATAGTTGAGAATTTGAGGTACCAAATATCTCATAGGGTGGTTCAATATTTAATCAATTGAATTCTTGTCCCTAAACAAGAAGTTGGGAGTTCAACATCCTCAAGCTCAAATCATTACTCAAGAAAATGATGAATTAGATGGAGGATGGATTCAATTTCTTCACAAGAATGCCATTAGGTCCATGGTAGCCTAAAAGTCTCAACCCAATAAATTGATAAGTTATAATGTTACTCAAACTTTCAACAACCCACAACCTAAAATGTTGAGCAGGAGATGGTGTGGAACTACTAAAAAAATGCCTTGGATATTGTAATATGAGAGAAAAATTCCACCCCCTGTAGCATATAGATTTTTCACTTTAGAAATCACATTTTCCTACTCACTAGGGAGGTCAAAATGTGACCCTCTTATATGTTGTGTCCATGTGTGACTAGCTTAGTGATGACACAATATATCTCTATTGTCCTTTTGTTTTGGGCCACCTTGTTTGAGTCCCCTTACCTTAGCCTAAATGTATGACCTCTTAAGAACGTCTAGTACTTCGGAAGGGTCTTTAATATAATTACTATAATTAATTGATAGGGATGTCTAGTACTTAGGAAGGGTCTTTAATATAATTAATGTATATATATATATATATATATATATATATATATATATATATATATATATATATATATATATATCATAAAACAATAAAACAAATACAATAAAACTAAAACAAAAGAACTAAAACCAAATTTCAATATTGAACTCGCGCCTGTGCCCATTCATGAGACATAATAGAGTAGAATCCAATGCTGAGAAGCCAAAGTAGAGGAGACTAGGGCACGCAGTGAATCACGAGCTGGAGGGAACGCCGAAGAAGGAAGGAGACAAAGAATTAGGAAGGGAACTGGGCGAGAGAGATCACAAGTAGGGTTACGAAGGAGAGAGAGATCACAGAGGGCACCGACCGAGAGAGAGAGTGACACCGACCGAGAGAGAGAGCTCGAGGGCAGGGTTAGGAAGGAGACAGAGCTCACGAAGGGCACTGGGAGAGACAGCTTGAGGGAAACGTAGGGTGAAGAGAATGGTAAGTTGTTGAATTTCCTTCTCTGTATTCTCATTTTTTATAGCATTTCCATGTAGTCTCATGGCTACCAAGAAGAAACCCTACCCATGCTTCACACTATTCTCCCTAATTTTAAGTGAATAACTACCTAAAAAAGGATGAAAATGAAAAATTGGATGAAAATTTTAGGCTAGACTGAGGGCCCAATTCTTCTTATGCTCTATTTTCATTGCCTATGCCCAACCAATGCTCTATTTACATCATTCGTTGACACTCGATTATCCTGATTTTGATTCTAATTATGATTTTGATTTCGGCCCTACTTTTTTCTCCCCCCTAAGTATACTATGAACATATTATTTTAAAATCTCCTAGAAGGTGAAAATATTTTATGATATTCCTCGGTACAATGAATGCTTACCCTAGAAAAGTCATAATATACTACTATTGTAGTATTATTATACTTCTATAATAGAAATAAAATATGCAGGTCATGCCCCAAGTTCCTACATATCTCACAAACTATTGCATCTAATCTACCTAGTATACTTCCCAAGAGCAGGTTAGTTACTACATGTGAACCAAAATCCCCAATTGGAGATATAATAAAATCCAAGCTTTCCAACAAACTATGCCAAGGGGAGATGACCAACACAATGCTAAGCCAACCCCATGCATACAACTTCCAAGAGAGAATGGTATATAATAGTTAGAAGGACTAGGGTGGCTAACTAAGTGAATTGTTTTGTGTTTCATCCATCAAATTACCAAGTGCCCCATGTTAATTTCTCTTTAGGAGACCCAAATGAGTGGAAATGAGTTTCCACCCATAGGTTCGATGATCAAATCCAAGTTCACCAAAGCCAAMAACACAATAACAATTAGTTCAAGAGAGAACCCATCGATGGCGGCACAACATTGGAAGGGATAAGAMAAAGGATCAACATAGAGGAGGAAGGTTTCTCTCATGAATGACACAAGTTSCCAAKGAATGTGATTGCATTTCAAGTCATTTTGAGAGGGGTGGAGGTACAATGCCCAACTATAACCCATCATGGGATGTAATTTCCCACTAAGACATCATGGGTGTGAATTAACTTGGCATGTAGTTGGGTTTCACGAGTGTAAATTAATTTTGAGTGTAGTTTCACTTTCTCTCTAATTTTGAGGCAACCTATAAGGTAAGAGTAGGTCTAAGGGGAATCTATAGGTACATCGCCCAATTCTTGTGTCAGAGGGAGTGAATTGATGGTTTTTTATGTTGACCTAGGTTCAAGAGGAGGAGTAATTTCAATAGGTTGAGGAAGGATATATTGTCTTAAAGAAGTGTTGAGTTGAGATGCATCATCTTGTTTAGGATAAGCGCACTGTCAATTTGTAGTAACTTGGACCAAGGGAGATCATGGGCGTTGTTGGGAAGAAGAAGATTTCTTCTTTCGAAGTACCAATTTATCCTATCTTTGAAATTGATAAATTTTAAATAGACGTGAAATTGATCTGTTTGAAATAGATCAATTGTGAGCTTGGAAATGTCCTCTATTCACTCTTCAACTTCTTCCTCATTGTTGGGTGTATATTTCTTAGGGAAAATTTACATAAGGTGACCATACATATGAAGGATGAAGCACCAAAAAGGAATCTTAACATTGTCTATCTCTCGAAAATAAGAACAATTCCCCAACTGGATATCAATTACTTCAAGCAATCCATCTCCCAAGTTCATTTCCACAAAAATCTTAGCCATCGAGGTCTTGTCTAGGAAGCATGTTTTCTCATCAATATACAACATCGATCAAACTAGGAGGTCATCCATCAAACTATGTGACACATGCCTCCAAATGTGCAAACAAGTTGACCACTCCAATATTTGTAACGTGGCATGGCATGCGAGGTCCATGTGCATGGAGAATATCCCCAAAATGCCTATGCCATTCTAACCAATGCCTTGAGAGTTGTAAGATTGCATCGAGAGTTGTGACGATACCTTGGGAGTTGTGAAAATTACAAATGTCATAATGAAGCCCATGCAATGTCCACTTAGCCACAATGCCCATTCACCATTAATCCGACCAATATGTAATCATGGCCTTTGAATAATGGCTTGTCCCATTTGTCCTTTTTGGATGGAGTTAGTCAAGGTAATTAAAAAAATTGTCCTTTTTTGGATGGAGTGAGTCAAGGTAATGGACAACAACAATAATGGACAACAACAACAACATCACTTATCCCATTGTCAATAACTCATACCCATGCCTTATCCTTTACAATTTTGTAGCCATCGATGGGCTACGAATCAATAACAACTCTCGTATTTGTTACTTAACAATGTACTTCACTCTCAATTGCTCGCTTCCTTTTGACATGTATAGGCCACCTTTACCTTTCTACGGTTTCTTATCCTTGGGTTGAGGAATCAAATCCTCCACCTTAGCCACCTTGGTTCCCTCTTCCCTAGTCATGACCTCCATTTGTATTATCAGTGTTATTAGGGTCCACTTAAGTGTTCAACATAGGCATTGTAGTCTAGTATTTTTTTATTTATTTTCTTTTTATACTGGGGTAATCGACAACTCATGGTTCTCATACTCGCATGACACGTGTTCGATACCTGTTCGCTACCACTATAACCCTAGGTGCACCACACATCCTGCAAGCATGGAGCACAAGCAAATCAAGGTGAGAATTGAACTTGAGACCTCCTTTACATATTTCCTTCCATTTACATGGCACTTGCCAATCGGTCTACACCCCTGTGGGCTTTAAATTGAAGGACATGGGGGTGGGATTTGATCCACTTATGTGTTCATGCATCATGATACCATTTAATATAGTATCTTTGGGTACAACCACACATTCGACCACTATCTCAGGGTGCCCCCATGGCTCCAGGTAAAGCCCTCACGAGAATTGAACCTTTCCCAACAGTGAAAAACTCCTCACTTTCCACCATTGGATCCAACCTCTTTGGGCACATTGTAGTCTAGTATTGGCATATTCATGTATTTGAAATAATATTCATATTTTTGACGAGGGTAGTCTTTTCGGTGAGTTAAAGTTCCATCTTTCTTGTTCATTTTTTTTTTTCAGAAATACCATGATTTGGGTTGTCTTTAAATTGTCCAAAAACTCTTAGGGTAAAGTTACATGAGAAAAATTCCCAACATAGAAGTGGAATGTTAATTTTTTGCATAGTTCCTATTGAGTTTGGGTCAAATTTTCACTGGAAAAAATAGACGATATGAGTGCCCCTTATCCCACTCTAACCATTTCAAGTCCAAAGCTCAAAAATATGGAAAAAACTAGATAGGGAGAGTCATAGAACAAGAATTTGTAAGAAACTAAAATTATCTCAAAATGTTTTGTATTTCTTGGTGTTGATGTCATTTGACTCCAAACATGCCCCTATAATTCCCAGATAGTGTACCAATAGTAATAGAGCATAATACAATTGTGAAAGAGTAACACTATGGTACATTATGAGCTTAATATGATACTAATAGGATACTAGTAATGAACTAGTGTTACATCTTGATTGATTGACTGTTTCTGTCATTAATGGTTTTATAGGACGTACAAGAAAATATGTATTTGTCATATCTATCTTCATTGAGTGAGGGAAGTTCAGGTAGAATAGAGGAAAGTGAAACATCTAGTAGGTCTAACAGGCGAAGATCAACTAGAGGTGAGAAGATCAGAAGAAAATTCTATAGACACATGGAATTTTTTCTTATGAAAGGGGGATCATGTTCTTATTATCATGAGATCATAAACGACATAGAGGCTCCCTTGAGGTACAAACATATAGTGAAACAATGGGTACCCAAGGATCTTCTTGAAATAAACATTGATTTTTGTGTAAACGAAAGGATATACCAAATTGATCCATCGACATTACATGGTTTGGGGCTATTTTCCATGGATGGAATAAAGGTCTGTTATGAAGGATTAACTAAATTGATGGAGTACGTCGGACCCTATTATATCTACAAATATTGGATACGAATAGTCCAATATACAAAAGGTATGCGAAGATATGGCTTGGTTGCAAATTATATACAACTAAAAGACAATGATCACAATAAAGGAGCAACTATCTAGATTGACGGAAGGCCAAAATCAACGGGTAATATTGCAGGGTTTATAAACAGTACACAAACGACGAACACAAATAAGTGACTTAATTGCGTATTTGAGGGGCGTGAAGGAAACCATGTATTTGTATGTGCAATAAAATCAATAGTTGCAGGGGAAGAGTTATTGATTGATTACAATTTGAATTGAATAGATACAGATGTTGCTATTATGGGGGCGATACATATACTAATTTACCCAACCTGTAAGAAATGGCTCTCATATTTTATGATTTTCATTATGTTCTTTACGGTGTTAATCCATTTGGAGAGCTTCAATCTATTTAGTACTTAGTGTGTCCTATTTTTGTTATCAACATTTGAATTTCTCACACATTTGAATTTCTCATAAATTTGAATTTATTTCTCATGATAATGATCACGTTTCTAATTTTACTTTAATGTGGTAGGATGACCATGGTAAATCAAAAGCGGCCTCAGAACAGGTAAATGAACAACAATTTTTGAATTGCATTTAATGTACATTTTATTTCTGCAACAATCAATTATTTTATTTGTTTACATAACTGAATTATCATTTATTTTGTCGAATATGTAGTCGGCGGGAGATTATGCTGATGATGATTCACTTGATGAAAGGGATTTTTATGAATCCCCTGACCCTATGGTTTTAATAAGAAAAAAGATCAATAAAGGAAACAAGGAACTAGCTCACTTGTTAGATATTCTAGATCAAACTCCTGAGGTTGAAGAAAGGATCAGAGAAATTATGACAAGGCTTAAGACATATAAGGTAATAACCATAATTTCAAGTGGTTTTATTTTTATGTCATAAGATCAATTTTTAACTTTTACATTATCTAATCAAAAAAATGTTTTCTTTCTTATATAGAGATTTTGGATCCCGCTGACACCGACATGCATAGTATCGATAGTAGTGGCGCTCCACAGATGCCACAGGGTCCTAACGCAAGCCCTCATATAGATTCCATGATGCATCTATTCATATCTCCACCTTCCACACCATTAGGTGGGAGCCATGACATGCACATCGAGGAAGCAACCACACAAGTAGGCTCTGGAGGTGGTGACGGTGATGAGGCCAATGATTTGAAAAACTATATGGTTTCTTTTCCTAAAGAAAGACGTGTGACTAGCACAGGGACCCTTAAGGGAACCTTTATGGTCAATGAGGAAGGGCTTCCATTAAAGCAGGTTAAAGTCCCAGGTAATTTTTAAAATTTTATTTTTTTCATGTTCTCTATGTAGACAGATATAAATCATCTAAATTATTATTTTTAAATTAATAATCATATAATCATTTTGCGTGTAGGGAACAACGATTTTTACAGGTCCTTGGAGAATAAGGCTTTGCTTATTTTTGGGCCCACCATATGGGAGAGGTGGAATTCCCATAATTCCAACCTCAAAATGGATTATCTAGAAAGCCTTTTTGGTGTAGATACATTTAATAGGACCTTGGCCACTGCCTCAACTAGCCAATATTTAAAATATATGTGAGAAACATATAGGAAGCACTTGAAACAAAATTATAGGTATGAGCATCCTCTAATGATTCCAAAGAGGGAGTGGAAGGCTCTCATTGAGGACGCAAAAGAGAAGAAATTAACAGATGAAGGAAAAACACCCTCTGGTCCTAGAAGGTAAATTACAATTTCAATTGAATACCTTCAATTTTTTTTAGATGTAAATAAAATTGTGATAGATATTAACATACTTGAA
Source organism: Picea engelmannii (assembly GCA_009831015.1). Classification (NCBI taxonomy): domain Eukaryota; kingdom Viridiplantae; phylum Streptophyta; class Pinopsida; order Pinales; family Pinaceae; genus Picea; species Picea engelmannii. Next base: position 90,161 of record ML800742.1, read on the forward strand.
ACTTTTGATGATAGGTTGACTAACACGTCAAAGGCCACAAAAGTAAGGCTTGCCAAATGTGGCCAACATAGGTTAGGCCAGGGTGGCTACTTGAAGTTGCAGTCACGAATTGTATGTACCTAAAACTTTTAGGTAATTGCAGCGAATAACATAAAAAATACATACTCTTATGCAATGCAGGGTGACGAGTTTGGTATTGAAGCCACGGATGAAGACCTCAAGCTTGGTTACAAGTATGGCTATAAAACGGTAGTTGAACACCGAAAAATCTTGGGGAAGATACCAAGAACCACTTTGTAGGATAAGGTAAATAAAATTCAATCCACATTAACCTTTATTATTAAAAGAATACAATCATGTTGGATATTATTAATATTTACAACTTTGTTTTAATCAGGGGAGCAACACTGTCAATGAATGCACTAGTATTGTAGAGCAGTGCATTGATAGCAGTTTGCAATTAGAAGATGGTTCTAATCCCATTCAGTCCCAATTTTCCATGGGGGCGCAACCCCACGATGGTGCTACGACCAAGCTAGCACATGACGATAATATGGCTATATTTTAATCATATACTTAATAATTTAGTAGTTATACATTTTGTACTTCTATTTTTTTTTACTTATACATTTATGATTGTCCTTATAAAGTTTGTGGTCTCAATGGCAGAGAATTTTGTACTTGAGGCTTGTACAATTGAAGAGGAGAATGCGGGGGAAACCATTCCAACAGTGTCGACCAATGCACTAGGTAAATAATGACATTGCAGGTGTTTTTTTTAATATTATTGAACTAGTTCAATGATATTTAAAAACTGACCATTAAATTTTGTATTTTTTTCTTTTGTAGGTGATGCCTCATGATGCAGGAGCATCTCAAGCGAGCCAGCGTGAAGACAATGGACAGTTGGAAAAGCGCCCAACACAAATTTTGAAACTATCTTGAAGTTAATGTGACAATCTTAAATGAGATAATTAAGAAGGAGCGCACTTGTATAATGTAAACGGAACTTGAGCGATTCGCTCTCGTCCTTAGTAGGTAGAAGGAATTTATAGTAGTTAATGAAGGTAGATAGAATTGAATGTTAGATTAGATAGTTTTAGAGCACAAGAGGGAAACAGGATATAGACACCCTCATTGTGTATTGTAACATTAGCATAAGCATGAAGATTATGAGCAAGAGCATACAAAGCTGAGAAGGGAGAGCTGTAATTTGAAGACACCCATGTACAGAGATTTGAATTAATAAGAAAAGAACCTTGATTCAAATTCATGGTGTTGTGTTGGTTCTATGTGTATGTATGTTGAATGTTATGCTCATGGCTGTTTTACTCTTTCTGCTGTACATTTTCTTTTATGTTGTGTATGAATGATTTCTTGTTGAATGTATGAAATCTGAGAGAGAGAGTAATGAAAATGAGTTTCAATTGTTTCTCTATTTGAGCAAGAGTTCCTGCAAGGAGTGCAGTTGAATTGTCCACAAGGAGTGCGTTGACAAAGGATTCAGAGGTTTGTCTCTGAAAGCTCAAATAGATAGCTTTCATGCTCATTTTCTCAGAAGTGTAGTTAGGCACAGAAGCCATGCAAGGTGTGCACAGGCTGAATAGAGCTCAGGTTTTGTAACTTGAATGACTTGTTGAGAGACTACTTCTACAGGTGTGTGCAGAGTCGAAGGGAGTTCAAACTGGAAGGTGTTTGAAAGTTTGCCGCAAGGAGTGTGAGCAAGAGTTTTCTGAAAGACCAAAAGTCGTGGGAAAGCTCAGAAGGATTTGAACCTTCGAAGGGGTCGAAGGAAGGCAAGAGGCCAAGCAACTTGAAAGTTTGAGGGAAGGCGTAGTGACGTTGGACCACAGGAGGGCAAGTTCCGTGGAGAGAGATACTTTGTTTAGTTCATGAAAAAGTTCTCAAGGGAAGAGACAGACGGTCGAAATTCTCTGTGGAGAATTCGCGAAGTCCCGTGAGCCGTCAGATCTCACGGAGGAGTAGGGGAGTTACAACAAGTATTCCCAAAGGTTCAAGCTCAGGAGAGGTAGAACCGTAGATCCAAGCCGACAAGAGCCGTTGGATTTATATGTGGATTCTTATTTCGGGGATTCGTAAGTTGAAGTCCCGTAAACTTTGCAACGGGACTCGCGAAATCACGAAACGTGAAGTCCCGAAGGAAAGAGAGGATCGTGTGGGCCACATAAGACAACAAACTGGACAGGTGGTGCACTCTTGACGAGGAAGTCAATTCCGTTGACCATTTCAGGGTTTCATGGGGTGAAGTCCCGAAACCTTTGCATTAGGAATCGCGAGATTGTGAAGTCCGAAGTTCCGATGGAGTGAGAGGCCGTTGAAGGGTCAAACTTGCAAGTACATTGGAGGTTCGGTAAATCGAGTTTTAGAAGTCGAAGGGACGAGTTGCTTGACATCGCAACTCCCGAAATCACGATAAGGAAAAAGGCGATATAGAGAGAGAAAGGGTCAAGTGTTGATTTCTTTCGGGTTTCGGAGTATTGAGAGACAAGACGCTTGATCGCCGGATTCGCGGAAGTGCGAAGTTCGATCTCCCGAAGTACGAGGGGGAATTTATCGAAGTTGATTGTGGGTGTAGATTTTCTGAAAGGGAAATAGAGGAGCCATTTCCAAGAGCTCTTCGGGCTAGTGTAAGGAGAAAGATCCTGTGTACGTGACCTTCCGACCCGCGGGTTGAGGAGGGGGCGACGTCAGGTTTAGTATCAGAGCACAAAAAAGTTCTTTGCTTTCTGTAGCAGGGAAAAGGAGAATTCACCATGCCGCCAAGGAGAAGGGACAGACAAACACCTGATCCACCAGAGGACAGGGAAATGCCGAGAAGGGGTAGGCAGATGATTGATCCAGCCATGGAGAGAGAAATGCGTTATCTACGCACCAGACTTGAAGACATGGAGACAACACAAAGGCGTACAGTTAGTGCTGGGGATCTTAGTGATTCCGAAAGTGAAATTGAGGCTGAACATGAAGGGGAAGAAGTTACAGCTGAAGATGCAACAAACAAACGTTTGATTAGAGATATTGCAAGAATGGGTGCAAGAACGAAAATGGACATTCCAGTTTATGAGGGAAACTTGGATGCAGAGGAGCTTCTAGACTGGATTAGAGCTCTAGACACATATTTTGACTATGAAGATGTCAAAGAAGATAAGAAGGTCAAACATGCTGTCACGAGATTAAAAGGACATGCAGCATTGTGGTGGGATGAGCTACAAGCTGACAGACGCTGCAAAGGCAAGTAGAAGATCAAAAGCTGGGACATAATGATCGCAAAGATGAAGGTGAAATTCATCCCCATAGATTACCAGATTACTCTGTTTCGAAGGATGCAGAACTTGAGACAGAAGCTGATGACAGTGAAAGAATACACTGAAGAATTCTACAAGTTGAACATCAGGGCAGGTCATCAGGAAAGCGATGATGAGAAGGTTGCCAGATACATGAATGGCTTGAGATACGACATTCAGGATGAGATGAGCATGGTAACCATCCAAACGGTGGAAGATGCTTATCAGATGGCTCTAAAAGTTGAAGAGAAGTTGAGCCGAAAGCAGGGTCAAAGAGGCTGAGGCATAAGTCAGCCCAGAGGCAAATCAATTTCCCTGGATAAAAATCAGAAGCCCAAGGAGGACTGGAAGAAACCTCAGACTTGAACTGAGAGAGGTGGAACCTCACAACGAGGGCAACATACTGAGCAAAGAGGATATTATGCTGATAATAATATTTTTCCTCGTACTAGAGGTAGAGGAAGAGGAAGAGGTGGAGTAATAACATGCTTCACATGTGGAAAGAATGGACACAAGTCTTATGAGTGTCCAGATAAAAAGAAAGAAGGAGGAGAGACTCACATTGCCAAAGCACAGAGACAGGATGTTGAGGCAGAAGATGCTGAAGGCGGAAGATCGCTGATGATGCGAAAATATTTTTTGACACCAGAGAAGGAGGTGGGGAGTTCAGTCCAAAGAAACAGACTTTTCCGGACTGCTTGCAAGACCAAGGATAGGGTATGCAAGGTCATTGTGGACAGTGGTAGCACATATAATCTCATTTCTACAGAGATGGTAGAGAAATTGGAGCTGGAAACGATTGATCATCCAAGCCCATACAGAGTTTTGTGGCTACAAAATGGACATCAGGTAACTGTCACTAAACAATGTTTAGTTGAATTTAAGATAGGAGGATATAATGATAAGATATTATGTGATGTTATTCCTATGGATGTTTGTCATCTATTGCTGGGTAGACCATGGAAATATGAAAGAAATGTGGTTCATGACGGGAGAATGAACACATACACCCTAGAGAAGAATGGGAGGACTCACATGTTGCTTCCAATCAAGGATAAGGAGGTGAAACCTGAAGTAAGAAACACTGTACTTCTCATGAGTGGGAAGGAACTTCTTACAGAGGTCAAGAAGAAAGAGGAACTGCAATTCATCATGGTCAGGAAACCGAAGATTGTTTTGACCAACACAATGGTAGATGATTTACCAGAAGAGGTTCAGGAGCTGCTGGAAGAGTTCACTGACATAGTAGTGGACGAACTACCTCGTTCGTTGCCACCGATCAGAAGTGTGAGCCATCATATTGATCTCATAGTAGGAGCTAGTTTTCCAAACAAAGTTGCATACAGATTGATGCCGCAGGTGAATGAAGAGGTCAAAAGACAAGTCCATGATTTGTTGAACAAAGGTTTGGTCAGAGAAAGCTTGAGTCCGTGTGTTGTTCCAACAGTACTTAGTCTGAAGAAAGACGGAGGCTGGAGGATGTGTACTGACTCGAGGGCGATTAACAAGATAACCATTAGGTACAGATTTCCATTTCCAAGGATGGATGATATGATGAATTGCTTGAGTGGAGAAAAATTATTTTCGAAGATTGATTTGAAAAGAGGTTATCATCAAATCCGCATGAGAGAAGGTGATGAGTGGAAGACAACATTCAAAACCAACGAAGGGTTGTATGAATGGCTTGTTATGCCGTTTGTCTTAACAAACGCGTCGAGTACTTTCATGAGGTTGATGAACGAAGTCCTGAGGGAGTTCATCAGAAAATTTGTTATCATATATCTAGATGACATACTGATTTTCAGTAAAACAGTGGCAGAGCATCTAAAACATTTGGCTATAGTGATGTAGAGGCTACAACAGGAAAGCTGTTGATAAACATGAAGAAATCGTCATTCATGAAGGTAGAGCTCATTTATTTGGGGTTTTTTATTTCTACAGATAAGTTGAGGATGGATCCAGGTAAAGTGGAGGTAATAAAAAATTGGCGATCACCAAGGAATATCTTTGAGGTGAGAAGTTTTCATGGATTGGCTAGTTTCTACCGAAAGTTCATTAGAAATTTTAGTGGAATTAGTGCACCGATGATGGATACAATGAAGAAAAGACATAAATCTTTTCACTAGATAGAGGAGGCTGAGAAAAGCTTCAATTTGTTTAAGAGGAAGATCACGGAACAACCAATTTTGGTGTTGCCTGATTTCCAAAAGACATTTCAAGTGAAATGTGATGCAAGTGGATTTGCAATAGGGGCAGTCTTGAGTCAGGAAGACATGCCGATAGCATAATTCAACGAGAAGCTGAATGAAGCGAAAGTGAAATACTCCACTTATGATAAGGAGTTTTATGCTATCATACAGGCATTGAAAAAATGGAGGCATTACTTAATCCCGAAGGAGTTTGTCTTATATAGTGACAATCATGCACTGCAGTTTGTGACTCAACAAGAGAAATTGAATCAAATACATGTTAAATGGGTTGAATATATGCAAAATTTCACTTTTGTGATTAAACATATTTCTGGTACTGCTAACAAAGTTGTTGATGCTTTGAGCAGGAAGTGTTTGCTATTACAGGAGTTCAGAGTTAAAACGTTGGGTTTTGATGATCTTAGAGACATATACAAAGATGATCCAGATTTTAAAGGGGTGTACGAAGCAACTGAGAATTCAATTCTTAGAGATGGCAGCCAATGGACAGAATACATGATCCAGGAAGGATTACTGTTTAAAGGTAATCAACTGTGTATTCTGAAATGCTCCATGAGGGAGAATTTGCTGAAAGAGAAACACAGTGGAGGATTGGCCGGGCATTTTGGTCACGACAAGATGTTCACAAAATTGAATGAGTCATATTTTTGGCCGGGAATGCGAGCAGATGTCAAAAGGTTCGTGGACAGATGCAGAATTTGCCAGCATTCGAAGGGAAAGACGCATAATGCATGATTTTATCAACCATTGCCCATACCTGAGAAGCCGTGGGATGCAGTTAGCATGGATTTTGTATTGGGGTTTCCAAGAACACAAAGAGGATTTGACTCAATCTTTGTGGTGGTGGATAGATTTTCCAAGATGGCACACTTCATTTCATGTCAGAAGACCAGTGACGCAACTCACATTGGGAATCTGTTTTTCAAAGAGGTCATTCGACTTCATGGCTTACCAAGGAGTATAGTTTCAGATTGAGACACTAAGTTCATAGGACACTTTTGGAGGACCTTATGGAAGAAGCTGGGAAATAACTTATCATTTAGTTCGGCTTATCATCCTCAGATGGATGGACAGACAGAAGTGGTAAATAAAAGTCTGGGAGACTTGCTAAGAAGCCTGGTGACAGAACACCACAGCCAATGGGACCACATATTACCACAGGTAGATTTTGCTTATAACGACTCAGTTAATAGAAGCACAGGGCAAAGTCCATTCCATATTGTTTATGGCATGTAGCCAAGAGGAATTTATGAGCTGAGAGATTCATAACAGATTGCGATTAGGAGCACTAGTGCAGAAGATTTCGCAGAGGCGATGAAGGAACTTCACAGCCAGGTGAAGGAACGATTGCAGAATTTGAGCCATGAATATAAGAGGAGAGAAGATCAACACAGGAGACAACTTCAGTTTGACGTTGGTGACTTGATTCTGGCACATTTGAGAAAGGAAAGGTTCCCGAGAGGAACATATAATAAACCGAAGATGAAGAAAATCGGACCATGTTAGGTCTTGAAGAAATTTGGAGCGAATGCTTACGAGATTGAATTACCCGATGGGATCAGAATTTCTCCGATATTCAATATCTTAGATTTGTACCCATATAAAGCTGAGGATGTAGGGACAGGAAATGAACAACCAGTGATCCAGTGGAAAAAATAGATGCCAGTTGCAGAAAAGCCGCAGATGGAGCGCATACTGGACAAGAGAGTGAGTAAGAAGACTAGGCGAAAGAAATATTTTGAATATTTGGTCAAGTGGAAGGGCCATCCAGTTGAAGATGCCAACTGTGAAAAGGAAGCAGAGATTCAGAAGCATGGACAGACCGTGTGCAAGCTCATGGACAGGAGCCCATGAAAATTTTCAAGCGAGGGAGTATGATGCAGGAGCATCTCAAGCGAGCCAGCGCGAAGACAACAGACAACTGGAAAAGCGCCCAATACAAATTTTGAAACTATCTTGAAGTTAATGTGCCAATATTAAATGAGATAATTAAGAAGGAGTGCACTTGTGTAATGTAAATGGACCTTGAGCGATTCGCTCTCGTCCTTAGTAGGTAGAAGGCATTTATAGTAGTTAATGAAGGTAGATAGAATTGAATGTTAGATTAGACAGTTTTAGAGCGCAAGAGGGAAACGAGATATAGACACCCTCGCTGTGTATTGTAACATTAGCATAAGCATGAAGATTATGAGCAAGAGCATACAGAGCTGAGAAGGGAGAGCTTTAATTTGAAGACACCCATGTACAAAGATTTGAATTAATAAGAAAATAACCTTGATTCAAATTCATGGCGTTGTGTTGGTTCTCTATGTATGTATGTTAAATGTTATTCTCATGGTTGTTTTACTCTTTCTGCTATACATTCGCTTTTATGATGTGTATGAATGATTTCTTGTTGAATGTCTGAAATCTGAGAGAGAGAGTAAAGAAAATGAGTTTCAATTGTTTCTCTATCTGAGCAAGAGTTCCTGCAAGGAGTGCAGTTGAATTGTCCACAAGGAGTGCATTGACAAAGGATTCAGAGGTTTGTCTCTGAAAGATCAGATAGATAGCTTTCGTGCTCATTTTATCAGAAGTGCAGTTAGGCACAGGAGCTGTGCAAGGTGTGCACAGGCTGAATAGAGCTCAGGTTTCGTAACCTGAATGACTTGTTGAGAGACTGCTGCTACAGGTGTGTGCAGAGTCGAAGGGAGTTCAACACTGGAAGGTGTTTGAAATTTTTCCGCAAGGAGTGCGAGCAAGAGTTTTCTAAAAGACCAGAAGTCGTGGGAAAGCTTAGAAGGATTTGAACCTTCGAAGGGGTTGAAGGAAGGCAAGAGGCCAAGCAACTTGAAAGTTTGAGGGAAGGCGTAGCGACGTTGGACCGCAGGAGGACAAGTTTCGCGGAGAGAGATACTTTGTTTAGTTCGTGTAGAAGTTCTCAAGGGAAGAGACAGACGGTCGAAATTCTCTGTGGAGAATTCACGAAGTCCTGTGAGCCGTCAGATCTCACGGAGGAGAAGGGGAGTTATAGCGAGTATTCCCAAAGGTTCAAGCTCAGGAGAGGCAGAACCATAGTTCCAAGCCGACAAGAGCCGTTGGATTTATACGTGGATTCTTATTTCGGGGATTCGTAAGTTGAAGTCCCGTAAACTTTGCAACGGGACTCGCGAAATCACGAAACGTGAAGTCCCAAAGGAAAGAGAGGATCGTGTGGGCCACAGAAGACAACAAAGTGGACAGGTGGCGCACTCTCGACGAGGAAGTCAATTCCGTTGACCATTTCGGGGTTTCGTGGGGTGAAGTCCTGAAACCTTTGCATTAGGAATCGTGAGATTGTGAAGTCCGAAGTTCCGATGAAGTGAGAGGCCGTTGAAGGGTCAACCTTGAAAGTACATCAGAGGTTCGGTAAATCGGGTTTCGGAAGTCGAAGGGACGAGTTGCTTGACATCGCAATTCCCAAAATTGCGATAAGGAAAAAGGAGATATAGAGAGAGAAAGGGTCAAGTGTTGATTTCTTTCAGGTTTGGGAGTATGGAGAGACAAGACGCTTGATCGCCGAATTCACAGAAGTCCGAAGTCCGATCTCCTGAAGTACGAGGGGGAATTTCTCGAAGTTGATTGTGGGTGCAGATTTCCCGAAAGGGAAATAGAGGAGCCATTTCCGAGAGCTCTCGAGAGCTCTTCGGGCCAGTGTAAGGGGAAAGATCCTGTGTACATGAACTTCCAACCCACAGGTTGAGGAGGGGGCGACATCACCTCATCACATTGGCTTCCATTACACCGCGAGCACCCTGTGATTAGGTGTGCTCTGCATGATAGGACACAGTCACAATTAGATTTTGAAGAGAACCCAGAGAACAAAGACATATATATTGATGAAATGATTAGGAACTATAGAGATAAGAAGAAGAGGCCGACTAAAAGTACTAAATGATGATGTACATGAATATTTTAATAGTTATTTAATATAAAATCTATTTTCACCATATTCCACTCACTCCAAATGGATCAAGGAAACATTTTATTTCATTGTAAACAATTGTGAATATTGGTATGTATATATGTTTGTTTTTGCTATAAATATTTCATTATATTTATATGCTGGGTATTGGGGAATTGAGAGTGATGTGAGGGGGGGGGGCATAAGATCTTCCGCCTTCACGTGGTTGGCCTATTCAATAGAGAATAATTTATTGGAGCCGTTTAATCTTGGAGCAAACCTCCCTCGATCCAACAGAGCAACAACAAAGTCAATGTTGACTTAGTTGCTACTACTTCAAATCAAGGGAGGCAGTTTGAACAAATATTAGGGGCATGGCTCCAATAAATTATTCTCAAAACCAAGAGGAGCTCATTCAGGTATGTTCTGACACTCTCGTAAAAATGCATCTTAGAGTAAATAATGCGCTACAAATATTACTTGTATTGATTTTTTAGATATTTATGGAGTTTGAATGATTTTGGCAGGTACTTTAAGATATTTCTTCATTGATTGAGGGAAGCTCAAGACTAACATAGGGCCATACAGCTGAAGAGAAACACATAGAGCCAACCATTCCAACTATATTGTCGACCAGTTCATCAAATCAGGTGTGATTGCTCCTTTCATCATATAAGTTTATATAGCGATCAATTCTAGTTATGTTTAGTGTTTTATGAATTGTTATGTTCGATTGCTAAATTGAAAAATCACCATTTAGGTATGTATAATATTTTGATTATGTCCTCTAGATATTATGGATCTGTCAGTGTAGGTTTATGGTTAACCAATTGATAAATATAACATGAATGTATGTGATCCTCTTTTTTCTAACAAGAAACACCAAACCATAAAGGTAAGCAATAAGCCCATTAAGAGATAAGGGATAAGTGGCGGATAAAAAGGACCTAGTAGTGCAGGTCACCATTACACAAGGGGATGGTCACTAGGTAAATAACTCCCCAAAAATACCTCCGTGTGCACATGTGAATTGTTACTAAAGTCTAGTGAAGCTTAGTTACATGTATAAGTTCCCCACAAATGATGTTATAATGATCATCATTATGACACTAGTTACAAGACTACATCAATCCACTGGAAAACATTAAAACACATTCTAACATATCCCTCATCTAAAAATGAAAAAACCCAATGCATGCATCAATATGGATCTTTAAGTTTTGAAGCTATCCATATGAATGCTTCTTTGAAGCTAGCCATATGAATTGATCTTTAAGTTTTTCAGCTTTATGATTTGGTACAACAAAATTTAGGAAAATTGCTAAGTTCATGAGATGTGACGGGAACATGTGTAAAGAGATTGAAATTGATTATTATTGATTTCAATCAATAACAATTAATTTCAATGTCACGCCACTTGTTTCTCTCCATCCTCTTGCTGAGTTCTATATAATCCTCTCATTTATTCATATGATTACCCACATTTATATCACTTAATTACAATTCAACAATTCAACCCCAAAGAACTTACCTCAGAGCACCATTTAACTATGCAAACTCACCTCTGGATATAGTGCACCATTGGAGGATCGATGAAGGGGGTCGATCTTGAAGATACAATGATAATTGTATCCAACCCATAGGTAATGAAAATCTTTTCAAAAGCATGTTGGTTTTCATTTTTCGAGAGGTTACAAGGCTAGGACCTAGGAATTGGATTGGAATTTGCTAAAACCTTCAACAATAGGAGGGCATTAGTGCAACAACTTACCCTAATTGTATTGGAAGAGTTCATCAGTTGATCCATAGGGATCCCTTTGCAAGGTGGAAGGTGGTTAAATAATTTGAAGCTACTAGTAGACAATTAGCCTAAGTTTCTAACAAATCCCTCGTCTGTGCCTGACATATGAAAAGGAATTCAAAGGGACTTGTTGATTTCACCTTGGAAAGAGGTATATTTCATCATCCAAAATTTCATAACTTGTGAGGGGAGGTAAAACATGGTGTTTCACTACTTTGTAAAACTCATGATGCACCTCAAGAATGAAGAAATCTTAAACATGAAATTATTCTTGTAGTGTGATTATTGAGGAAAACAAAGGTAGAGGGTAAGTGAGCACTGTAATGTGAATTCACCTACAGGAACACTGAAACAATTAATTGCCAAATCCTAAAAAACAGAGCATGAAATGAATTCTGTTTCAACAATTGAGATAGATTTATCATAAGAAAAACATGTGATGAAGATAATTTACATAAAAAAAGAAAACACATGGACACAAACTCCAACACAAAATCCCTGTAAAAACTTGCTGCAATCTGTATTAAGCTTCTTCAAAAATCCACTACAATGGCTTCCAAAGCTTCAAAACAATACTATACCCCCCCTTTTGATTACATTGAGTATACACATAGATTCAAAACTTAGATCCTACCTCCAAGGGTCGAATCCTTCATATTAGGATCAGTTTCCTAAAAGATCTACAACAAAAACACAAAATCTGGGAGGTTGAACTAATAACATACCAATACCATTAGCAATGATATGCATTGGAAATGGTATGCATTGGAAATGATATGCATACCAATACCAATAACAATACCATACCATAACATACTAATACGAATACCATGACAATAACATACCAATACCATACCATTGAATACCAATACCAATACCAAAACCAATACCATAGCAATACCATGCCATTGCATACCACTACCAATACCATTGCATACCATTAAATGGAAATGGTATGCATTGACAATGATATGCATACCAATTCTATTGCCAATACCATACCATGCCATACCGATAACATTGCCAATACCAATACCAATACCATACCATTGCATACCAATATCAATACCATTGCATACCATAATGGAATGCATTGGCAATGATATGCATACCAATACCAATACCAATACAATACCATACTGTACCAATACCAATACTAATACCAATACCATACCAATACCAATACCATAGAAAAAAATGCTTGACAGAGTGTTCTTGAAAATCGACCTCATCTTCAGAAATTACACTATGCCTCATTGACCAAAACCCTAGTTCCGGAGATACTCCAACAAATGGTTTTTCAGTCGACAAAATGATAGCGTAGGGCCCCCACTAGCTGAAAACCGATACTCTTAATCTAATGCAACTGATGGTTCATGCATTTGAGTCCCGGTTTGCGTTTTATCGCGAGTTGTAACTCTCCTCCACAAGCCATTTAGGGACATGTGGTCAAGTTGGTCCATGGGCATAAAATCCAAACCGAGTAGCATAAAGGACTTATATAATCTCCCGCAAGTCTGTTTGTCTAAGGTACACATGACTACACTAGCAAAAAAGACCCGACACATTGTTCTTGAAAATTGACCTCCTCTTTAGAAATTGCACTATGCCTCAGTGACCAAAACCCTACTGTTGGAGATACTCCAAAAAATGGTTTTACGGTCGACAGAATAATAGCGTAGGAGCCCCAATAGCTGAAGCTCAATGATCCACATCCAATGCAACTGAGGGTTCATGCATCCAAGTCCCGGTTTGAGTTTTATCGATAGTTGCAACTTGCCTCCTCAAGCCATTGAAGGACATGTGGCCAATTTCGTTCAGGGGCATAAAATCCAAACCGAGCAGCATAATGGAGTTTCGCAAGCTCTTGCAAGTATTTTTGGCCAAGGCCCATGCGACTACACTAGAAAAAAATGCCCGACAGAGTGTTCTTGAAAATCGACCTCATCTTCAGAAATTGCACTATGCCTCATTGACCAAAACCTTAGTTCCAGAGATACTCCAACAAATGGTTTTCTGGTCATCGGAATGATAGTGTAGGGGCCACACTAGCTAAAAATCAGTGCTCTTAATCCAATGCAACTGATGGTTCATGCATTTGTGTCCTGGTTTGAGTTTTATCGCGAGTTGCAACTCTCCTCCACAAGCCATTTAGAGACATGTGGTCAATTTGGTCCATGGGCATAAAATCCAAACCGAGTAGCATAACGGACTTACATAATCTCCCACAAGTCTATTTGGCTAAGGTCCACATGACTACACTAGCCAAAAAGACCCGACACATTGTTCTTGAAAATTGACCTCTTTAGAAATTGCACTATGCCTCATTGACCAAAACCCTAGTGTTGGAGATACTCCAACAAATTGTTTTCCAGTCGACGGAGTGATAGAATAAGAGCCCCAATAGTTGCAACCAGGTGCTTCGGATCCAATGCAATTGATGGTTTGTGCATCCGAGTCCTGGTTTGAGTTTTATGGATAGTTGCAACTCGCCTCCTCAAGCCATTCAAGGACATGTGTCCAATTTCGTTCAGGGGCATAAAATCCAAACTTAGGAGCACAATGGAGTTTCACAAGATCCCACAAGTCTATTTGGCCAAGGTCCATGTGACTACACTAGAAAAAAATGCTCGACAGAGTGTTCTTGAAAATCGACCTCATCTTCATAAATTGCACCATGCCTCATTGACCAGAACCCTAGTTCCGTAGATACTCCAACAAATGGATTTTAGATCAACATAATGATAGCGTAGGGGCCCCACTAGATGAAAATAGGTGCTCTTAATCCAATGCAACTAATGGTTCATGCATCCGAGTCTCGGTTTGAGTTTTATCGCGATTTGCAACTCGCCTCAACAATCCATTTAGGGACATGTGGTCAATTTGGTCCATGGGCATAAAATCCAAACCGAGTAGCATAAAAGACTTACGTAATATCCCACAAGTCTGTTTGGCTAAGTTCCACATGACTACACTAGCCAAAAAGACCCGACACATTGTTCTTGAAAATTGACCTCTTTAGAAATTGCACTATGCCTCATTGACCAAAACCCTAGTGTTGGAGATACTCTAACAAATGGTTTTTCGATTGATATAATGATAGCGTAGGAGACCCAATAGATGAAATACGTTGCTCTGCATCCAATGCAACTGAGGGTTCATGCATCCAAGTCCCAATTTAAGTTTTATCGATAGTTGCAACTCGCCTCCTCAAGCCATTCAAGGACATGTGGCCAATTTCATTCGGAGGCATAAAATCAAAACCGAGAAACATAATGGGGTTTTGCAAGCTCCCATAGGTCTGTTTGGCCAAGGCCCATGTGACTACACTAGAAACAAAATCCCAACAGAGTGTTATTGAAAATCAACCTCATCTTCAGAAATTGCACTATGCCTCATTGACCAAAACCCTAGTTCCGGAGATACTCCCACAAATGGTTTTTCGGTCATCAGAATGATAGCATAGGGGCCCCACTAGCTGAAAACCGGTGCTCTTAATCCAATGCAACTGATGGTTCATGCATTTGAGTTCTGGTTTGAGTTTTATCACGAGTTGCAACTCACCTCCACAAGCCATTTATGGACATGTGGTCAATTTGGTCCGTGGGCATAAAATCCAAACCGAGTAGCATAACGGACTTACATAATCTCCCGCAAGTTTGGTTAGCTAAGGTCCACACAACTACACTAGCCAAAAAGACCCGACACATTATTCCTGAAAATTGACCTCCTCTTTAGAAATTGCACTATGCCTCATTGACCAAAACCCTAGTGTTGGAGATACTCCAACAAATGGTTTTCCGATCGACATAATGATAGCGTAGGATCTCCAATAGATGAAACTCGGTGCTCCGCATGCAATGCAACGGAGGTTTCATGCATCCGAATCTTGATTTGAGTTATATCGATAGCTGCAACTCGCCTCCTCAAGCCATTCAAGGACATGTGGCCAATTTCGTTCGGGGGCATAAGATCCAAACCGAGCTGCATAGTAGAGTTTCGTAAGCTTTGACAAGTCTGTTTGGCCAAGGCTTATGCGACTACACTAGCAAAAAATGCTCAACAGAGTGTTCTTGAAAATTGACCTAATCTTTAGAAATTGCACAATGCCTCATTGACCAAAACCCTAGTTCTGGAGATACTCCAACAAATCATTTTTCGATATTCAGAATGATAGCATAGGGGCCCCACTAGCTAAAAACTAGTGCTCTTAATCCAATGCAACTGATGGTTCATGCATCTAAGTCCTGGTTTGAGTTTTATCGTGAATTGCAACTCGCCTCAACAAGCCATTTAGGAACATGTGGTCAATTTGGTCCATGGGAATAAATCCAAACCACGTAGCATAATGGACTTACGTAATCTCCCGCAAGTCTGTTTGGCTAAGGTCCACACGAATACACTAGCCAAAAAGACCCGACACATTATTCTTGAAAATTGATGTCCTGTTTAGAAATTGCACTATGCCTCATTGGCCAAAACCCTAGTGTTGGAGATACTCCAACAAATTGTTTTACGATCGACGTAATGATAGCGTAGGAGCTCCAATAGATGAAACCAGGTGCTTCGGATCCAATTCCACTAACGGTTCGTGCATCTGAGTCTCGTTTTGAATTTGATCGATAGTTGCAACTTGCCTCCTCAATCCATTCAAGGACATGTGGCCAACTTTGTTCGGGGGCATAAAATCCAAACCGAGCAGCATAATGGAGTTTCACAAGCTCCCGCAAGTCTGTTTGACTAAGCTCCATGCGACTACACTAGAAAAAAACACCCGACAGAGTGTTCTTGAAAATCAAACTCATCTTCAAAAACTGCACTATGCCTCATTGACCAAAACCCTAGTTCCAGAGATACTCCAACAAATGTTTTTTCGGTCATCGGAATGATAGCGTAGGGGCCCCACTAGCTGAAAACCGATGCTCTTAATCTAATGAAATTGATGGTTCATGCATCTGAGTCCCGGTTTGAGTTTTATGGCGAGTTGCAACTCGCCTCCACAAGCCATTTAGGGACATGTGGTCAATTTGGTCCATCGACATAAAATCCAAACCGAGTAGCATAACAGACTTATGTAATCTCCCACAAGTCTGTTTGGCTAAGGTCCACATGACTACACTATCCAAAAAGACCCAACACATTGTTCTTGAAAATTGACCTCCTCTTTAGAAATTCCACTATAACTCATTGACCAAAACCCTAGTGTTGGAGATACTCCAACAAATTGTTTTCCGATCGATGAAATGATAGTATAGGAACTCCAATAGTTGAAACTAGGTGCTTCGGATCCAATGCAACTGATGGTTCATGCATCCGAGTCCTGGTTTGAGTTTTATAGATAGTTGCAACTCACCTCCTTAAGCCATTGAAAGACATGTGGCCAATTTCATTCGGGGGTATAAAATCCAAACTGAGTAGCATAATGGAGTTTCACAAGCTCCCGCAAGTCTATTTGGCCAAGGCCCATGCGGATACACCAACAAAAAATTCCTGACAGAGTGTTGTTGAAAATTGACCTCTTCTTCATAAATTACACTATGCCTCATTGACCAAAACCGTAGTTCTAGAGATACTCCAACAAATAGTTTTCCTGTCAACATAATGATAGCGTAGGGGCCCCACTAGCCGAAAACCGGTGCTATGAATCCAATGCAATTGATGGTTCAAGCATTTGAGTCCCGATTTGAGTTTTATTGTGAGTTGTAACTCGCCTCCACAAGCGATTTAGGGACATGTGGTCAATTTGGTCCATGGGCATAAAATCCAAACCGAGTAGCATAACATACTTACGTAATCTCCCACAATTTTGTTTGGCTAAGGTCCACACGACTACACTAGCCAAAAAGACCCGACACATTGTTCATGAAAATTGACCTCCTATTTAGAAATTGAACTATGCCTCAATTACCAAAAACCTAGTGTTGGAGATACTCCAACAAATGGTTTTTTGGTCGACAGAATGGTAGCTTAGGAGCCCCAATAGCTGAAAATATGTGCTCTGCATCCAATGCAAATGAGGGTTCATGCATCCAAGTCATGATATGATTTTTATCGATAGTTGCAACTTGCCTCCTCAAGCCATTCAAGGACATGTGGCGAATTTCGTTCGAGGGCATAAAATCCAAACTGAGCAGCATAATGGAGTTTCACAAGCTCCCACTAGTATGTTTGGCCAAGGCCCATGCGACTACACTAGAAAAAAATGCTCGACAGAGTGTTCTTGAAAATCGACCTCATCTTCATAAATTGCACTATGCCTCATTGACCAAAACCCTAGTTCCGGAGATACTCCAACAAATGGTTTTCTAGTCATCGAAATGATAGCGTAGGAGCCCCACTAGCTAAACACCGATGCTCTTAATCCAATGCCACTGATGGTTCATGCATCTGAGTCCCGATTTGAGTTTTATCATGAGTTGAAACTCATCTCCACAAGCCATTTAGGGACATGTGGTCAATTTGGTCCATGGGCATAAAATCCAAACCGAGTAGCATAACGGACTTACGTAATCTCCCGCAAGTTTTTTTGGCCAAGGTCCACATGACTACACTAGCGAAAAAGACCCAACACATTGTTCTTGAAAGTTGACCTCCTCTTTAGAAATTGCATTATTCCTCATTGAATAAAACCCTAGTGTTGGAGATACTCCAACAAATGGTTTTTCGGTCGACATAATGATGGCGTAGGAGCCTCAATAGATGAAACCCGGTGCTCCACATCCAATGCAAATGAGGGTTTGTGCATCCAAGTCTTGCTTTGAGTTTTATCGATAGTTGCAACTCGCCTTCTTAAGCCATTCAATGACATTTGGCCAATTTCGTTCGGGGGTAGAAAATCGAAACCATGCAGCATAATCAAGTTTCGCAAGCTCCCACAAGTCTGTTTGGCCAAGGCCCATGCGACTACACTAGCAAAAAATGCCCAACAAAGTGTTCTTGAAACTCGACCTTATCTTTAGAAATTGCACTATTCCTCATTGACCAAAACCGTAGTTCTAGAGATACTCCAACAAATGGTTTTCCAATTGACATAATGATAGCTTAGGGGCTCCAGTAGATGAAAACCGATGCTCTTAATCCAATGCAACTGATGGTCCATGCATCTAAGTTCTGATTTGAGTTTTATCACGAGTTGCAACTCGCCTCTATATTCCATTTAGGGACATGTGGTCAATTTGGTCCATGGGCATAAAATCCAAATAGAGTAGCATAACGAACTTACGTAATCTCCCACAAGTATGTTTGGTTAAGGTCCACATGACTACACTATCCAAAAAGACCCAATACATTGTTCTTGAAAATTTACCTCCTCCTTAGAAATTGCACTACGCCTCATTGACCAAAACCCTAGTGTTGGAGATACTCCAACATATATTTTTCTGTTTGACATAATGATAGCGTAGGAGCCCCAATAGCGGAAACTCGGTGCTCCACATCCAAGGCAACTGAGGGTTCATGCATCCAAGTCCCAGTTTGAGTTTTATCGATAGTTGCAACTCACTTCCTCATGCCATTCAAGGACACGTGACCAATTTTGTTTGGGGGCATAAAATCCAAACTGAGCAGCATAATGGAGTTTCAAAAGCTCCCGCAAGTCTGTTTGGCCAAAGCCCATGCGACTACACTAGCAAAAAATGCCCGACAAAGTGTTCTTGAAAATCAAACTCATCTTCAGAAATTGCACTATGCCTCATTGACCAAAACCTTAGTGCTGGAGATACTGTAACAAATGGTTTTTCAGTCGAAAAAATGATAACGTAGGGGCCCCACTAGCTGAAGCCCAATGCTCTTAATCCAATGCAACATACAGTTCATGCATTTGAGTCCCAGTTTGAGTTTTATCATGAGTTGCAACTTGCCTCTTCAAGCCATTTAGGGACATGTGGTCAATTTGGTCTGAGGGAATAAAATCCAAATTGAGTAGCATAATGGACTTCCGTAAGCTCCCACAAGTCTATTTGGCCAAGACCCACATGACTACACTAGCAAAATAGACCCGACATAGTGTTTTTGAAAATTGACCTCCTTTTTAGAAATTGCACTATGCATCACTGACCAAAACCCTAGTGTTGGAGATACTCGAACAAATTGTTTTTCGGTCGATGGAATGATAGTGTATGAGCCCCAATAGTTGAAACCAGGTGCTTTAGATCCAATGCAATTGACGGTTCATGCATCCGAGTCTAGTTTTGAGTTTTATCTATAGTTGCAACTCGCCTCCTCAAGCCATTCAAGGACATGTGGCCAATTTCGTTCGAGGGCATAAAATCCAAACCGAGCAGCATAATGGAGTTTTGCAAGCTCTCACAAGTCTATTTGTCTAAGGCCCATGTGACTACACTAGCAAAAAACACCCGACATAGTGTTCTTGAAAATTGACCTCATCTTCAGAAATTTCACTATGCCACACTGACCAAAACCCTAGTGCCGGAGATACTGCAACAAATGGTTTTTCAGTTGACGAAATGATAGCATAGGGGTTTCACTAGCTGAAGCCCAGTGATATCGATCGAATGCAACTGACAGTTCGTGCATCTGAGTCCTAGTTTGAGTTTTATCACGAGTTGCAGCTCGCCTCCTCAAGCCATTTAGGGACATGTGGTCAATTTGGTCTAGGGGTATAAAATCCAAACCGAGTAGCATAACGACCTTTCGTAAGCTTTCACAAGTCTATTTGGCCAAGGCCCACATGAATACACTAGTAAAAAAGACCCGACATAGTGTTTTTGAAAATCAACCTCCTCTTCAGAAATTGCACTATGCCTCATTAACCAAAATCCTAGTGTTGGAGATACTCCAAAAAATTGTTTCTCGATTGATGAAATGATAGCATAGGAGCCTCGATAGTTGAAACTAGGTTCTTTGGATACAATGCAACTGATGGTTAAGGCATCCGAGTTCTGGCTTGATTTTTATCGATAGTTGCAACTGGCCTCCTCAAGCCATTCAGGGACATGTGGCCAATTTTGTTCGGGGGCATAAAATCCAAACCGAGTAGCATAATGGAGTTTCACAAGCTCCCGCAAGTCTGTTTGGCCAAGGCCCATGTGACTACGCTAGTAAAAAATACCTGATAGAGTGTTCTTGAAAATTGACCTCATCTTCAGAAATTACACTATGCCTCATTGACCAAAACCCTAGTGCCAGAGATACTGCAACAAATGGTTTTTCAGTCAACAAAATGATAGCATAGGGGCCCCACTAGCTGAAGCTCGACGCTCTTAATCCAATGTAACTGACAGGTCATGCATCTGAGTCCCAGTTTGAGTTTTATCATGAGTTGCAACTCGCCTTCTCAAGCCATTTAGGGACATGTGGTCAATTTGGTCTGGGGGCATAAAATCAAAACCAAGTAGCATAATGGACTTCCGTAAGCTCTGACAAGTCTATTTGGCTAAGGCCCACATGACTACAGTAGCAAAAAAGACCCGACATAGTGTTTTTGAAAATCGACCTTCTCTTCAGAAGTTGCACTATGCCTCATTGACCAAAACCCTAGTGTTGGAGATACTCCAACAAATTGTTTTCCTGTCGACTGAATGATAACATAAGAGCCCCAATAGTTGAAACTAGGTCCTTCAGATCCAATGCAACTGACCGTTTGTGCATCTGAGTCCCCATTTGAGTTTTATAAATAGTTGCAACTTGCCTCCTCAAGCCATTTAAGGACATGTGGTCAATTTAGTTTGGGGGCATACAATCCAAACCGAGCAGCATAATGGAGTTTCGCAAGCTCCAACAAGTTTGTTTGGCCAAGGCTGATGCCACTACACTAGAAAAAAATGCTCGATAGAGTGTTCTTGAAGATCGACCTCATCTTCAGAAATTGCACTATGCCTCATTGACCAAAACCCTAGTGCTGAAGATACTGCAACAAATAGTTTTTCAGTCGACGAAATGATAGTGTAGGGGCCCCACTAGCTGAAGCACAGTTCTCTTAATCCAATGCAACTAATAATTTGTGGATCTGAGTCCCACTTTGAGTTTTATCAGGAGTTGCAACTTGCCTCCTCAAGCCATTTAGGGACATGTGGTCACTTTGGTCTGGGGGAATAAAATCCAAATCGAGTAGCATAACGAACTTTCGTAATCTCCCACAAGTCTATTTGGCCAAGGCCCACATGGCTACAATAGAAAAAAATACCCGACATAGTGTTTTTGAAAATCGACCTCCTCTTCAGAAATTGCACTATGCTTCATTGACCAAAACCCTAGTGTTGAAAATACTCCAACAAATTGTTTTCTAGTCAACGAAATGATAGCGTAGAAGACCCAATAGTTGAAACCATGTGCTTTAGATCCAATGCAACTGATGGTTCGTGCATCCGAGTCTCGGTTTTATTTTTATCGATAGTTGCAACTCGCCTCCTCAAGCCATTCAAGGACATGTGGCCAATTTCGTTCAGAGGCATAAAATCCAAACTGAGCAACATAATGGTGTTTCACAAGCTCCCACAAGTCTATTTGGACAAGGCCCATGTGACTACACTAGAAAAAAATGGCCGATAGAGTGTTCTTGAAAATCGACCTCATCTTCAGAAATTCCACTATGCCTCATTGACCAAAACCCTAGTGCCGAAGATACTGCAAAAAATGATTTTTCGGTGGATGAAATTATAGTGTAGGGGCCCCACTAGCTGAAGCCCAGTGCTCTTAATCCAATTCAACTGACAGTTCATGCATCTGAGTCCCAGTTTGAGTTTTATCACGAGTTGCAACTCGCCTCCTCAAGCCATTTAGGGACATGTGGTCAATTTGGTCTGGGGGCATAAAATCCAAACCAAGTGGCATAACAGACTTCCGTAAGCTCCGACAAGTCTATTTGGCCAAGGCCCACATTACTACACTAGCAAAAAAGGCCCGACATAGTTTTTTTGAAAATCGACCTCCTCTTCAGAAATTGCACTATGCCTCATTGACCAAAACCCTAGTGTTGGAGATACTCCAACAAATTGTTTTCCGGTCGACAGAATGATAGTGTAAGAGCCTCAATAGTTGAAACCAGGTGATTCATATCTAATGTAACTGAAGGTTCGTGCATCCGAGTCTCGGTTTAAGTTTTATCGATATTTTCAACTTGCCTCCTCAAGCCATTCAAGGACATGTGGCCAATTTCTTTCGGGGGCATAAAATTCAAACCGAGCAGCATAATGGAGTTTCACAAGCTCCCGTAAGTCTGTTTGGCCAAGGCCCATGTTGGGTCCCCATGACATCTAGTCATTATTGAACTAAATGCAAGTCTTGGGCATAAAACCTAACGTAATCATCTTGGACAGTGTTTGATCCAAAAAGGATCCAAAGAAGGTTAAGATAACTCAGAATGCACAGAAGCAAGTTAGAACGCTCAGAATGGATTTAGCACACAACAAAAGGGAAAAAATTCAAAATTCCTAAAAATCCATGAAAAGGGAATAATTGCAAAGAGTGTGTCACAAGCTTTCTAACGATGCAAATGGCTCATCAAACAGAGTTACAGATCAAAAGTTATAAGCGGTTAAAGTTCAGTCAAACTTGGTCAAACATGAAAAAGTCAAAGTGAAACGTGGCACCACTACAAGGGTGACAAGTGGCACAGATGGGTTGGAAATATGACGTGGCATAGCAGACATGTGGGCACATTTGGTGATGACACATTTCAACTTCATTGGCAAATCAAATTGTGACAAGTGGAAATTTTTTATGTGGACCAATTATATGGTGTCACGTGGCCTAGTCATGGCCTGCCACGTGGCACCCCTCCCATGGCTGGAATGTGAAAAAGTTTATTGGACTCCCCAAGAGTCAAACTCATGACCTTCAAGTCGCCCAAAGGCCCCACACATCAGCGCTTACCACTACACCACACGTTGGTTCTTGTATAAAATATGATTTAAATAATATTTAAATTTAAACTTGAACTAAGGTGCCAAAAGGGAGGGGCTAGGCCTTTGGCCCAACCCCTGATCACTTGTTTTAAAACCATGCGACCTTAATGTTCCGCTCGCCTAGGGGCTTAACCAACGAACCTCCATATTTAGCATATTCCACTATATTTAGAAGATTCCGCCATTTAACCGCCTGCCAAAACCTCCGCCAGTTTTAGCAAGCACGCCAAAAATCAGTTATAACACATGTGTAAAATAGGGAGTCCGTAGGATTCGACCCCAGAACCTCCCCAACAGTCTATGCCTTAAATTAGCCTCCATAACCAATGCGCCTAGCTTCCTCATTATGACATAACTACCCAGAATTTTTATATAAGGGGGTTTCGGGCAGTCCATTTGAATACACACAAGAGCACAGAGAAGGGGCTGGCTGAGCGCATCCATACAATACGAATTTGGGTGCATTTTTCAATATTTTGGCATGGATTTTGATATTTGTTAGTTATTAATTGTAGGAGCAGTGGCATGGAAACCGAGACAAGGGGTGTCTTGGGGGCCCAAAAGTGTCCGACTTAGATTGAGACGTGGAGACAATCATTTTTAGGTAAAATGATGCCACAAATGCAGTGGTGGTGTTAGTTTTCTGATCTGAGCAAATATTCTATGGCTTAACTCTAGAATGAGGTATACTTATGTATTTTGCCCAATTCTTTTGTGGAGTTAATAAAAAGACATACCCATTTGAGAGCAGGGCCCAGAGACATAGTCCACCAAGGACGAAGTTTGTTATCAGGTTATTTGTGTTTATATTGCATGATTGTGTCTCTTTCATTTTGAGCTTTTCCTTCTTTATGGTGTACTTTTGTTTATGCTCATTTTATGCAATTCTTTAATAAGTCACCCGACGAAAAGATCTCGGATCATGTTGGTATCAGAGCAGTCGTCTTTGACTTGAATTGTTGAGTATGAATGCTTACTAGTGCCAAGCATAAGTAGGGTGAAGGAACTCTTAAGACGTTCAATCTCGAAGTTGGTTGTATATCCTGAAGGAAGAAGATAGCAGAAGAGGACAAGCGTGATGAACAAGAGAAAAATTTCACATGGTATTTTATCGCATGTCAGAAATGGTTGAACGAATGTATGGAGATTACGAGAAGAGGATGAAGAAGAAGGAGAAGAAAAAGGAATCACATGTAGATGATGATGCTTCAGTAAATCAAGGGGTTGGAGGAGATCCTCCCGAGCCTCCATCTTCGCCTTCAATTTCTAGTTCTTCCTCTAAGAATTATCATCACTCTCAACATTCTAACCATAGAGCCTCTTTTAAGAAACCTTTATTAAAGCTTGATGTAAAGTTTGCTTTACCTATGTTTAATGGAGATGCTAATCCTAAAAATTTAGACAATTGGATTCGACAGGTTGAAGTATATTTCCGTGTTCAGCATATTGATGAAGAGGAAGTTAAAGTGCAACTGGATTCTCTTTGGTTGGAAGGCACCGCTCTCGTATGGTGGGAGAGCAAGCTACAGGACAAAAGTAAGTGTGGTAAGCTTCTTTCCTCATGGTCGGATTTTAAAACAGAGATAAGGAAGCAGTTCTATCCATTAGGGTATTTACATAAAGCAATGATGGAATGGAAAACGTATAGACAGAGTAAAGGTCAGAACGTACAAAGTTTCATAGAGGAATTTAGGAAGAAAGCTTTAGCATTGAATATTCCTTTGGATTCTTATGAAACTTTAATGAAGTATATTGGCACACTTCACAGTTATATTCATCATACTTTGCTCTTGTTTAACTCCACCAGTCTTGACGAAGTTTGTGTTCAAGCCACTCACCTTGAGAACAGGGGGAAACATGTTCAAGAAGATCCCATGAAGAAACCTTCCAATTTCTCACAAAAGACTTTCAAGAAGTTTAAAAGGAAGGGAAAGAAGACCGCTACAATAACAAGAGAAGGAGGAAAACCATCTTTCACTCATTGCAAGAGGAGCGGTCACAATGAAGAACATTGTTGGAAACTACATCCAGAAAAGAAACCGAAATAGTTCAGTGAAAAGGGGAAGAAAAAGATTGTTGCTACAGTGCAGCAAGATCTTGGTTCCGAATCAGGAGATGAAGGAAAGATCACAGCAGTTGGAGTACAAGGTAAAGATTCTCTTCATGCTAGTTCAAGTTCCACCGATGAATCTCATATTGATGAATGAAAGATGAATGAGTTATTTCATATACGAGTTGTATCTAAGCATACTAAGATAGATACATTATTTGATCCAGGTTCCCAAGTAAACTTAATATCTGAAGTACTTGTTAAGAAGATGGGTTTGGAAAAAATACCACATCCAAAGCCTTACCCTCTTGGTTGGGTATGTGACAAAGAAAAACTTTATGTCACCAAACAATGCGGGGTTAGATTTGCTATTGCTTCAAAGTTGATCGATGAAGTATATTTGGATGTTGTACCACTTGATATATGTGGCATAGTGTTGGGAAGTCCGTATCTTTATGATAGAAAAGCAGTCTTCTTTCGTCATGAGAACAAATACCTGTTACACGTCAAAATTGCTCAGATGGATAAGTGTCGCATTGTCCCTATCAACTGTCGTAAGTGTCGCATCTTCCCTATCAACTTTCGCAAGTGTCGCAAGTTGATCACTGGTGTCGCAAACGAAGTTCAAACATGATACCGTGATAACGAAACTAAGGAAGCACTTATGGCACATCACATGACTCATTTGAAGGAAGAGAACTGGTTCACTAGGATCAAAAGAATCTTGACACCTGAAAGGAGCCCTAAAACTGAGGTTTGGAGAGGGAATGCTCCCCTAATGCAGCTACAGAAGCACTGGCACTCCCCTATAATGTCTTAGGGAGAGTTATAACGCTCCCTAGACCCTTTTGGAGGAGCGCTTCTCATCTTAAGAGCGCTGGCGCTTCCCTAAGGCCTGCCAAGAAGCGCTACAACGCTCTGAGAACCCTTTTGAAGGAGCGCTCCCTAATCTGGGTCAGTTGTTAGCCCGTTGAGAAGAATAAGGGAAGGAACATTCGAGATTAGGAGGCTGTTGTGCTCGAATTTTTGTTCTCATCAACAAATCCCTGATCTATGGAGAAGGTTCCCAACTGGTTCTAAACATAACTCAAGAGGTTAGGCTCTTCCCAACCTATATAAGCAGGCTCTATGATGGTGGAAAAGAGGAAGAATTGAACAGGTGAAACTTATGATCTTGGAGGAAACTTACAGTCAGCCAAAGGAGATTGATCAGTGAAGCTGCTGTTATCCAGGTCTTGGATCTTTCAGGCAAGGGTTAGACGAAGAGGACTCGACGAAGCTGTCGCATTCGCATCTATGATTGTAAGTACTGTTGTCATTATTCTCATCAATATGACATGCTTGGCCTGTTTCTTTCTAGTTTGTGTCTGATGTTACATGAACTTATCATTTAATGATAGATCTATTTTCAAGCTAATATCAATAGAGTAGGAAGTAGTTGTATCTTGCTTTGTCCGCAGAAATCAGTGAGGGGCAAAGGATTGGAGCGCAACTCGGAGCGTGCAGGGACAAACGTCCATAATAGGTACTTCTATCATCCTTCCTTCTCATGTATTAGTTTAGATAGATTTGAAATAAATTCAGTGTCCACGTTAAGCATTTTTCTGTCTAGGGTTAAGGTCAAGCTCTAGAGGTCGATCTACTTGTCCACAGGAAGATTTTCCTACAACAGAAGCGACTCCACTGGGGAGATAGCCTCAATTCAAAACCTCTTGTTTGGATTTTTCTCCTCATTGACCTTGTTCTGTCCCTTGATTGTTTCAGACCTGGTTTACCCCTCTTTGATTAGTTTCATGAGCTGATTGTCTCCTTGTCCCATCATACTCAACATCTTTGTCAAGTTAGAACTTCAATTTTTGAAATTTCTTGACATTTCTGAAACTTTTAGACCCTGGCGCCCCTGTATTAGTGTTAACAGAGCACCAACGCTCCTAAAGGCTTTGCACAGAGCGTTATAACGCTCCTTGCCCTTGGCAACAGAGTGCCAGCCTCCTTTGGCCCAGAAAACTTCAAAATTTGTTTTTTTTTGGATTTCTGCCTCTGTGTTCTTCTGCTGAGTGATCTTGAGAGTCAGTTTTTCTTCCTTTTTAACCTTGATATCTGTCTTTTTGAAGAATAAACACCTTGTTGATTGGATCTTGCAGCCTTCTTCACTATTTTCATTAGGTTTTTCCTGTTGAGTGAAATTTGAGATTTATGCATTGTTCTTCTCTCCTCATCAGTTGAGTAAAAAACCTTGGTGAAGGTCATCAAAGGCC
>ML800742.1:129662-142339 GCA_009831015.1 Picea engelmannii
AAAAGACTCATAACCACTAATAAGAGGTATGTACTCATGGTTGTCAAAGAGAAATATGTCGAGACATTCAACGCTTTCCAGGGATGTGATCCATCTCATAAAAATGAATTAACTGATATTGTTTCTAAGTATGATGAGATTTTTCAGGAACTAGATGGATTACCTCCTAAGAGGGAAATCCAACATGAGATACATCTACAGCAGGATTCTCCTTTGCCTAATGTGGGCATGTACAGGATGTCAGTTGTGGAGATGACAAAGATCAAGAAGTAGGTACAGGGCTTATTGGATCAAGGGGTCATCAGGCCCAGTTCATCTCCTTGTGGTTCTCTGATCATGATGGTGCCAAAGAAAGATGGCACATGGCGAATGTGCATCGATTATAGAGCCTTAAATAAAATCACGGTGAAAAATCGATACCCTCTTCCTCGCATAGATGATTTACTTGATTAGTTAAAGAATGCTATTTATTTCACTAAGTTGGATTTGCGCAGTGGATATCATCAAATCAGGTTGCAGAACATGATGCATGGAAGACTGCCTTTAAGACCAAACAAGGATTGTTTGAGTGGTTAGTTATGCCGTTTGGGCTTTGTAATGCTCTGACAACTTTCATGCGTGTGATGAATGATGTATTTAGGCCTTTCCTGGATGACTTTGTGATTGTATACTTATATGACATTCTTGTTTTCAGCGAGACTTGGGATGAACATGTAAGGCATGAAGGCATGTAAAACAAGTATTGGATACTTCGCAGAGGGAAAAGTTGTATGTGAAAATGTCAAAATGTGAATTTGGCAAGACTGCACTTATATACTTAGGTCATATCGTGGGAGGAGGACAATTGAAGATTGATCCTTCCAAAATTGAAGTAATTGTGAAATGGCCTGAGCCAAAGAGTGTAACCAAAGTCCGAAGCTTCTTGGGTGCAGTTCAGTATTGGAGAAGATTAATTCTGAACTTCTCTTTTATCGTAGCTCCTTTGCATGCCTTAAACAGTGTGAAGAACACTTTTCAGTGGGAAGGAAAGCAACAAAAATATTTCAATGTTTTGAAGGAAAAGATCAGTACCGCACCAATATTAGCACTACCAAATCTTCAACAGTCATTCGAGATCGAGACAGATGCCAGCGGATACACCATGGGTGCAGTATTGATGAAATATCGTAAGCCTTTATGTTACCACTCTAAGACTTTTAACCAAGCTTTTGTTAAATAACCTACATATGATAAAGAGTTGTATGCATTAGTTCAAAGCGTAAAGAAATGGAAGCATTACTTGTTAGGGAAGGAAACCATCATACATACAGATCACTAGCCCTTACAGTATCTTCAGGCACAGACCAAATTGTAGCAATATTGACACTACATATGGATGGGTTTTCTACAACAATTTCATTTGGTAATCAAGTACAAGAAGGGTACAAGTAACAAGGTAGCCGATATGCTTTCTAGACCTCCTATTGCTACTTCTATTATTTTGAATAATACTTCTTTATATCATGATAGCTATGTAGAGAAATATGCCATCGATGAAGATTTTAAAGAAGTATATGAGAAGCTAACCCATGGTGCACAGGTAGAGAATTATTGTTTGGAGGGAAAGTTATTCTATCATCTTGGGAAGCTATGTATTCCTACAAGTGAACGAGTCCATGTAATACGAGAAGCTCATACTTCTCTTGTATCGAGGCATTTTGGGGTAAGAAAAACTATGGCTCATTTGCAGAGGTTTTGTTACTGGCCTCAAATGAAAGCAATTGTAAGTAAATATGTAAAGGGTTGTGTGATGTGTTCTACTTGTAAGCCCACTAATAGAAAATTGGGGCTATACTCACCACTTCCTAATCCATCCCATCCATGGGAAAGTGTTTCCATGGATTTTGTAGGGGGTTTACCAATGACCAGGGGGGGTCATGATTATTTGTATGTCGTAGTGGATAGGTTTAGCAAGATGTGTATCTTGATGCCATGTAAAAAGAAGATCACTGCTAAGCAGACTGCTAATCTCTTTTTTCAGCATGTTTGGGTTCACTTTGGGTTACCCACGTCCATTGTCTCGGACCGAGATACTCGATTCCTTGGGGATTTTTGGACTAGCTTGTGGAGAATGATGGACACCAAGTTGAAGAGGAGCACTGCTTTTCATCCAAAGACTGACAGACATACAGAGGTGGTAAACAAAACAGTGGTACTTTTGCTTCGAGGCTACTACAACAAGCATCCTAAGTTATGGGATGAATAGATACCTTATGTACGACATGCTTATAATCGAGCTTTACATTCATCCACTCAGAGTTCACCTTTTGAGACGTGTTATGGGTACCTATCAAAGGTTTCTTTGGACTTGATGTATGGGAGATATGCCGATGTGAATGAAGAACGAACAGAGGACAGAGCCCGCAAGTTCATCCAGAGGATTCAACAGATACACCAGGCAGTCAGGGAACAATTGGAGAAGAGTCAAGTATAGTATAAAGCTCGGCATGAAAAGCACAAGTTTGATCATCAATTCCAAGTTGGAGACCGGGTATGGCTTCATATCAGCAAGAAACAATTGAAGGGTGAAGGAAAGAAACTCAAGCCCATCCGATATGAATCCTTCACTATTTTGGAGAAAAGAGACACTAATGATTTTCGTTTAGATCTTCCACCTTATATGCAGATTTATTCAGTTGTGAACGTAGAGAACTTGAAACTTTTTGAACCTCCCATGATCATGGATCAGGATGAGGAAGTTTCAATACCATCAGTTGATGAGTTTGCACCTCAATACTTGGATGAGTTAAAGGAAGATATCATCCTCGACAGAAGGACGAGGACTTCATGCAAAGGTGATGTTGATTATCTTCGAGTAGGATTAAAGGGCACACATCCAAGCAAGGAAAAGTTGATTGAGAAAGATAAGGTGAGGGAACTCTTCCCTCACTTACCAATTGATTGATAAAAGCTTTTGGTGGTCCAAAAATATCTCAGTGGGAAGGCGTGTTCCAAAAAGGATCTAGAGAAGGTTAAGATAACTCATAATACACAGAAGCAAGTCAGAATGCTCATAATGGCTTTAACACATAGCAAAAGGGAAAAAATTCAAAATTCCTAAAACTCAGTGAAAAAGGCATAATCACAAAGAGCGCGTCGCAAGATTTCTAACGACGCAAACGTCTCATCAAACATAGTTACGGATCAAAAGTTATAAGCAGTCAAAGTTTAGTCAAACTTGGTCAAACAGGCAAAAGTCAAAGTGACACGTGGCACCACTATAAGGGTGACATGTGGCACAATTGAGTTGGAAAGATGACATGGCATGGAAGACATGTGGGCATGTTCAGTGATGACACATGTCAACTTCATTGGAAAATCAAATTGTGACAAGTGGCAGTTTTTTATGTGGACTAGTTATATGGTGCCACATGGCCTAATCATGGGATTCCACGTGGCACCACTCCCATGGCTGGAATGTGAAATTTTTTATTGGACTCCCCAAGATTCAAACTCATGACCTTCAAGTCGCCCAAAGGCCCCACACATCAGCGCTTACCACTACACCACACGTTGGTTCTTGTTTGAAATATGGTTTAAATAATATTTAAATTTAAACTTGAACTAAGGTGCCAAAAGGGAGGGGCTAGGCCTTTGGCCCAGCCCCTGATCACGTGTTTTAAAACCATGTGACCTTAATGTTTCTCCCACCTGGGGCCTTAACCAATGAACCTCCATATTTAACATATTCCAGTATATTTAGAAGATTCTGGCATTTAACCGCCCGCCAAAACCTCCACCACTTTTAGCAAGCATGCCAAAAATCAGTTATAACACATGTGTAAAATAGGGAGTCCATAGGATTTGACCCTGGAACCTCCCCAAAAGTCTATGCCTTAAATTATACTCCATAACCAATGTGCCTAACTTCCTCATTATGACATAACTGCCCAGAATTTGTATATAAGGGGGTTTCGGGCAGTCCATTCGAAGACACACGAGAGCACAAAGAAGGGGCTGGCTGAGCGCATCCGTACAATATGGATTTGGGTGAATTTTTCAATATTTTGGCATGGATTTCGAGATCTGTCAGTCATTAATTGCAGGAGCAGTGGCACAGAAACCGAGGCAAGGGGTGTCTTGAGGGCCCGAAAGTGTCTGACTCAGATTGAGGCGTGGAGACAGTCATTTTCAGGTAAAACGACACCACAAACGCAGTGGTGGTGTAAGTTTTCTTTTCTAAGCAAAGCTTCTATGTCTTAACTCCAAAATGAGGTATACTTATGTATTTTGCCCAATTCTTTTGTGGAGTTAATAAAATGACCTACCCATTTGAGAGAAGGACCCAGAGATGTAGTCCACCAGGGACGAACTCCRTTATCAAGTTCTTTGTGTTCATATTGCATGATTGTGTCTCTTTCATTTTGAGCTTTTCCTTCTTTATGGTGTACTTTTGTTTATGCTCATTTTATGCAATTCTTTAATAAGTCACCTGACGAAAAAATCCCATATCAGTGTTCTACCTACATGTGTAGATTTATTGGCTCTAGAATAAGGTAAGTAGGTTGATGTAATTCAATCATTGCTAGTTATTCCCATGCCAGGAATCCCCATGAAGATTTGATATTCTTCAATGAAATGCAAGTTTTCTTAGGCATAAACCCAACTTAATTGTCGCTAGTGTTCTACCTACATGTGTAAATTTATTTTGTCCAAAATAAGGTAAATTGATCCATGGTTATGCAATAACAACTGGATTTAAATGTAATGTTTTTGTGGGTAGTGATCTTGTATAAATGCAATGCAATAATTCATAATTATTATAGAATTAGTAAACCATTATTAGGATTGATATGTAGCAAGCACTTAATCCATGTTGACTTGGTGAGGTTCCTTGACTCATCATTGACATGATTCATGCTAAGAACCAAATGTAAGATTTAACACCATAATCAAAACTCTTTCCACTATATCCGATCTAAATTAATATTGATGGAATATTACATCCGTGGTTATGCTATAACATTTGTATTTGGTTATGTAATTTGACTTTGGAACAAGGTAAGAAGTTCATTTGGGGATTTTAGCATTGCCCACTAATTGTTCACAAGATGCCTAAATGGGATGTTGGGTCATGGACTGCAATCATTGCAAGTTATTCCCAGATTGGAAATCCTTGTTAAGACTTAACATTCTTCAATTGCAATGGAATCATTGGGTCCCAAATCCTTGACATTATTCAACAAAATGCATGTCCTAGGCATAAAACCCAACTCAATAATCATGGTTAGTCTTCTATTGCATATTTATTGGCCTTCGAACCAAATAAGTCGATCCTTGAAATGAAATCATTATTGGTTATTCACAAAGTCACTATCCCCATGAAGCCTTAACATTATTCAACAAAATGTAAGTTGTCATGGGAATAAAACCCAACTCAAACATTGTGGTTAATGTTTTGTCTACATGTCCATATTTATTGGCTCTAGACCAAGGTAAGTAGATATATGGTTATGCAATGCAAATTGGATTTGCATGTAATATAATTGTGGACAATTGTAATGTAGAAATGTAATTCAATCATTGTTAGTTGGGATACAATTAATAAAAATTGGATTTGAATATAATGTTGTCATGGAATTGACATTTTTTTTTTTAAATATCTACAATGTCGTTGCCATTGCGGCATCTTGGAGTGTTTCTCCCATAGCAAGAACGTCAGAGCTAATCCTCTTGCCTATGTCGGTCTTACAACGCCCGACCATCTCTATTGTGACGTCTTGGAGTGTCTCTCCCATACCAAGCATGTCATAGCTAATCCTCTTGCTGTTGGAGCTAATCCTCTTTCCTAAGTTGGTCTTACGATGCCTGACTATCTCTATTGCAACATCTATGTGTGTCTTACGACGCCTAGTCGTCTCTATTGCGATGTCTTGGAGTGTCGCTCCCATAAAAATCACATCGGTGCCTGACGTCTTACCGTTAGTGTTGCCACCATGGCCTACGTTGGTCTTACAACATTTGGGAACATCACTCCCATAGCACACACGTAGTGGAGACCGATGACATGGGACGTCAGAATTCCAATGTCTATGACGTCGCTATAGTGTAGGAGCCCCAATAGCTGAAACTTGGTGCTCTGCCTCCAATGCAACTGAGGGTTCATGCATCCATGTCCTGGCTTGAGTTTTATCTATAGTTGTAACTCGTGTCCTCAAGCCATTCAAGGACATGTGGCCAATTTCGTTCGGGGGCATAAAATTCAAACCCAACAGCATAATGGAGTTTCACAAGCTCACGCAAGTTTTTTTGGCCAAGGCCCATGCGAATACACTAGAAAAAAATGCCCAACATAACCCAAACCCAACTGTTTTGCTGATTTGTTGGAAAGAAAGTCAAATAAAAATTATAAACTAAATCAAGGAAAAATTGCAATATCTCGGGTTTGATGAAGAACTAATCAAAAAATTACAATAAACCTATTATCCAGAATTTTTGGCAAAATATCTAATAAAATCATAAAGATAGCAATATTGCAATTGTCTTCGAACTGCTATAGCTGATGAAATCAAAATTCCTTGGAATCTGGACTGCTGAAGCTACCATTGGTCATGACTGAATTTAAATTACCACCTGACGATGATCAAGATGCCATTTGCTTCATGAAATCTGGGATAAATATCTTTAGATCACCTCTTCTTTAGCTACTTCCTCGAATCCTGGATCTACCTCATTCATTCTGGTTGAATTAGTACCTTGACTACCAGCTATATTTGAAAGGATGCCTTAAAAATAGGGATACTCTGCCACATTCCTAATTCTTTTCCAAAAATGTGGAAAAAATCAATTTCGATCCTCCATTTGCTGACACCTTGCCATCTGTTTTTTGACTACCTAACAAACTTAGACCTTCCATGCTGAAGTGATGGACTAGTTTTGTTAAAACCTGGAACTTCATAGTACTTTACGTCAACTTCCCAAGAACATCTATTGTACGTAGATGAGTGACACAGAGCATTTGTGTATAGAAGAGTTTGGAGGTATTGCTGTGTATGAAGTGTGCCCAATATGCCACTAGATATTTAATGCTGCTAAATATTTTATAACAACAGAGGAAACTTCTTTATCAAATCAACAATAGGTATCTGATCGATGAGTATTTTGTTTAGAAAATTCCCTTCTTAGTTCCACTATTTTGTTAGAAGGCTCCACTTTAGCTTGGTTGGATGCTATCAAGTGTTTTCAATGTCAAAACCCCTTAGATTGTGCTGTAGAAATCCTAAATGATTGGTTTCAAACTAAAACTCCATGCCATCCAATTGGCAATAGATTTTGTCATGGCCTTTGTGGATATTTGATGACAGCCTGGGCGTTGCTTGTGCAAAATTTACCCTCAACACCGAGTATTTGGAGTGAGAATATATCTACCAACTGCTTGACTGAAATATGTCAAGCAACCTTGAGACAAACCCCATTAACACCTTCCTCGAATAAACAGAGTACTCACACTCTCATTTTGCTGAACTCCCATGGTAGTGGGATAGATCCCCTTACTTGCGCATAAGATCCATTTTCCTCCAAGATTTGTTCAGTTTCCACAAAGTTCAACGTTTCCATCTAATATTGGCTCCCCTGTGCCACATACGAGTCCTCTGAATAAATTCCTCTATCATGTGTTTGTTCCAGAGATATTTGGTGTCTGCCTCCTCAGAATTCCTCCTGTGCTAAAAACTCACGGTGTCATTTGCAGATATAGAGGTGCACTGTTATTTTGAGGTGTTGATTTGGCTCTTGGCTTGTAAGTATTTACATGAATGCTCTTTCAGGTGATTCCGACACTTGGCACTGAAATTGATCATTGAAACCATACCTAGCTGCATGTTCCATTCGCTTGACAATAAATCGAGCATGAATTATTTAATACTTGGCATCGTTGCCAACTGTACATCCTCTCGCTGTTCTATTATCATGCTCAACATTCAAAAATTATTTGAATAATGGCATGCCAACTATCAATGCCATTGTTTTTTCTGAACATGGCATCCACAAATGATTGTATTGCTGCTCAATATGTCTTGATAAATTGATACCTAGAATAAGACTGTAAATCCGCAGACTTCTTCCCTCCTTGACACCTGAGTTTGCTAGGTATTTTGTTTGCCACATGTGGATTTGATCTCGGGCTTTTGATTATCTTGTTGCTTGGCGCCTTGCGTTTGGGCGTTGGCTTGCATGCTTATTGTTGGCTTCTGAAATGGTGCTTGGTTGTCTTG
Source organism: Picea engelmannii (assembly GCA_009831015.1). NCBI lineage: Eukaryota > Viridiplantae > Streptophyta > Pinopsida > Pinales > Pinaceae > Picea > Picea engelmannii. The sequence continues at coordinate 137,915 of ML800742.1, forward strand.
GTTCGGCTCGTGGACTTGGAGATTGGCCCCTTGTGCCAATAATTTTGATAAACAAGACAAAACACCCCGCATAAAGGTCGAGGAGCCAATTTTGGCCCTAAAACCAAAAATTGATTATAAAAGCCAAATTTTTTTATTTACCCACAATAATAAAATTTTGCCTCAAATTATAAAACTTTAGTCCATTTTCCATATTTTTACCCATCGAGAAAACTGCTTCTACCAAATGAATAAAAAATCTTCAGTGCTACCAAAAGAGTAAAAACCTTCAATGCTACCAAATCACCTATAAATTTCTTGAAATTTATATGGTGATAATAGACCTCATCTTCATAAATTTCACTATGCCTCATTGGCCAAAACCCTAGTGCCGAAGATACTGCAACAAATAGTTTTTCAGTTGAAAAAATTATAGTGTAGGGGGCCCACTAATAGTTTGTGCATTTGAGTTCCAATTTGAGTTTTATCGTGAGTTGCAACTTGCCTCCTCCTCAAGCCATTAAGGGACATGTGGTCAATTTGGTCTGGGGCATAAAATACAAACCGAGTAGCATAACAGACTTTCGTAAGCTTCCACAAATCTATTTGCCCAAGGACCACATGACTACACTAGCAAAAAAGACCCGACATAGTGTTTTTGAAAATCGACCTCTTCTTCAGAAATTGCACTATGCCTCATTGACCAAAACCCTGGTGTTGTAGATACTCCAACAAATTTTTTTCTGGTCAATGAAATGATATCATAGGAGCCCCAATAGTTGAAACCAGGTGCTTTAGATCCAATGCAACTGATGGTTCGTGCATCCGAGTCCCAGTTTGAGTTTTATTGATAGTTTCAACTTGCCTCCTCAAGCCATTCAATGACATGTGGCCAATTTCATTCGGGGGCATAAAATCCAAACCGAGTAGCATAATGGAGTTTTGCAAGCTTTCGCAAGTCTGTTTGGCCAAGGCCCATGTGACAAGACTAGAAAAAAACACCCGACAGAGTGTTCTTGAAAATTGACCTCATCTTCATAAATTGCACTATGCCTCATTGAACAAAACTCTAGTGCCAGAGATACTGCAATAAATGGTTTTTCAGTAGTCAAAATGATAGCATAGGGGCCCCACTAGCTGAAGCCCAATGCTCTTAATCGAATGCAATTGACAGTTCGTGCATCTAAGTCCCAGTTTGAGTTTTATTACGAGTTGTAACTCGCCTCCTCAAGCCATTTAGTGATATGTGGTCAATTTGGTCTGGGGGCATAAAATCCAAATTGAGTAGCATAATGGACTTCCGTAAGCTCCCGTATGTCTGTTTGTCTAAGGCCCACATGAACACACTAGTAAAAAATACCCGACATAGTGTTTTTGAAAATTGACCTCCTCTTCAGAAGTTGCACTATGCCTCATTGACCAAAACCCTAGTGTTGGAGATACTCCAACAAATTGTTTTCCGATCGATGAAATGATAGCGTAGGAGCCCCAATAGGTGAAACCAGGTGCTTCATATCCAATTCCATTGACGATTCATGCATCCAAGTCCTGGTTTGATTTTTATAGATAGTTGCAACTCGTCTCCTTAAGCCATTGAAGGACATGTGGCCAATTTCGTTTGTGGGCATAAAATCCAAACCGAGCAGCATAATGGAGTTTCGAAAGCTCTCGCAAGTTTGTTTGGCCAAGGCCCATGTGAATACACTAGAAAAAAATGCGTGACAAAGTATTCTTGAAAATCGAACTTATCTTCAGAAATCACACTATGCCTCATAGACCAAATCCCTAGTGCCGGAGATACTGCAACAAATGGTTTTTCAGTCGACGAAAATGATAGCGTAGAGGCCCCACTAGTTGAGCACAGTTCTATTAATCCAATGCAACTGAAATTTTTTGCATTTGAGCCCCACTTTGAGTTTTATGACGAGTTGAAACTCACCTCCTCAAGCCATTTAGGGACATGTGGTCAATTAGGTTTGGGGGCGTAAAATCAAAATTGAGTAGCATAACGGACTTTTGTATGCTCCTGCAAGTTCATTTGACCAAGGCCCACATGGCTACACTAGCAAAAAAGACCTGACATAGTGTTTCTTAAAATCGACCTCCTGTTCAGAAATCGCACTATGCCTCATTGACCAAAATCCTAATGTGTGAGATACTCCAACATTATTTTTTACAGTCGAAGGACTGATAACATAGGAGCCCCAATAGTCGAAACCATGTGCTTTAGATCAAATTCAATTGATGGTTTGTGCATCTGAGTCCCGGTTTGAGTTTTATTGATAGTTACAACTCGCCTCCTTAAGCCATTCAAGGACATGTGCCCAATTTTGTTCCGGGGCATAAAATCCAAACTGAGCAGCATAATGGAGTTTTGCAAGCTCCTGCAAGTCTATTTGGCCAAGGCCCATGCAAATACACTAGCAAAAAATGTCCGACAGAGTGTTCTTTAAAATCGACCTCATCTTAAAAAATTGCACTATGCCTTATTGACCAAAATCCTAGTGCCAGAGATACTGCAACAAATGGTTTTTCAGTTGACGAAATGATAGTGTAGGGGCCCCACTAGCTGAAGCCCAATGCTCTTAATCCAATGCAACTGACAGTTCGTGCATCTGAGTCCCAGTTTGAGTTTTATCATGAGTTGTAACTCGCCCCCTCAAGCCATTTAGGGACATGTGGTCAATTTGGTCTGGGGTATAAAATCCAAACCGAGTAGCATAATAGACTTACGTAAGCTCCCATAAGTTTGTCTAGGCCAAGGCCCACATGACTACACTAGCAAAAAAGACCCGACATAGTGTTTTTGAAAATCGACCTCCTCTTCAGAAATTACACTATGGCTCACTGACCAAAACCCTAGTGTTGGAGATACTCCAAAAAATTGTTTTTCGGTCGATGGAATGATAGCATAGGAGCCCCAATAGTGGAAACTAGGTGCTTTAGATCTAATGGAACTGACGGTTCGTGCATCTGAGTCCCAGTTTGAGTTTTATCGATAGTTGCAACTCGCCTCCTCAAGCCATTCAAGGGCATGTGGCCAAGGCTCATGTTGGGTCCGCATGACATCTTGACATTATTCAATGAAATGCAAGCCTTGGGAAGAAAATGTAACGTAATCATCTTGGACAATGTTCTACCTACATGTGTAGATTTACTGGCTCTAGAATAAGGTAAGTAGGTTGATGCAATTCAATCATTGCTAGTTATTCCCATGCGAGGAATCCCCATTTAGCTTTGATATTCTTCAATGAAATGCAAGTTGTCCTAGGCATAAACCCAAGTTAATTGTTGCTAGTGATCTACCTACATGTGTAAATTTATTGTGTCTAGAATAGCGTAGGGTTCCCACTACCTGAAGCCCAGTGCTCTTAATCCAATGCAACTGACAGTTCGTGCATCTGAGTCCCAGTTTGAGTTTTGTCAAGAGTTGCAACTCACCTCCTCAAGCCATTTAGGTACATGTGGTCAATTTGGTTTGGGGGCATAAAATCCAAACCGAGTAGCATAACAGACTTCCATAAGCTCTCGCAAGTCTATTTGTCCAAGGCCCACATGAATACAGTAGCAAAAAAGACCCAGCATAGTGTTTTTGAAAATTGACCTCCTCTTCAGAAATTGCACTATGCATCATTGACCAAAACCATAGTTTTGGAGATACTCCAACAATTTTTTTTCCAGTCAACGAAATGATAGCATAGGAACCCCAATAGTTCAAACCAGGTGCTTCGGATCCAATGTAATTGATGATTTGTGCATCCGAGTCCCGATTTGAGTTTTATCGATAGTTGCAATTCACCTCCTCAATCCATTAAAGGACATGTGGCCAATTTTTTTTGGGGGCATAAAATCAAAACTGAGCAGCATAATGGAGTTTCGTAAGCTCCCACAAGTCTGTTTGGCTAAGGCCCATGAAACTACACTAGCAAACAACGCCCGACAGAGTGTTCTTGAAAGTCGACCTCTTCTTCAGAAATTGCACTATGCCTCATTGACCAAAACCCTAGTGCCGAAGATACTGCAACAAATGGTTTTTCAGTCAAAGAAATGATAGTGTAGGGGCCCCACCAGCTGAAGCCCAACACTCTTAATCCAATGAAACTGTCAGTTCGTGCATCTGAGTCCCAATTTTTGTTTTATCATGAGTTGCAACTTGCCTCGTCAGGCCATTTAGGGACATGTGGTCAATTTGGTCTGGCGGCATAACATCCAAACCAATTATCATAATGGACTTCCGTAAGCTCCCACAAGTCTATTTGGCCAAGGCCCACATGACTACACTAGAAAAAAAGACCCAACATAGTGTTTTTGAAAATGGACCTCCTCTTCAGAAGTTGCACTATGCCTCATTGACCAAAACCCTAGTGTTGAAGATACTTCAACAAAATTTTTTTCAGTCGACATAATAATAGCATAGGAACCCAAATAGTTGAAACCAGGTTCTTC
>ML800742.1:181481-199667 GCA_009831015.1 Picea engelmannii
CAAAATGGGACATCAAAATTCCAATGTCTATGACGTCGCTATTGCGACAAATATATGGGGTTTGGACAATCAAATATGAGATGACACGTGTCTTCATCCAATGTCACAATAGAGACTATAGCTACGATGTCGAAAAAACAATGTCATGTGAAACGACGTTTGAGGGGGTCCGCTATTTGTCATTCTCCCGACAATATAAAGTGGCAATTGCGTTGAACGTGTCGTTATAATTTGACCCAAATGTACTAGTGTGAACATCAATACAATTTAAAGATAAAAAGCATATTCACAAAGAAAGGTTCCTGATAGAAGGACCAAGAACTCATTTAAAACAAAAATATGATATCTTTACAATAATATATAGAAGTAAAGAAAACATCATATAATATTAACATGTTCCTCACATCCATCACAATGTAAGAAAGAGTTTATCATATCATAATATATAAAAGACATAAGGCCACAATGCATAGAACTTTAAATGAATATTGCATTTAAAATTGAAAAATAATATGATAAGCACAGTTCAAAAATATCATACTCAGGAATCTCAAAGTTTGAGAAATCATTAAAGTTGTGCCCTGAAATAGTTCTTTGGGGAGATCCAAAAATAATTTTCTGGTTTTACACTGAAATATAAAAATTAAAATAAAAACATTCATCTAAATGGACTGGGATGGGGCTCCCGTGGACCTTTAAAATATAGACTAGGACCTGGAATAAAATGAGGAAATGATTAGAAATCGACTATGAGTTTTCAGAGAATGAAAAGATACAACTAGGTGATTTTTAAGAAATAAGTATATAATATGGGGAATTATGAAAAATGACCACTTATCTTAATTGATGGAATCTCTATCGTTCATTTGCTAGTTGGGATGACTTTTATACTTTCCTTTGTTGGAACTACCTGACTAGTTGCAACCGATTCCTCCCGATCCAATTCAGTTATTTTAATTGAAGTGTTTTTTAATCCAATTTTTGATATATTCTCTCATTGTTGCCACGATGATTTCTTGTCTCACTTTAATATCAAATAGTGAACTTCCAAGATATTTAAAATCCATCGAGATTTGATGGAGGACTATCCTCAATATCATCGTTTTTGTTCACATAACAAACCAACCAACTCTCTACCTCTGTCTATGAATATTGAGTCAGGTTGTTGAACTTTGTTTTTGATGCAATGTTTAAGGAGTCCAACTTTTCTTCCATTTCTTCCTTTGATAAGAGTATTGAATTCATAATTAAGTGTGGGTCCTCTACATCTTCAGTCAACCCAACTAGTTCTAACTCAATCAACTTTAAATATAATTCCCTTCTTTTTATACTTATGACATCACACTTAACTAACATTTCTTTTAAAATCTTGATTCTCTTGAGCCAACATGCCTTTAATTGTTTTAAACGAATTGTTGAAGGTGAATCCTCTTCTTTTCTTCGAAATTCACTAAGACTTGAAACTTTTGCACTAAAAGTAGAAATCGCTCCTTAGTAAAATTATTCATCATTTTCAAGGTCTTCTTGAAGATACTACCTGGAATGTGTCATTCTTGATCCTAGAGAAACAAAGATGGTTGTTGATTCCCGGTTTTTAAGAATCAAGGACATTCTCTTTTGGATGTTTTCATCGACATATCTCCACTATAAATATTTTATTAGAAACATAGTATGGCAGATATGAAGGTTTCTCATGCGAACAATGGAGTCTGATAACACTAAAATTTTCCATGGCTTCAAAAAGTTCCTTTCCGAGCAAAGAAAGATTCAACTTCCAAGAATAATATTGATGTGTTGGGTCCATGAATTAGCTTTTTGAAAGAAGAAATGAAAGCATTGTGCACTTCATAGAAGTGATATGCAACTTTTTGTTTCCAAAGTGCAGGGTACCACATTTGCACAAGGTCGAATTTACAGTTAATATTTTTATCCAAGGGCAGACCATTGAACATGTGACAATAAGTCACGACGAAAATTAGATATGAAGTCATATACAACCTTTTATTTTTTATGAAAATTTCCCAACTGAAAAGATAGCTCACTTGAAATAATCCCCTCCCAATCAAATACTGCATTCTCATGAATTGAGAAATACAGTATGTACAAAGCAAGCTTAGGAACAATAGTCATATATTCTTGTCCAATTATTCTGGAAAACAACCATGGAATTTCTCGGTACATGTTCTTTAGTTAACATACCTCAATATTTGAGAGGTATTCATGAAAAATTACAGGGTCTTCAAGGTAGTCCTCTATAAGTTCGAATCCTCCTTTCTTTGTCTTCAAGAAATATTCAACTTTGATGCTCTTGAAAACCATCATCGACTCAAGGATCCTGAAAATAATTTTAAAAGTTGAGGGAGCTAAAGAGATGGGTGATTCTCCTTGTAACTGAACAATTCTCCATTTCTTATCAAACTTGTCAATGCACCATGAAATTAATTATTTGAAGTTATAAACTTCTGGAACACAACCCGCTGATGTAATTCTTGATGTCCAAATCCCGTTAAAATTCTTTTCCATGGGTGGTAATGTAGAATAGTACCTATAGGCCCGTGACCACTGAAATATTTGGTCATCTCTTCCCAGAAGGTTGATTGTGTCTCTGTAGAAGTCCTATGTTCTTCGAGCTTTCATAATTAACCAAGGTGATGGACTTAATGAACAACTTTTTTTTCTTCAAATTGGTATTATCAAAATACACTTGTTTATTTTAACACGTGTCAGGGCTCTTAACTCAAGTATTTTTAATGATAATAGTATTAAAATTTATGGGAACTTGTCTTGAGAATATCGTCATTAATAATGGTATTAACACTTATATGAGTGGTAGTCATTTTTAGAAAGTATAATTCAATTCACGCTGGGAAACGTGATATGACATGACATAAAGTGTTGCGGGGTAATGGATGATCGGGAGAGAGGACAAGAAGAACAATAAACAATCAGGGTAAGTAGGAATCATGATGGCAAGATGACTGAAGGATTGAGATGAGTGAACAAGCATATGGGAATAACAACGAAGAATCTAGACAACAAACAATTGGGACAACAGATAAGCATAACATCGAGAGAATCAGGATAATGCTCTACACCCATGAGTGAACATTTGCTTCCAAAAATATTCTAAGTGTAGGTACATAATGAGGGTCACAAAAATTAATTGAGTATTATATGGTTCACAAAAGTTAGACATAATAAGGTAAATATGTTAGGAACCTGCGATGATCTCAAAATTTTCTAAGTATGGGGAAAAATTTGGAATGGCCTATTGTTGACCTTGTTTTTCTATAAGTCTTTTACCTTTTATCTCCTTTATTTTTCATTCTTAGAAAAATTATGATCTATGGCGAAAGACCCCATCAATACTTAACCATTTTTCATATATTCTATGGAACAACGAGATCACGAGGATGCAATTTATTTTCAATTTATATTCATAAGTCCATCCGTCTGCTGTCTCATACTTAGTCATATTTCAAGAGCCGTAGAAGCGAAGTTCAAACACATCCTCAAGGTTTCCTTTCCCTTTTTTTCACCCGTTTGTTACTCCATACTTAGTTTTAATTTGCAACCCCAGAAGTGAGACTCCATTCATCACGCCAAAAAGTATTTTGTTCTCCATCCACTTGTTATTCAATACTTAATCTTATGCAAAATGATTTTATGACTGCGGAAGCATGATACTCCTTCATCTTATTTTTGATACATATCTTTTTTCACTCCGTCAAAGATTTTTCCCATATCACAATAACAAAAGAAGAATTTAATGCATGGCTTATGCGAATTCAATATTTGAAGGACTATTATTAAATGGCATTCTCTTCAAGACTAACCTTTTAATTTCAAAATTAAATTCACCTATCACTTCCCCCGAAACAAAATCTTTAGTGTTAATACTAAAAATAAAATATTATTTTGTAATTGTAGAAGTACTATGCATACCTTGACGAGAAAGTTTAAAGAAAATATGGCAAGAAGAAGAAATATATTTTGTGATGACACACCAAACACTTTTATGCGAGAATACCCACATAACCACTGGTAAAACATTTATAGGTATTATGCTTCATTACCACTAGAAGAAATAAATGTTTATAATATTTGGACGTCTGGGATAGTTTGAGTAGGATGTGTTCCATAGGTTTTCGACACAAAAGAATTGGTGATATGGTGCACTAATAATTTTGAAAAGGATTAAAGAATTATCAAAATGAATGGATGCTCACCAATCTCTCTCGCACCCCTGACTTTCAGTCAAATGCCTAAATTTCCAAAGATGACAACAATATTCAAGGTTGAAGAAGCTACATATTTCATCAAAACTAAAAATGGTGGTAGGGATGTGTTACCATAATGTCTTGAAGATCTGGTGACAATGTCAGAAGATTTATGAACAATACAAGTTAGTCAACTAAAGAAACCCTACAAAAAAATGGCTTGGTTTCTGGATATAATACTTGGATTAGAGTCTACTGCAACTATTCCCTGATTGGCCCTTTATATTTTATATTACTATGTTCAAGGAAAAATAATTTTTGATTGGTCGAGAATTATATCTACAGAAATATCATATCAATTGTCATGTTTTAAAAAAGACAGGAAATTCTACATTTATGGTTATTTGGCTTTTGTTATTGTTGATGGTCATGAATTTTAGGGCTTGCATTTATCAAAACAAGTTGATCTCAAAACAAACTCAATTTACACATGGTATCCTTCCCTCTAGAAACAAAAAACAATGTATCATTTCTATGAAGTTTATAATTCCTTTTTATCTTCTTTTAAAAGGCCTATGTTTGGAAAGAATATGACAAGGTTGTCATTGGAAGCAAATTCATTCTTAGACCAAAGGGGAACATTTGAATCTAATGAAAAATACAATATAATCATAATTTATTGTTCTCGGGAACCCCCAATTTACCTCATGTTCTATGTATCAGACAAAATGTTCATAATAGAATTCTGTAGGTAGTAAAGATTCTAAGAAAAATTATTTTTTCAAAGAAAGAAAAAGTAATTCATTCAATTTCCATGGAAAGTAGGTGAAATCACGGTAAACAATGCTTAAAAAATTGATGAGTTCACAATTCAATTTGATCCATTTAGTTTAAAATTGACAGATTTGGTGAAGGGATTTGACCCCTTACAGTCTTTCATGAACCATATGTTTTTTTTTGGTTTTAGTGTTTCATACATAAATACTTATATTTTTGGAGAAGAGGAAAATGATGAAAATAATTCTGAAAGGTACCAGTTGGAGATCTTGAAACCATAATAAGTACAAATGAAGTACACAAGCAACATGGGAGAGTTGCAAGTGAGAAAAGAACCAAGTCTCATAATTCATCTTAGAGAAGTGGCACACCAAAACGACATTCCCAAATTGATATTGAAGATTTTTTTTTTCAATTGATAATTCAAGAGATTGTGATGATCCTAATTATCAAGAAAATTATATTGAAAAATGTCATAAATTACCAATATATAAAAGAAAAAGGAAAAATAGTCAACAAGAATTAAAAGAATACATACTTGAAGATGGCGTTCTTCTCCAAGACATGGAACTTGATGCCAACATTGAAGATATTGAATTTCCAGATGATTAACAAAGATCCCAACAAGAGAAATAAATGATAATCCAAGATACTACCTTTTATGAAGAAGAGTATTTGAGCCTTCATAGTGCGTCATTTGACAAAGATTTGAAAAATATGGTCTTTGAACGTGTCAATTCAAAGGGAAAAAGAAAAAAATATTCAAATATGGATTTAAATAAAGTCCCAACATCAAGGGTTTCCAAAATTCACAAAATCACTAGTGATGCTCTAGATGTATCGATTGATGACATGGAAGTAGGAAATGCATGGTTGAAATAAATAGTTAAAGAGTTGGAATATACATTGATGCCACCACCTATCCTTGCAAGCCTTCTGGAAAATATTCAACTCAGAACATCATATTTAAAGTTGAAAGGAACATCAAGTTTATTGGTTGCAGTAAAAAAATTTGTTGAAGAAAATATCAAAAAGAAAATGTCTCTTATCCTGGAAGCATGGGATATTGGAAGCAATATTGTTTCTTTTGGTTCTAAGCTGAATATTTTTAGAGAATTCCTTCAGAGTGATTTCAAAAATGAAGAAGGATTTTATAAGGATGTTGTCACTACTTTCATTTTGAAAGTTTGAAATATGACTGATTTAAAAAGAAAAGAAGAAGATGTTCCTTTTCATGCTCGAGTAAAACAATTAAAGGCATGTTGGATTAAAAAGATAAAAATTGTAAGAGAAATATTGGATGATTTTGATGTTGTGATAAAAAAAAATGAAGCGTTATATCACAGATTAAATGAAATAGACTTAGCATGAAATACAGGGGAGGTACATGATCCAAAGTTGATAATAAATTCTATTTTTATGACAAGGCCACAATTTGAAGAGCACATGGAAATTTGGAAGGGGGTTTTAGCTGAAAAAGTTTAATAACATAATAGAATATGATGAAAATAAAATTGAAAATTGGTTGGTGAGTTATGCCAATAAAAATGAAGGCATTGAAAATTCACTTCATCAACTTTCATTTGATTTAAGAGACTTAGAATGAATGTTATTTCATATAAAAATCCGACATGAGATTAATGTTGCACCAATGAAGGATTTCATAGAAGATTGGTTAAAACAAGTCTTATTGAAGATAACTGAAGAAGATCAGTTGGGAGCAGTTGAAACCAACCGTGAAACCACAACAAAAGATAATATAAAAGGTGCATCAACAAGCAAATTAAGAGGGAGAATCCATCACAGTAAGTCAAAATTGATCACATTACCTTTTTATTCTTTCCCCTTTCATAATTCATCCAGTTGTATTTTGTCTTTCAAAAGAAGAGTATAACCGAATCTTGATTGTTCCTTTATCTTCATTTCAGGTTCTCCTTTTCTCATGCCCGAATCTGTTCCTTCCAACATATTTCTTTTCTTTCATTTTAATTTATAGTCTGTGGCAACTCTAATCCTAGTCCTTTGGACAAACACTCTTGTTCTATTAAAGATTATCTTATTATTTTTGACAAGATCCCAAAGAACTATATTGGGGTTAATTTTAATTGTATCTTTAAACTCTGGATATTTGAGTAAAGATATTTGAAATTGGCCTATCAGATCCTATTTTTGATTTCAATGATAAATACTCTTTTAAAGTTCTCTTACATGTGGACCATTTTCTGTTCTTTCCTTGAAATGTGATAAAAATATTTAAAAGTTGTGATGGATGTGAGGTTTATTTATATTTTCTGTAAAATATCTTTCTTTCTTTGCAAAATTGTGTGCTTATGTGAGTAAGGATTCCTGGTCCATTTCTCAGGAATTTCATATATTTTTTTATATTGTTAAATTTTTATTTATTTAAATGATAAATATTATTTGTTTGATGTTAGCATTCACAACAATCAAGAAATATCAAGATATATCTTTCAAGAATATAGAAAGGAGTACCACCTCTATAAAAACGCAGTAGGATATTCACATCCTCATGAGGTTGTTGTTTCAATATTAACATATTCAAACATCAACATTTTTTGCAAACATACTGGGGAAAAGAACAAAATGTTGATGCTTTTGTAGCATCAGGAGGCATTCCCACTTGTAGAGTGTGGTGAGAATACCTTCCTCACTACTTGAGGGAGTGTTGATTTTTGTAGCTTTGGGTAGGTATTCTCATATGACCCTAGGTGTTTGGCATGTGGGAATTGTCGTGGGCACCACATCACACTTTCGGTTTGGTATAAAGCCCCTTGGATTTGAGTGGGGGCTTCAGGAGTTTGATTATAGGATTTGTGGGCTTGTTTTGGGGCTTCACACCCACAAGGAAATCCTAATTTGATGTTGACTTGTTGAGGGGCTTCTATGTTGACCCCTAGGAATTGTATATAAAGGAGAGAGGTCATTGTGACATTATACATATAATGTAGAGTGTGTGGAGACATTATGGAGGTAACATAAGTGAATCTGCACTTTTTCTAGGAGGTTTGGTGATCTCAACAAAGAAATTTTTTTCAAGGTGTCGAATCTGACCTAAGAGAAAGGAGGTCACAGAGAGAGAAGTGTACGAAGGTGATCATACAATTTCATGAGGTCATACATGGTTTGAATAAGGGCGAAGCACATATATACATGGATTGCAGAAGGATGAATCACGTATAGGGTATACACAGGTTGCAGTGGAGAAAATAAAGTATATACATGGATTGACAGTAAGGCATATATGTGTTTTTTTTTCCAGGTGCATATCCATATAGGTTGGCAGGTTATGTCAGCAAGCTGTACAAGTGTTATACAATAGATTTGTGGGAAGAGGATCTTTCCAGATATTGTTGATGTTTGCTTTTATAATTTATATGGTCATTGGAGAACAAGGTTGTTCTCAATTTTGGTGACTTTGGAGGACAAGGTTGTCCTCCTATTTTGGTGATATTGTATTGGTTGGGAGGGTTGGTTTTGCCCCTAGGATTTCTGATGATAACAAGATTACAAAATTGAAATTGTTTCTGATGTGTATTGATGATTCATCTATGATCTTGTTGTTTCCGCTACATATATTTTTAGTTAATAACTTCAATGTAAAGTTGTTCAATGATAGTTAGATCAGTAGGAAGAAATTTTCATATCTGGAATTAGTCACATAGATTTGCATGTGAAAATTTACACCAAAAAGATAGTTTTACACTAGAATTATTTATGACTCATCCTCAACCTAACCAACCCCAGTTGCAAGTTGGATTAGTAAATCAAACAATAATTTTTCATCAGTTATATGATCTAGTGTTTACAACATCCCAAACTCACATAGAACTTGAAATATCTTGGAAAACTCTTGCTCGTGAAGAAGAAAGAGAAATTGCAAGAAGATGAATACAAAGAAGGTAAGATAAAAATTGAAACTAAAAAAATATAAGGGCCCAACAATGAGGATCAAAAGAAAACTTGCAAAAATTGAAGGAAGTTCAATTGTTAAAGAAGAAAAAGATAAAATCATGGTTGATAGAGAAGAAGGAAATCAAGGCCCTCCTGAGAATAGTGAAGAAAGAAGACAAACAATTTCACAGAGAAGGGTTAGAAATAGCCCTTTATATATTTGTGGTGAGAAACATCAATTTCCAATCCTCCCATGAGGGTTATTACCAACATTCCCAGGAGATGAATTGGTTGATCCAAAGAAACACATGGAAATTTTTTTAGCCTATGTGAGATTCATTTGGTTGAACATGATGATGTAATGGTCCGATTATTTCTTCAAACACTGACAGACCAATCCCATGAATGGTATATGTCCCTTCTAGTAAATTCAATTTCTACTTTGGTGATTTAAAAGGTATGATTTTAACCATGTATTCTCCTCCAATAACATATCATAATATGGTTTTATTAATTCTTTCACATGTATTCATTTTGAGCAATGGAGACCAAGTGATGTAGATTTTATTTTCTCAACGTTTCGGGTTTGTTAGCTCATCCCATCTTTAGGAGACAAGTTCTCAAGGTTTAAAATGGTGGCAGTACTTAACATAAATAGTGATAAAACCAGTGCTTCTTTTTAAACTCATGTGTCGACTTGATTTAGATGGTTTTTGATGTAGGAGCATCCTGCTCCAATAATATTTGTATATTTGGTTAACCTAGGGGGTATTATGTTTGCTAAGGATTTGATTTCTTAATAGGAAATTATGTATGTTTGAGTGGTTTGAGTGGGGAATATGTGTGTGAGGTTTTATTGTAAATGTTCTCGAATATGTGAGAAAATGAGAGATATTAGGATTGTAGAGATCTCATGAGGATCTTAGGGATTAGGAGATCCTAGAATAGGGATTTAGTTGAGTGAAAAGTGGATCAGAGAGGATCCTTAGGAATCTGTTAAGGTTTTGTTGGATCTGAACCAAAAAACAATTTAAAATTCCTGTTGTATATTATTATAAGCCTTAGAGGCATAAAAGGGGGTTGGAAAGGCATAGAAGATGAGGGCCAGACATCGAAGATGACCAATTGAATGATAATTAGGCCAGGGATAGGTAAAGCCAACGAATATTAATCATACCAATAGAATGATAATTGTAGTTTGTTGATTTAATCCAGACAAAGGAGGGCTTGCGAGCCTGTGTAATTGTATGTAAACCTATATATATGTATGAAAGGAAAATACTCTATTTCAAGTATTCTGGAAGCCTCTATATTCATGTATGTTTATCTGTGTATTGGATGCTTTTGTGAGAAAGAGTTGCATATAGATGAGACTGAGTAATTGCAGGTATAGGGTTTGTGTTGTAGGGATGAGAAAGAGAACTATGGAGAGGACATGCATAGTGAAATCTCGTGTTCTAGTTGAGATTGGAAGGATTATTCCATTGAGCATTGATCACAACAAGGATTGATGATCCTATATAACATTGGAGATCAGAGAATTCATGATCACAGGATAAGATACAACATCAGTGCGATCACTTCACTAGTGAATAATATCCATTCGATCACAATCGTGCAAGGAAGAGGAAGGAATGAACGTCGACCATTCATCATTCGACTAGGAACGATACACATCGTCCGATTGAGAGAAAGGAGTAAATAGATAATCAGTCGAGTCACAGCCGTCATATCTGGAGGTAGAGAGGATGACCGTTGGGTCAATGAGTGATTAAGTCATGACCGTCGGATCACATTGAAGATAGATCAAAAGACATGAACAATTGCGAAAGTCCAAGGGAAAGTTAACGAGGAGGATATTTAACATCACGAAATCAATTGAGATCGTATATCTCCATCGAAAGGAAGATCAACGGTGGACGTCGACCCCGCAATAGATGAGCATCTTTGCATTGTGGAGATCAGGAGGAAAGTTAAAGCACAAGCATGTTTGTGGTCCGCAATCGACCAAGACCTTCTATCTTACGAGGAGATATTAGCACTCAAGGAATAGAGCCGAGGTCATAGCTCTCAGGCATACGAGGAGAACAAAATTTAGCACCTCTGTGTTAAATTGTGGCATGTGCATATTCGTTCGTGTTAGTGACCGAATTAGAGAAGGAGCAGAACGATCCTAGGAATCATTTTACGGGTTTAGAGCACCCCAAGATAATTCAGGTTGCTTAATTATGCGATATGTGAGTTGGCTTTGGATATGGTCCAAGCATGTGGGCAAATTTGGTTTGATTCATATCTGACTTGTGTCATTTTAAAATTCTATTTAGGTTTTGGGCTACCTTTTGTTTTTAATGTGGTCTATGATAGGGAACCATCTCTTGCTTAATCTCCAACCATCATATTTATTCAAATTTGCGGGGTTCTTTTCAATTTCCATGACTTGACAAGAACCCCGCAAATTTGAATAAAGATGATGGATAGAGATTAAGCAAGAGTTGGTGCCCCATCATAGATTGCATTAAAAACAAAAGGTATCCCAAAACCTAAATAACATTTAAAACCATCTAAATCAAGCCAACACATGAGCTTAAAATGAAGCATTGGTTTTATCACTATTTATGTTAAGCGCTGCCACCATTTTAAACCTTGAGAACTTATCTCCTGAAGATGGGTTGAGATAACAACCCGAAACATAAAGAAAATAAAATATGCATCACTAGGTTTTCATATCATACTCTACTCATAGAATTCACCCAAATCTGTTTGAAAAAAGGGGAAAGGATCCAAGATTTTTATTTTTTATTTTTAAGAATGCTTAATAAAATATAAGAAAATCAAAGACCAAATGATCGAGCCATACTTGGATACTACAAAAATGCCATGCCTTCAAATTTCAATTTTTCCATAAGAGCTTCACAAATTGAGGATTTAAATGGAGCAATGAATAAAGAAAAAAAAATGGAAGAGATTATGCTGGAGACTGATGCAGATCTAGATATTATTATTGGTAGAGTTCAAAGAGAAATGGATACACTAACTATCTCGGATCAAGGAGCATCATATTCAAGAAGAGTTGAAGATCAAAGATCACAAAACACTAGAGATCGAGGAATTGGTGAAGGGATACTCAAAGCAGTAATTCCTAATGTGACAATTGATCCAACAAAAACACAAGAGACTAAACAAAGAATGGAAATAGTATAGATGAATAGAACCTTTAGACAAATGAAAAATGAATTGATGAGATTAAGGAGAACTGAGAATTTTATTCCTAATCCAAGAATGTTTGTTCAAGAATAAAGGAGAAATCCAATTACTGAACAAAAGGATTAAAAATGATGGTAACAAAAGGATTAAAAATGATGATACCAATGATGAATTCAGACAAAGGGCGCTAAGAGCGTCAAATACAAATGCTATAGTATTAAAAGATGTTTTTGAAGATCAAAAAATTGATCAAGAGGTCGATTTCATTCAAGAAGAAATTATTGAATTTGTACAGATGGATGAATGCGAGTCATCCATGTATATATTTGATGAGAATGAAGAGAAAAATATCTCACAAGATAATGTTGTGCAAACAAAAGCACAAGCAAATAAACTCAAAATAAAAGACAATTTGGAAAAGGGAAAAGAGAAAGAAAATGCAGATAAAGAAAAACAAAAGATAAGACCAAGTGGAATAGGGGCCAATAAGCAACAACCAATTGCAATCAATCTAATAATCCTCTACATATGATATATAATGTAATAGATGATCTGTAAAAATTAAGGATTACTTTTCCAATCATGGAAGATGTGAAAACTCCCCAAGAGAGGCAAAATATACTTAAAATTTTAGATGAACCCAGTCATAGAATGGAAGTTGTTGCATCATGCTCAAAACAACAACAAAATAATTCAACAGGTAGGATGAAAGGTAAAATCCCACCTTTTATATCACGATACATGATTGATATAGGAGATACAAACAATATCATGCCATTATCAGTCATGGAAGCACTTGGGATGGGTTGTACCAAGCGCTATGAAACATGTGAGAGTATTTATGCCATTGCTTCAAGAAAAGTTCTGGCATATGGAGAAATTAAATATTTTTATTCTTGGATAACTACTGCCCCACATATCACAACTGTATTCACAAATACAATGGTTGATCTTCCTCTGACTTATGGAGTAGTCCTTGGTAGAGATTGGTCTGCATTAATTGGATGGTATATCATGAATGATGGGAGTTGCATGAAGTTACCCAACAAATATGGAACAATGTTGAGGGTTCCATGTGAACCAAGAAAACCATTCTCTTTTAAGAAAAAGGATAATGAATTGATGCAAGGTTATGTCGATGTCGATATAGGGAATTATGTTGAGCTGGACCCATAATAGCCAGATATTCCCAAACAAAAAGAAGAAAGTTCTTTTAAAGGATTTTGGAGAATGTATTTTGATGGTGCATGTTCTAGGTTAGGGAATGGTGTTGGAATTGTGCTCAAAGGTCATAATTCAATAATACACCCACACACCATCGTATTGGAATTTTCTTGTACGAATAACAAAATAGAATATGAGGAATTGATCAAAGGGATGATTTTGGCATTGGAAATGAACATTGAAAATTTGATTATAACTCGTGACTTTGAAACAGTTATAAATCATATTACTAAAAAATATAATATATAAAAAAGAAAGATTGAAATTGTATGCAAAAAGAGAAAATGAACTAATGATTCATGTAACATATATTTTATCCCTAGAGAAAGGAATCAGAAAGAAAATTATTTAGCACTTGATGCATCATTATTTAATCTATATGATCTTCAAAACATGAATACTTTCAAGTGAAAAGAATCTTCAGACCCTCAATTTCTCACAACCAGGAATATCTTCAAGTATTTGAAAATGATGAACAATTGAATGATTTTCTTGCCAATGCAGTTGAACCTGAAGAAATCATTGCATTGATTTTAAAAAGTTATTTCAAATATGAACCTCTTTTCACAAGAGATGCTAAGACCAAAGATCTGAAAGAAGAAGAATCTACATGAACGATACAACAAACTCAAAAGATAAACATCGAAACTGAAATTTCTCCAAAATATGTGAATCTTGGGATTGATTGCACACCAAAAGAAGTTGATAAATATACTCCTTTGTTCAAGGAGTATTTTGATGTTTTTATATGGAGCTATGATGATCTCAAAGCTTATGATAAATCAATATTCCAACATATCATAGCACTAAAAGAAGGGACTAAACCATTTAAACAAAAGTTGAGAATAATAAACCCCAAATTGAATCCCTTGGTGAAAATAGAACTTGAAAATTTGAGAAAAGATGCAATAATTTTCCAATCAAACATTCAAAATGGCTCTCCAATCCAATGATTGTAAGGAAGAAAAGTGGTAAAATTTGCTTATGTGTTGACTTTATATATTTAAACAAATCAAGTATAAAAGATAATTATCCACTACCAAACATGAAAATGTTACTCCAACAAGTTATTGGCTCACCTCTCATGTCCATATTAGATGGTTTCTAATGATATAATCATGTCCTTGTTGCAGAAGAAGACATGTTGAAAACTGATTTCATCACACCATGGGATACATATGCATATGCCAACATGCTATTTGGTTTGAAAAATGACGGAGAAACCTTTCAGAGGGCTATGGATCATGCCTTAAAAGATCTAATCAGGAAATTCATGGCTGATTACCAAGATGATCTTACTGTCTATTCCAAGATTAAAGAAAAGCATATCGATCATCTAAGAGAAGTTTTTGAAAGATGTAGATTATTTGGAATCTCTCTAAATCCCAAGAAGTGTTTATTTGCAGTCTCTGAAGGATAATTATTAGGACACATAGTTAGTAAGGAGGGAATATATATTGATCTTGAAAGAGTAAAGGCTATTAACAAATTAAATACACCAACATCAAAGAAGTGAGTTCAATCATTCTTTGGAAAAATAAATTTTGTGAGAAGATTTGTCCCAGACTATGCAATATTTTTCAAACCAATAAATTTGTTGCTTAAAAAGGACCAAATATTTGAATGGACTCAAGATATTCAAAAATATTTCAATGATATCAAACATGCAATCACAACTGCCCCAATATTGATAAGACTTGATTTTAACAAAGATTTTATTATTTACTCTTTTGCCTTAGAAGACAATTTTGCTTCAATTTTAACGCAGAGAAATTATAAAGGAGAAGAACTACTAATAAGCTTTATGAATAAAACCTTACATGATTATGAGTTGAAATATTCATATATAGAGAAACAATCAGTTTCCTTAGTAAAGGAAGTGGCTCATTTTAGAACTTACATTTTATCTTCTCATGTTATCATATGTTCCTTCTTCTCCAGTAAAAATGCTTCTCAATCAACAATTGAGAGAAGTTAAATGGGATAATTGGTTAGAGAAAATCCAAGAATATGATATTGAAATCAAACCATTAAAAGCAGTCAAAGGACAAGGGTTATGTAAACTCATTACATGGAATGATTCTTTAAATGGGGTTATATCAATTTCAGCAAGATGATCTACACCAAATTCCGAGTGGTATAGAGATATTGTTTTCTATTTGAAATCTGGCCAGTTTCCAAATGGCATGAATCCCAAAAAAAGAAGAACATTGAAAATGAAATGAAATCAAAATGTATTAGTTGCATAAATTTTGTTCCAAAGGAATTTTGATGGAATATTGTAAAGATGTGTCGACAAAAAAAGGGCTCACAAGTTATTCGAGGAATTTCGTGAAGGAATCCATAGTGGATACTTTGCACCCACAACTACTACACATAGAATAATGAGAGTTGGTTGTTATTGGTGATCCAAAATGGATCCAATTATGGCCATATATATTTTTTCCGAAAATGGACATCATATGCATAAGTTATCGCGATCTGAAGTTCAGGTCAAACAAGAAAAAAAGTCAAATTCAAAGTCAACATGTCAAAGTCAACTGATGACGCCAGTAGTACGTCATGATGATATTAGCATGACATCATGATGATGTCAACAGGGTGATGTGGCAACACCAAGAGCTGACACGTGTTAGTCAAATTTGGCATTTTCGGGCTGAGTTGGACTAGTACAGAAGTGACACATGGAACTGTACGGATGGTGACGTGGTAGGGTGACATGTGGCAGTTCATATGTTGATGTGGAAGGGTACAAATACTGACGTGGAACTGTACAGATGATGACATGAAAATGTACGGATGTTGACATGGCACTGTACAGATGTTGATGTGGCACTGTATGGATTTTGATGTGGAATTGTATGAACAATGACGTGGCACCGTACATATGATGATGTGGCAGTACAGATGACACATGGCAGCTGACTGGGTAGGTTGACATGGTCGTATGAATGACACATGGCAGATGACTATGCAACAGTGATGTGGCTCGAGCCAATGGAGAGGTGACACGTGGCCCAATGAGGAGGTTCCACGTGGCACCTTTTGGAAGGACAAATCTAGCGATTCCACCAAATCTGGAGGAGATCCTCCAAATCTGGTGGAATATCACTAAATTTGGTTAACTGTCACTAAATCTAGCTAACTATCGCTAAATTTGGTGGATTTTAGCTTATTTAGCCAGGCACAAAAATCAAGAAAAATGAGTTGTTTTGGCATGAAAATCGAGACTGTACGCACTATATGAATATGACAGGGCACAACATTGGGATTCGTGCCAAGGGACTGCTCATAAGCATGTCAAATTTATACTCAAAAGTCACAAAATTTTGAGGGGAGTTCTAATATGGCTTTTGTTTCTACATCCAAGTAGCCAAATAGAAAAGTGCCTCCAGAGCCCAAGATGTCGAGCCAAGCATAGCCGACTTCATACTCAAAAGTCTCAAAATTTCCTGCTCCAACCAATGACGATGTCTGTTTCTGTCTAGAAGTTGCATATCTGAAAGGTGGTTTTAGGAGCTATTATGTAAGCATTTCTTTTGTATTCTTAAACCATTGAAGATTAATAAAAAGCCTTCCCTACTGAGATAAAGGCCTAGAGACGTAGGAAAACTTGTGTCGAACTCCATTATCAATCTGGTGTTATGGTTTGTTGTTTTTACTTCTTATATGGATACAACATTCTTTCATTAAGCTTCTTCTCTTAATTCCTAAAAGGTAAATCAACTCATGCATAAACTTAACCATAGTCTTTAAAATATCAATTTTAGGATCAAGTGGTATTATAGCAGGTTGACAGTTGGTTGTTTGAGTTTGCATGATTACCAGGGAAAAGCTAAGTCTTGGTGAAGGAGATCCTAAGATTAGATCAAGAAAGAGTACATCCCAAAGTGAGAAAATGGCATCGGAAGAAGGACTTTCTCAAAATGAAAGAGATTTTCAAAAGACTTTCTTTTCCATGTCGAAGATGGTAAAAGTGTTGTATGATGATTACTTGGAACGAAAGAGACGAGTTCAAGGGTAATCTTCAAAGAAAGCCAAAAGTGAAGAAGGAGAGGACCCTCCTAAAACTACTCCTTGATCTCCATCATCTCCATCTTCTTCTTCTTCTTCTTCAAGTAGAAGTTCAAATTCTACTGCAAGAAAACATTCTCATAAACATAAGCTTGATATGCCATTACTTAAACTTGATGTAATTTTGTTTTTACCTATGTATGATGGAAAAGTTAATGCTAAGAAACTTGATAATTGGGTTAGACATATGGAGGTATATTGTAATGTGCAACAAATAAAAGATGAGGAAACCAAGATAAGATTGGCATCACTTTGTCTTGAAAGAACAACTCTCATCTAGTGGCAAAGTAAGATGCAACATGGAACTCAACAAGTTGGTAATATTTTTACATCATGGCATGATTTTATTTCCGCACTTAGAAAAAAGTTCTATCCTTTGGGGTATAAGGAAAAAGATTTAATTGAATGGAAAAGTCTTAAGTTAAGGAAAGGACAACTAGTGTGTAACATCCCGCTCTGGCGCACTGACAAAACTTATTCTTTGAGGACACTTGCTCGCAAGTGATCTGGATTTTTATGATGATGAACCACTTAACCTTGATGATGATGCGTCATGATTGATGACAGGATGTTTTACTATTGCTGTATACAGGTGCTATTGACTCAGTTTCATTGAGTGTGCAGGGTTTCATACCTTGAGGATGCAGAGGCATCAGTGGAACTCCCTTGGACTCCGGATTGAGTCAGGGAGTAGGCTATGAGTTGTTTCATTCACGGTGATATTGTTTTGTTTTGATGAGATGCTATTGATGTTATGATATGTTGTTGACATGAT
>ML800742.1:215765-240291 GCA_009831015.1 Picea engelmannii
CCGACATAAATAAAATAACATTACTAATATAATATGCCCCAATTAAGGGGTAATGAGCCAATATTAGGGCTTAAAAAATTTGGTATCATAATGGGACAATCATCAACCTATTATCCTCAAGGAAATGGTTTGGCTGAATCTACTAACAAAAAATTGATCCAAATTCTTAAAAAGACAATTGATCTAAATCAAAGGAATTGGGATTTAAAATCAACAAATGGCCATGGGAAAGTAGATTGACACGAAAAGATAGTACTGAGATATCTCCATATTTATTGGTTTATGGAAAAGAATCCATAATGGCAATTAATATGGAACTAAATGCTTTGGAAAGTGCTGTAAATATTTAATATGTTGAAGAAGTTTCTCCACTACACAGAAGGTATAATCAGTTGATCAAATTGGAGGAACAAAGAACCGAAGAATTAAATAAAATGAATCAAAGACAACATATTGTCAAGAAATATTTTGATCAAGGAGCAATAAAGAAAAAATTTCAAAAAGGGGAATTACTATTGTTATGAAACATATAAAAATAGAAGCCTTTTTTGCATATGAAGTTTGAAGCACTATGGATTGGACCTTATGTCATCAAAAAAATTGTTGGTTTTAATTCTTATCCGCTTAAATACATGAATGGGACAATACATATGTTGTCAGTCAATGGTCAACATCTTAAGAGTTTCTTTGCATGATCATACTTCTTCTTATGTACATAGTTTTATCTTCTTTTGTTGTACATTCACATTTAATTTATGACCACATGGCCAATTGGTGATATTCTGGATTCTTAGCAACCTGTAGGGGAATAGTTGGAGCCAGTTGTTGACCTCATTTTTCTCTAAGTCTTTTACCTTTTATCTCCTTTATTTTCCATAGAAAAATTATGATCTATGAAAGAAGACCCCATCAATACTTAACCATTTTTCATCTATTCCGTGGAACGACAGGATTGCGGGAATGAAACTTATTTTCAATTTATAGTTGTAATTTCGTCTGCCCATGGCCTCATACTTAGTCATATTTCAAGATCCGTGAAAGCGGAGTTCAAACACATCCTTTCTAGTGGGGGAAATCCCCCTATTACTATACCAGGGTCAAAGTATAGGCAGAGCTATGATCTCCCTTAAAATACAATCTACTTCCTAAACTACCCCAAACACTCTAAATAGATGAACATAAAGAGATAGGAAAGTAGGTCAGAAGTAGTACCTTTGGTCCAACGTTCGATGTAGACCACCTCCGGATTTGTAGCTCCCAGGCTGCAAGTCTCCTCCCAAAGCTGACCTAGAAGAACACTTAGGAAAACATTACTACAAATATTCTATCTCTACTCATCAAGATTAGGGTTAGATATAAACCATCATGCATAAATCAAATAAAAAACATAAAGATATCATTTGGGATAGGAAAAAGATTCTTTTATTCAAATGCAAAGATCGAAATTACAACCTTTGTAGGTCGACGCTCTGTGAACCTGGTCCAGGATCCTCTTAATGTTGCTCCAAGTGCACTATCCCAATGCTTTCTCTCACAATCAATTGATAACTTTAGGGGAAGGGAAGGGATTATATAGGAGAGAAGGCTAGAGAGGGAATGCTGAGGCAAAAAATCAAAAGGGGTTGCAAATAATTGCGCAAGGATGGAAAAGGGATTTGGGTAGAGTTTAAATATTATAATGCTTGATGTTGGAATGGGACCCCAAGACCTCCTTTTATATGAAAAAAATATAGTTATTTGTTTTGGGGATGGGCTACAACGGGTGAATTGGTTGGGAAGCCCTCGATAGCCCATAAACTCCACCGAGTTCCTTGCAACTTTTTATTTTTTGCAACTTTTCGAGGTAAATACGAGCTGTTTAGTATGCAACTAGCGTATGTACGTGAGAAATAGTGCAGCAGGGAACATACATGCTCTAAAAAATGGTTTTTTAAATAGAGTTCCTCAACGGTGATTTGGAAAATTATGCAAGTAGAAAGGCCAATGCCATGTATGCATAGGTAGAGAATTTTAGGGCTATAACAATACTCAAAGTTTCCTTTCCCTTTTTTCCTCTCTTCTATTACTCGATACTTAGTTTTATTTTGAAACCATGGAAGCAAGACTCCATTCATCATGTCAACAAGTCTTTTTTTCTCTGTCTGCCCGATATTCAATACTTAATATTATTTCAAAACAATTTTACAACTGCGGAAGAAAGATTCTCCTCCATCTTATTTTTGATACATATCTTTCTCCACTCCACCAAATATCTTTCCCATATCACAATAACCAAGGAAGCATTTAATGCATGGATTATGTGAATTCAATATTTGAAGGACTATTATTAAATGGCGTTCCCTTTGAGACTTAACTCTTAATTTCAAAATTAAATTTTCCTAACACTTCTCCTGAAACAAAAGCTTATTTTGTAATTGCAGAAGCACTTTGCATACCTTGATGAGAAATTTTAAAGAAAATATGGTGAGAAGAAGGGAGATATTTTGTGGTGACACACTGAACACTTTTGCGCAAGAAGCCCCACAAAACCACTGGTAAAAATTTATAGGTCTTATGCTTCATTACCACTGGAAGAAAGAAATGTTAATAATATCTTGACATCTGGGATTGTTCGAGTAGGATGTGTTCCATAGGTTTTCAACAAAAAATACTTGGTGATATGGTGCACTAATAATTTTGAAAAGGATCAAAGAATTATCAAAATGATTGGAATTTCACCAATCTCTCTCGCACCCCCAACTTTCAGTTAGATGCTTAAATTGCCAAATCCAACAACAATATTTAAGGTTGAAGAAGTTAAAAATTTCATCAAATCTAAAAATGGTGGTAGGGATGTGTTACCCCAATGTATTTAAGAAACAACGACAATGCTAAAATATTTATCAACAATACAGGTCAATCAAATAAAGAAACCCTAAAAAAAATGGCTTGGTTTCTGGCTAGAATACTTGGATTAGAGTCTATTGCTACTATTCCATGGTTGGCCCTTTATATTTTATATTAATATGTTCAAGGAGAAATAATTTTTGATTGGTCAAGAATTATATCTACAAAAATATAGTCTCAATAGTCAAATTTTTAAAAAGACATAAAATTCTACATGTCTGGATATCTGGTTTTTGCTATTTTTGATGGTCATGAATTTCAAGGCTTGCATTTATCAAAACAAGTTGATCTCAAAATAGACCCAATTTACACATGGTATCCTTCCCTCTGAAAACAAAAAGTGATGTATCATTTCTACAAATTTTATAATTCCTTTTTATCTTCTTTTAAAAGGATTATGTTTCGAAAGAATACTACAAGGTTGTCAATGGAAGAAACTTCATTCTTAGACCAAAGGGGAACATTTGAATCTAATGAAAAATACAATATAATAATAATTTATTGTTCTCGGGAAGCCCCAATTTACCTTTTGTTCTATGTACATAATAGAATTATGTAGGCAATACAGATTCAGAGCAAATTTATTTTTTCAAAGAAAGAAAAATTAACTCATTCAATTGCCATGGAAATTAAGTGAAATCATAGTAAACAACGATTCAAAAATTGATGAGTTCACAATTCAATTTGATCAATTCAGTTTAAAATTGGCATATTTGGTGAAGGGATTTGACCCCATATAGTCTTTCACGAACCATATGATTTCTATTGGTTTTAGTGTTTCATATATAAATACTTGTATTTTTGGAGAAGAGGAAAATGATGAAAATAATTATGAAAAAGTACTAGTTGGAGATCTTGAAACCATAATAAGTACAAATGAAGCACACAAGAAACATGGGAGAGTTGCAAGTGATAAGAGAACCAAGTCTCATAATTCATATAAGAGAAGTGGCACACCAAAACGACATTCCCAAATTGATATTCAAGAAAAACAAAAATCTTCAATTGATAATTCAGGAGATGGTGATCCTAATCATCAAGAACAAAATATTGAAAAATGTCATAAATACATACCTGAATATGATTTTCTTATCCAAGACATGGAACTTGATGCCAAAATTGAAGATATTGAATTTCCAGGTGATGAACAAAGAATCCAACAAGAGAAAGAAATGGTAATCCAAGAAACTACTTTTTATGAAGAAGAGTCGTTGACCCTTCATAGTGTGTCATTTGACAAATATTTGAAAATTTTGGTCTTTGAACATGTCAATTCAAAGGGAAAAAGAATAAAATATTCATAGATGGATTTAAATAAAGTCCCAACATCAAGGATTTCCAAAATTTACAAAAGCACTAGTGATTCTATAGATGTTTCAATTGATGACATGGAAGTAGAAAATGCACGGTTGAAAGAAATAGTTAAAGAGTTGGAATATACATTGATGCCACCACCTATCCTTGTGCTAGTGGGAAAACCCCCCCTTTATCTACACCAGGGTTCAAAGTGTAGGTAGATTGATTAACTGTCTAAAAGTCAATTAATTCTCTATACTACCCCAAACATACCAAAGCTCATATGAAGAAAGCAAGGAAAAGGATATTGGGTAAGTATACCTTTAATCCCACGTCTAGTGATGACCTCCTCACGCTTGGAAGCTTCATTGACTGCACGTCTCCTCCTAGGGTTGACCTGCATCCAAATATTGACAAACAAGAAACGACAAGCATGCTATTCCATATACAAGTTAGGGTTAGATGTTAGAATGTCAAACATAAATCAACAAACGTATTCAATACACCATTATTTGGGATAGGAAAATGTAATTCTTTTATTAATAACACAATGATTATACCTTTATAATCAAAGTCGGCTATCGCTCCACGAACCTGGTCTGGGCTCCTCTTCACCAAGATCCAAGTGCACCTTTGTATGAACTTCTCCTCTCAACCTT
Organism: Picea engelmannii; assembly: GCA_009831015.1. NCBI lineage: Eukaryota > Viridiplantae > Streptophyta > Pinopsida > Pinales > Pinaceae > Picea > Picea engelmannii. The sequence continues at coordinate 220,607 of ML800742.1, forward strand.
TTGATCTCTTCTTGGGAAGTGAATGGGTTTAATGGGGGGAGAAGGGGCTAATGAGGGAATGCTGAAGAAAATTCTCACAAAAGGAAGCAATATCTTGGGCAAGGAGGGGAAGTGAAATCGGGCAGAGTTTCACTATTCTTATGCTTTGATGCGAAATGAGACCCCAAAACCTCCTTTTATGTGGAAAAAGGATATTTATTTGGTTGGGTGACGGGCTATAGCAGGTGGATTAGTTGGGAAACTACCCAATAGCCTGTAATCTCAACAAATTCCTTGCAACTTTTGCAAGTATACACGAGTTGTAATGGTGCAACATGTGTATGTATGCGAGCTGTAGTGGTGCAACAAGCATATGTACGCTGGCAGTAATGGTTCAGGGCACGTACATCTTCAAAAAAATAGTTTTTTTAAGAAGACTAACTCAACAGTGCTTTGGCAAAAAATGCAAGTAAGAGGGCCAAGGCCATGTATGCATGTGTAGAGAAATTTAGGGTTATAACACCTTGCAATCCCTTTGGAAACTATTCAACCCAGAACATCAGATTTAAAGTTGAATGGAACATCATGTTTATTGGTTGCAGTCATAAAGGTTTTTGAAGAAAATATCAAAAAGAGAATGTCTCTTATCCTGGAAGCATGGGATATTGGAAGCAATATTGTTTCTTATGGTTTTAAGATGAATAGTTTCAAATAATTCCTTCAAAGCGATTTAAACAATGAAGAAGGATTTTATAATGATGTTTTCACTACTTTTATTTTTGAAAGTTTCAAATACGACCAATTTAAAAAAAGAAGAAGAATATTTGTCTTCTCCTGCTTGAGTAAAACAATTAAAGGAATGTTGGATTAAAAAGATAAAAATTCTAAGAGAAATATTGGATGATTGTGATGTTGTGGTAAACAAAAAGGAAGCATTGTATTGAATATTAACTGAAATAGACTTATTAGGAAATACAAGGGAGGTACATGATCCAAAGTTGATAATAAATTCTATTTTTATGACAAGGACACAATTTGAAGAGCGCGTGGAAATTCTAAAGGGGGTTTCAACTGAAAAGTTTAATATCATAATAGAATATGATGAAAATGAAATTGTAAATTGGTTGGTGAGTTATGCCAATAAAATGAAGATATTGAAAATTCATTTCATCAACTTTCATTTGATTTAAGAGACTTAGAAGGAATGTTATTTGATATAAAAATCCAACATGAGATTATTGTTGCACCATTGAAGGATTACATATAAGATTGGTTAAAACAAACCTTATTGAAGATAACTGAAGAAGATCCGTTGGGAGCAGTTGAAACCAACCATGCAACCACAACAAGAGATAATATAAAAGGCGGATCAACAAGCAAATGAAGAGGGGGAATCCATCACAATAAGACATAATCGATCACATTACCTTTTCAATCTTTCCCCTTTTAGAATTCATCCAATTGTATTTTTCTTTCCAAAGAAGAATATAACCAAATATATATTGTTCCTTTATCTTCATTTCAGGTTCTGCTCTGCTCATGCCCGACTATGTTCCTTTCAACATATTTATTTTCTTTCTTTTTAATTTACGGTCCGCAAGAGCCCTAATTCCAGTCCTTTGGAAGAACACTCTTGTTATATAATATATTAAAGACTATCTTATTATTTTTTACAAGATCTTAGAGAACTATATTGGGGTTAATTTCAATTATATCTTTAAACTCTAGATATTTGAGTAAATATATTTGAAATTGATCTATCGTATCTTATTTTTTATTTCAATGATAAAGAATCTTTTAAAGTTCTCTTACATGTGGACCATTTGCTCTTCTTTCCTTGAAACATGATAAAAAATATTTAAAAGTTGTGATGGATGTGAGGTTTATTTTATATTTTCTGTAAAATATCTTCCTTTTTCTATAAAAGTGTGTGCTTATGTGAGTAAGGATTCCTGGTCCATTTCTTAGGAATTTCATATATTTTATTATATTGTTAAATTTTGATTTATTTGAAAGATAAAGATTACGAGTTTATTGTTAGCATTCTCAACAATCAATAAATATCAAGATATATCTTTCAAGAATGTACAGAGAAGTACCACCTCTATAAAAATGAAAGAGGATATTCACATCCTTGTGAGGTTTTTGTTTCGATCTTAACATATTCAAACATCAACACCTATACAAGAAGGATTAACTAAGAGTTATCAACACTATAGGTCAACAATTGGCTCAAACTGTGGGATAGTAAACCCCTCTGGGTTACTGAGAATCCAAAATCTTGTCCTACTGAGCTATGGAGTCATTAAGAGAACAAAAGATGAGAAAAACAAAAGGACTTAACAAGAATGTACAAAAGGGGGAAAAGCTATATACAAGTTGTAATTTGAGAATTTTTAGAAGAAAACGATTTTAAGGTGTTTTCCATTAACTGATAACATCTTAACCGGGCCTTTCATATCTTTCAACAAATAATAATTGTACTTATGAATTTTACCAATCACATAAGGACTAATCCAAAGTGCTTCAAATTTTGTATGCAGGGATGGTTTTTATTTTTCCTTATTCCATAATAACACTAGCTGGTCCTTTCAAAAATATTTTGTAGTTGTGTTTGATCAAAATGTTTTTTAACACTCTATTTTCTTTGATTCATATTTTTCAATTCCTACGTTTCTTGTTCTTCCAAATACATCAACTCGTAATACCTTCTTTGGAAGGGAGAAACTTGTTCGACATCCTCTTTGTTCACAACATAAGTTAGAGCATTCAATTCCAAGTGAATGGGCATATTTTATTCCTTTCCATATACTAATGTGTATGGTGACAATCCTGTACTATATTTTAGAGTGAGTCTACTATCCCATAATGCATCAATTAGTTTGATATGCCAATTTCTATGATTTGCAACAATTGTCTTCTTGAGAGTCTGGATCAATGTTTTATTAGTATATTTGGCCAAATTATTCCCTTGGGGATAATAATTTGATGATTTCCCTATGATGATAGCGTATTCCCCACATAATTTTGTAAATTTTGAACCAATGAAGATTGATCCATTATCAATTATAAATTTTTCTGAAACTCCAAATCTTGACAAAATATTATCTTTGAGGAAAATAATCAAATATTCAAAGTTGGCCTTTTTCAAAGCTACAACTTCTTTCCATTTTGTAAAATACTCAGTTGCAGTAAGTATATATGAATGAACTTTACTAGATTTAAGATTAATTGGTCCAATAATGTCCAAGCCCCATTGTGCAAATGGCTCTTCAATTGTTATAGGTTGTAATGGCATTGTTGCTTTCTTCATCTTACCTAAAAATTTCAGACAAGAGATAATTTTTCTAATCATTGAGTATGAGTCTTTAAATATGGATGACCAATAATAACCTTCTCTCATGATTCTATGGGCAATTGTTGTGGGTGCAAAGTGTCCTTCACAAACACCTTCATGAAATTATTGTAGAACTTTTTGAGCCTTTGTGCAATCAATGCATCTCAATAAAATCCCATCGAAATTACTCCGAAATAAAACTTCAACAACTAATACATATTGAATGGCCTTCATTTTTAAGGAAATTCTTTCTTTGGAAGACATTCCAATAGGGAACTTCCTAGAATTCAAATCAAAGATTATATTTTTATACCATTCAAATATTGGCAAAGATGACCTTGATGAAATTGATATATCTATATTTACTACATCAATCCCTGCCATTAATTTACACAATCATTGTCCCTTGATTTATCTTAGATGATACTTTCAATATCATACTCCTGGATTTTAGCAAGCTAATTTGCCCAATTTTCTTCTCTAAGTTGTTGATTAAGAAACATATTTACTGGAGAAGTCAAAACATAAGATATAATATGGGATGACAAAATATATGTTCTGAAATGTGATACTGCTTTAACCAGAGAGAGGGATTTATTTTCTATTTCTGAGTATTTCAATTCATAATCATGCAATGTTTTGCTCATGAAACTGTTTGACAATTCTTCTCCCTTTGAATTCCTTTGTGTCAATATGGAAACAATAGTTTCTTCTGAAGCAAACAAATACAATATGAAATATTTGTCAAAGTTTGGGCTGACAAGCATTGGAGCAAAATAGTGATTGCATGCATTATTCTTGTAAATGTTGCTTGAATCTATGGACTCCCTTCGAATTTTTGGTCTTTCTTCAACAATATTTTGATTGGATTTACAATTGTAGCATAGTCTGGGACAAATATTCCTACAAAATTTATCTTTCCAAAGACATATTGTACTCCCTTTTCGGATGTTGGAGGATTCATATCATTAATGGATTTGATTCTTTCAGGGTCTATGTATATGCCTTCTTTCTTACTATATGACCCAATAGTTTTCCTTTTCATATTGCAAATAACATTTTCTTAGGATTTAAGGATATCCCATACATTCTGCAATGTTAAAAGACTTGTCTAAGATGTTTAATATGTTCTTTCCTTAGTTTTGAATGAATAGTCAAATCATCTTGATAGTCATCCATAAATTTTTCGATCAAATCTTTAAAAGCATGTTCCATTTCCCTTTGAAAAGTCACACCAACATTTTTCAACCCAAAAGGCATGCAAAAATAAGCATAAGTCTCCCATGTTATAACAACGGAAGTATTGGGTCTATCCTCCTCAACAACAAGGACTTGTTTATATCCATAAAAACCATCCAACATTGACATTAAAACAGATCCAATGACCTGTTGTAACAACATCTCCATGTTAGGGAGTGGGTAGTTATCTTTAATGCTTGCTTGGTTGAGATATCTAAAGTCAACACAAAGGTGAATTTCTCCATTCTTTTTTCTAACTACAACAATATTTTAAAGCCATTCTAAATGTTTGATTGGAAAAATTATGCCAACCTTCTTCAATTTTTACAACTCCATTTTTACCAAGGGATTCAACTTGGGATTTATCATTCTTAATTTTTGTTTAACAAGCTTTGATCCCTCTTTGAGCGATACAATGTGTTGAAAAATAGACTTGTCATATTCCTTCGGATCATCATAAGTCCAAGCAAAAATGTCATGAAATTATTTGAACAATGAAGTATATTGATCAATTTCTTCAATTGTACAACTAGTACCAATATTTAGATACTTTGGAGAATCATGAGTACCAATGTTGATTTTTTGTGTCTCTTGAACCTTCCTAACATATGTCTCTTCTTTTGGATCTAGTATTTTTGTTTAGTCATCTCTTGTAAACAAAGATTCCAAATTGACACAACCCTTTGAAAAAATTGCAACACTTCAATCACCAAGATCTTTGAGAGAATCTTGTTTTTATTATAAATCATTTGAAATCATTGAATCATTATCTGTGCGAAAATTTGCAACATGTTCATCATTTTCAAAGACTTGCAAATAATCTTGATTATCGGGTATTGAAGGCCATAAAATTCTCTTGACATGAAATACGCTTTGATTTTGGGAATTATTTGAATTGAAAAGAGATGCATCTATTGCCAATGAATCAACTTTTGGTTATTTTCTCAAGGAATGAAATATATATTGAAAGAATTAAATGAATCCATGGGTTTACATGCTCTTTTTGCATAAGGTTTTAATTTTTCTTTCTTGATTTTGTACTTCTTTTTGATATGATTTATAACTAACTTTGAGTCACCAGTTACCACCATATTTTCTACTCTCATCTGGAGAGAAAGAATGATTCCTTGGATCAATTCTTCATATTCTACTTATTTATTGGTACATGGAAATTCCAATTTGATGGAATGTGGATATATGCCAAACTGAGGACTTTTGAAAATGATTCCAACTCCATTTCCGGATTTAGAATAGGTGCCATCAAATGACATTTTCCAGAACCCTTGGAAAGAATCTACTTCATCGTGCTTAAGAGGGTTTATTTGTTCTGTACCAAGAACAACATAATTTCCAATTCCAACATCAACATAATTCTGCATCACTTCATTCTCTTTCTTGTTGAATGCTATGGGATTTCTATTTTCTCAAGGAACCCTAACCATTGTCCCATCTTTATTAGGAAGCATCATGCAACTTCCATCATTCATAATATACCCTCCAATTAACGAAAACCAGTCCTTTCCTATAAAACTCCATATGTTGGAGGAAAATTCACATATGTGATAGAGAAAATTGTTTTAATATGATGGGTTGCACTTATCCATACATGTAAATATTTTATTTCACCATATGCTGATAATTTTCTTGAACCAATGGAATATATACCTTCTCCAATCTCAAAGTATTTTGTGCATACCATTCCAAGCGCTTCCATGACTGATAGTGGCATGATGTTGTTAGTGGCACCATTATCAACTAAAAAATTATGTAATGTGAAATCATGATTTTATATGGATATATAGAATGGTGGAACTTCACCTCTTGGCCTTACTGATGAAACATTTTGTTGTTTCCTTGTATTCATGAAAACAACTTATATTCTTGTATTTGTATCATCTAAAATCTTTAGAAGATTTTCTTTTTGTTGAGGTATCTTAACCACCTCCATAAATGGTAAGGTAATTTTGATCTTGGCTAGCTCATCAACTAGATTATAATTCATTTGTAGTGGAATCTTTGTTTGATTAACAATTGTTTGTTGTTTTGTTGGTTCTGAAGTATTGAATTTTTCTTTTTCTTTTTCAGGTTGTTCCCTTGTCTTGAATTTATTCACTTGTGCTATGGTCTGGACAACATTGTATTGTGAACACTAAGAATCTTCTTGTTCATAAAAAATGTAAAAATATGATGTACTCTCATCGGCTTGTATTGATTCTAAAACTCCATCTTGGGTAACCTTTGCTCCTTGATCAAAATTTTCTTCTTCTACAATTTCTTCTAGCATGACAACATTTGGATTTGGAACTCTAGGTGCTCTTGGTCTATGTTCTTCGACTCCATCATTTCTTATTGTTTGATATTGTACTATAACTCTTATGTTTGGATTTGGTGGAACAATATTTTCAACTCTTTTAAGTCTAGTAATCTCATTCTGCATTTGTCTAATTTTTCTGCTCATTTGAGCCATCTCTATCTTTTTTCTCATTTCCTGAGTAGCTCCTGGATAATTTCTAACAATAAGGGGAACCCCTTGAAGGATTCCTCCATTGGTTTCTTTAGTCTCAGTACTTCTTGAATTATAAGTTCCTTGAGGTGATATGGACAAAGTATTCATTTGTCTTTGTACTTTTCCAAGAATGATATCGGGATCAACATTGGTCTCCAACATAAACTCTTTCATTTATGTTTTATATTGAATTGTTTCATGTAGATCATTTATTTGTGAATCTATAATTTAATAATTCACATTTGAAGGCATGGAATTTTTGTAACATCCAAATATGACATAATAATTTGGGCATTGAACTTTTGGGATTTGATTTAGAGTCTTAAAGAATCACAAGTTAAAATCTATGATTCCTTCTCCTTTATTGAGATGTATTTGGGTAAACTGAGTAAGCAGAGTATGATATGCAATGGGGGGGAATACATGGTCATGAACATATTTTATAAATCTTAAATTTATATAATTGACTAAGATGGGAGAGAAATATACCATTCATAAGATGGACCTATCAAGGTTTACAGAAATAAGCTGAGCATCCCATCATTATGTTCAATCAAATTTATATCACAAACACTTATAAATTCATCCATATGTCCTTTTGGATTCATGATTCCATCTCCTGAGAAGACTGGTAAAAATCCTTGAGGGAGGTTTGGTAGTACATGTTGATCTCCTTGCAGATTAAGTGGGTTGGAACTATCCCTTATTGTTGGAATTCTTTGTCTATAATTCCTTTATCTTTATTCATTTGTAATCTCATTCCTTTCTTCTCGATCTCCCATGATTGGGGTTTTACTTGTTTATAATTTGGAACTTTCACCAACTTTGTGGTGCAGAAGCTTCTTAATTTCACTTCTTGTTAATAGACCTTTATAAGATTTCAGTTTTCTTAGATTCACAAATATCTTGTTTTCCTCAACGCTATCTCTCTTTCTTCTTTCCGAGAAAGGGTTTCCCAAGATGTTTCAAGATATTATCGACTTTTTGTTGTAGTTAACACCAAATCATATAGTTGATGCATAATACTTCCTTAAATTCTCAATCCCACTTGCAACTAAGGTTGATTTGGTTCTAATTGACTCACTAAAAAAAATCGTGTTCTATGAAACCAACCTTTAGTTCTCCCCAGTATGGTTTCCAAAAATGTTGATGTTCAAATTGTTCAAAATCTCAACAAAAACCTCACAACGTTAAATCCACTTGTGTTTTTAAAGAGGTGGTACTCCTTTTCTATTGCTTAAAATGAATTATGAAAATACAGTTTAAAGATAAAAAGCATATTCACAAAGAAAGGTTCCTAATATAAGGACCAAGAAATTATTTTAAAAAAATACATGATATCTTTACAATATTATACAGAAGTAAAGAAAACATCATATAAGATTAACATGTTCCTCACATCCATCACAATGTAAGCAAGAGTTGATCATATCATAAGATAGAAAAGACATAAGGCCACAATGTAGAGAAATTTAAATGAATATTTCATTTAAAACTTAAACATAATATGATAAGCACACTTAAAAAATATCATACTCAGGAATCTCAAAGTTTGAGAAATCATTAAAGTTGTTCCCTGAAATAGTTCTCTGGGGAGTTCAAAAAATAATTGTCTATTTTTACAATGAAATATAAAAATTAAAATAAAAGCGTTCATCCAAATGGACTAGGATGGTTCTCTCATGGACCTTTAACAGATAGACCTAGACATGGAAGAAAAATAAGAAATTATTAGAAACCGGCTATCATTTTTCATAGAATGAAAAGACACAACTGGATGATTTCTAAGCGAGAATTATAGAAGACACAAAATTATGAAAAATGACCACTTGACTTATAGATATGGAATCTCTCTCATTCATTTGTTGCTTGAGATTCCTTTTATACTTTCCTTTGCTAGAACTACCTAACCGATTACAACCTCTTCCTCTTGATTTGATTTAATTATTTTAATTAAATAATTTTTTATCCAATTTTCGATATGTTCGCTCATTGATGCTACAATTATTTCTCGTCTCACTTTAATATAAAATAATGAACTTTTAATATATTTAAAATCCAACAATATTTGATGGAGGTTATCCTCATTATCATCAATTTTATTCACATAACAGACCAACTAACTCTCTACCTCTGTCTCTGAATATTCAGTCAGGTCATTGAACTTTTCTGCTGATGCAATCTTCAACAAGTCCATCTTTTCTTTCAATTGTTCCTTTGATATGAGTATTGAACTCACAATTAAGTGTGGGTCCTCTACATCTTCATTTGACCCAGATATTTCTAACTCAATCAAATTTAAATACAATTCCCCTCTTTTTACAATTATGACATCACACTTGACTAACATTTATTTTAAACTTTTGATTCTCTTGAGCCAACATTACTTTAATTGTTTTAAACATATTATCGAAGGAAAATCCTCTTCTTTTTTCCAAAATTCAGCAAGACCTAAATCTTTTTCACTAAAAGTAGAAATGGCTCATTTATGAAATTCTTCATCATTTTCAAGGTCTTCTTGAAGATACGACCTAGAATGTGTCATTCTTGAGCCTACAGAAACAAAGATGATTTCTAATTCCCATGTTTCAAGAATCAAGGACATTCTATTTTGGATGTTTTCATCGAAATATATCCACTATAAATATTTTATTAGAAACATAGTATGGTAGATATGAAGGTTTCTCATGCAAACAATAGAGTCTGATAACACTAAAATTTTCCATGGCTTCAAAACTTCCTTTCCTAGCTAAGAAATATGCAACTTCCAGGGATAATATTTATGTGCCAAGTCCATGAATTATATTTTTGAAAGAAGAGATGAAAGGATTGTGCACTTCATAGAAGTGATATGTGACTTTTTGTTTCCAAAGTGCAGGATACCACATTTGCACAAGGTAAAATTTACAGTTAATGTTTTTAGCCAAGGGAAGGCCATTGAACAAGTGACAATAAGTCACAACGAAAATCAGATATGAAGACATATAAAATTTTTTAGTTTTTCTGGAAATTTACCAGCTGAAAAGATAAGTTACTTGAAATAATCCTCACTCAATCAAAGATTGCATTCTAATGAATTGAGAAATAAAATATGTACAAATAAATATTAGGAACAATAGTCGTATATTCTTGTCCATTTATTATGGAAAACAACCATGCCATTTATTGGTATGGGTTCTTTGGAGAACTTACCAGAATATTTGAGAGGTATTCAAGAAAAAATGTAGGTTCTTCAAGGTAGTCCTATAAAAGTTTGAATCCTCCTTTCTTTATCTTCAAGAAATCTTCAGCTTCGACGCTCTTGAAAATCATCTTCAGCTTGGGGAGCCTGAACATCCTTTTAAATGTTGAGGGAGCTAAAGATATGGGTGATTCTCCCTGTAATTGAATAATTCTCCATTCCTTATCAAACTTGTCAATGCACCATGAAATTAATTCTTTTAAGTCATAAACTTCTGGAACACAGCCTGCCAATTCAATTCCTGATGTCCAAATCCTTTTCAAATTCTTTTCTAGAGGTGGTAGTGTAGAATAGTACTTGTAGGCCTATGACCATTGGAATATCTGGTCTTGTCATCCCAAAAGGTTGACAGTGTCTCCGTAGAACTACTCTTTTATTCGAGCTGTCATACTTAACCAAGGTGACATAATTACTGAACATTTTTTTTGTTCAAATTGGTATTATCGAAATACACTTGTTTTCTTTAACACATTATGGAGATCTTAACTCAAGGATTTTGAATTATTATTAGTATCTAAATCCATGGGAAGTTGTCTTAAGAAAATCTTCATTGATAACAATATTAACACTTATATGAGTGGTATTCATTTCCGGAAAGAATAATTTAATGCACGTTGGGAAACATGGTATGATAGAATGTAAAGTGTCGTGGAGTGACAAAGATTGGCAAAGAATACAAGAGGAACATAGGACAATCGAGGTAAGTGGGGATCAAGACGATGAGATGACTAAAGGATCGAGACGAGTGAAAAAGCAAAAAATCAAAACAATGAAAAATCAGGATAGTGGATAAGTGGAATAGCGGCAGAATCAGTATAATTGTATACAACCGTGAGTGAACATCCGCTTCCAAAAATATTCTAAGTGAAGGTGCATACTGAGGGTTGTGGAAATTAAGCGAGTATTATGTGGGTCACTAAATTTAGGTGTAGTAAGGTAAATACATTAGTAACCCATGATGATATTGAAATTTTCTAAGTATGGGGAAAAATTTGGAATGGCCTAGACAAGAAGGATTAAATAATATTTATTAACATTGTAGGTCAACAACTCTTTTAAATACTTTTCATTTAGCTAGTTCTCTAAACATATGACCATGAAATGTCCTATCCATTTTCCTTTTTTTTCTATGTTACATTCAAATCCTCCTTACAAAATTGTTTAGTGAAGGGACATTGTAATATAATGTAGTCAACTGCTTCCTCCTCTCTTTTACAAAGGATGCATCTATCTGGCACTTGTCAGGTCCTTTTCTTGGAATTGTCTCATGTTAATATTTTATTCGATATTATAACCACACAAATAATCTTGTTTTTAATGGTGATTTTATTTTCAAATGAGATTTACACCACTTCTGTTCACCTTTTTCTACCTCCTCAAATATTTCCTTCTAAGCTAGGAACCTTCCCATGGAACTACTTTTTGACCACAAGATTACATCCTCTTCATCCTTGATTCCTATAGAACTTTGTTGTAATCTAAGAATAATTTGGTTCATTTCCTTTGCTCCATCTTYGTGTAGTTGTAGACTGTATACACTTTTCAAACCTTGATTCCAAATGGATGAAGTAGTTGGGTATACWRCTTCTATTAAACAGTTAATGCTCTTCCTAGTTCAAGACTTTTTTAGAGACCTAGAAATCCTATAAATCCCCATGTATCCTACACACAGATCCTTTCTAATAGCCACTTTATCATTATTACCCATTTTCCATATGAATCGATTTTAAAAAAAAAGAGAAAGCCTTAACTAGAGCCTTCGAAATAATACAACCCCCTGTTATTGACTCAACTAGTAGTTTGATCCATGCCTCTAATATCAATGGGTCTATATAATTTGTGAGAATCACCTATTTCCATAACCATTCATGATTCATCAACCTCCATAAGCTATGGATGTTCATCAAACCCTAACCCCTTGCATCCTTTGGTTTTGCTAGCTTATTCCATTTTACTATAAGAATACCTTCTCTTTCACTTTTCCCTATCCTTAAGAAGTTGAATCATTTCTTCCTTATTTTTTTTTCATACATTTTTGGACATATGATAGATAATGCCAATAGACTAGGATCACTTATAGAATTTATTTAACCAAGGTCAATTTGCTTCCTCTTCATAACCACCAACTATAACACCAACTAGAGATTCTTTTCTCTAAATTTTCATAAATCTGATTCCAATGTTTGAATCTATAATCATTTAGTTTTAGCATGAATCCAAGATATTTGACTCCATTATCAAAAGGGGAGTCATTGAAAGGGAGAGTTTGTAAGTTATTTTTGTTTCTTGTTCTACTTCTATCCCACTAAATAAGATGGCAGATTTGTGAGCATTTATCTACATAAATGTTTCTATGCAATATAAACCTAAATTTTATTTATGTCTTTCTAGTTGTTCTTGTACCAAACATAATGGCATCATTCACAAACAATAAGTGGGATAGGGTTAAATACCTCCCTAGTCTAAGTTCTTTTATGGTTCCTTCCCTCTTATATTCTTTTACAACCATAGTTTAAACCTTTAGCCACTAATAGAAAGAGAAAGAGTGTCATTGGGTATCCCTACCTTAGTCTGCTTGAATAGAATAAAAACTTGGATGTTGAACCATTAATTAGGACTACAAATGATACCAAATTTAAACACCCCATAATCCAATTTACAACCTAAATATTCATTCCAACATGAATTAACCTTAATTTGAGATAAAGCTAGATAACCATGTCATATGCCCGAGCTAGATCTAGTTTAAGCACCATAGATAGCATATTCATTATCTTTATCTATCTATTATGTATGAATACAAACCATTCTTGTAAGGTAACCTATGTGAATACTTTCTTTATCCTATTGGATATTCTTTTTACTATTATTTTGTAGGCAAAATTGCATAGAGGAATTGTCCTAAAGTCTTTGAAATATTTCATATTTTTTTTCTTGGGGATTACTTCTATGAAGGTCAAATTTAGGGGTCCTATAACTCTATGAGAGTGATGTAGTGCTTGGGGATTGAAATCAAAGTCACACAATGCAACTAACATAACATGCAACAAAACTATATATGTATGAAATAATAATAGACATTCCATACACAATTTGATACCAAATAAAAAATCATATGAAAATTTACAAATAATACTCTCAAAAATGATCTTTGTAGTTTTATTGAGTCAATGACCAATGCTCTTTTAGTGTTACTTAACATTTAGAATTGAAACACAAACCAATTATAAAAAGATTATAAATTCAAAAAACTAAATATAAGAGACAAATAAGATGAAATATGTGAATATACCTTTGTATTATGATAATAAAAAGAAAGTAGGAAATGTTCACTTACCTCTTAAGGAGGGGAAACCTTTCACTGAGAAAATATCCAAATACAACACTACTTGAGAAAATATTACATAGCCTCCAATTCTCTTTAAATAGATTCTCAACAACAAAACACTAACTAATTGTGGTCCCATCATTATTGAGCACCAACTACCTAGTGTGCCTTATAAAATGGACCCTTTTACATCAAATGACTATCCACTACAATCAGATGGGCATTATTCAAAGAGGATGGCTACATATATCAATTAAATAACTCCTAGGTAGCCTAAAGTAGGGAGGTTTGGGTAGGACCCTAAAATTCCCTCCCCCTTTAAAAGAAACATTATCCTCAAGGCTAGATATGAGGAAATTGCTACAGAATCATTGTTGGTTCCCATGTGGCATCTTCTGGTTGCATATATTTCCACTAGATCAATACTTCTCAGACCATGCACTAGTGTAATTAATGCTCTCTTGTATCCATTATTGCTTCCTCCTAGAGCCAAATGGAGGCTTCTTCATCAATTTTTGGTAAGCTGGTTTGCACCTTGCACTTCAATTCCACGACCTTGTTTAGACAAGACACATGAAACACATGATGGATTTTGGAGAGGGATAGAAGAGCCAACTTGTAGGCCACTTGTCTAATGGGTTGGATGAGCTTATAGGGTCCATATAAAGTTTTTTCTTATTTTTGGTGGATTTTATCTTTTATTGATGTTTGTTTATGTTAGCATCAGTATTTTTAGGCTAAAACTTAGAGTTTATCTAAAGTTTGAAAATCCATGCCATGGTCTTGGGAAGATCAAGGCATTCCTAGATGAGTCATAGTTAGTGTGTCAAGGTTTACGAGGTCAACAATTAAATAAAGAGTGACTTGAATGTCAGTAAGGGGTCTATCCATAAGTTGGGTTAAGGGGTGTATTGTCTTTCTCATAAAACACCATCATAAAAAGAAAGTATTCAGGAGTTTAAAAGTCCATCACGCTCAAAGTTTTGTAATGGCCCATTTTTTCCTAAGTCTAGAATCATATAAAAAAAGTGGGAAATTATTTGCTAAGGTCGAGTTATATGTTAGGGTGAATGTCATGTAAAAGAGTATCATGGTTCATCATCACCTTTCACGAGTATAGAGAAGGGGAAATCATGACACTCCATGTCATTTGTATCGTTGAAAGCTTAAAAAATGTATGCGTTGTGCAAGTTTGATGCGCAAATTCCTTAATTTTCCTTGAAACATCTTGTCACCTTGGATAAGCGCTTCCCATTTCAAATGTCATTCCTTATCCATTCAAGCATGTATATTGGCCACCTTTTTGTCTTTCTGCATCACCTTCATGACCTGTGCATATTCCATATCCTCTCGAACAAGATCTAAATCTCTCTTCTATGCAAACGATCACCCCGCTATGCAAACACTATTTCAACTCCATTCACTACGCAAACCCTGTGTGCTGTCGTTTGCTACACAAACATGTTACTCTATTTTTTGTTGCACACTCTTCATTCATTTCAATCATTGTCTAAGAGGATTTCTTGGATCCCATTGCAAGTTTATCCTTTGAACGAATTCACCTTTCATATAACTAGTTTTGCTTCATTCGAGCCAAACCCTAGCCATCCTAGTTTGTTGCTCAAGCTTGCATGCTGAGTGTGAAGGTTTTTCTGCCTTGAGCAGTTTAAAATTTACTTTTGCAAGGAAGACATCATAGAACCATGAATTCACAGGGAAAGAATAAATACAAGGGAGGAAACGTGTTTAGATATGAACCCAAAGGGATAACTTTGGTGAAATTAGACCTTGCATACATGGTGTTCTTTGAGTAGGTTGGATGTATGAGATTCTGTGAAAGAGTTCAGGGGTATATTGTGCAACTAACCAAGCAGTTTTCTATGAACTTTAATGGCGTCAACAAAACCATTTCAGGGATCACTTTTCCAGTAAAACAAGAAACCATATAAGCTGCTACAGATATCCCTATACAGGGAGAGAAGTGGTTTAAATGTATTCCCTTAGATCCTTCGTTTTATATTGATTTTCTCAAACCTAAGTATAGAAAGAAGAAAATTGGTGCCACCATCCCCATGGAATATGTTTTGGAACCTTATGAGAAGATTTTGAGGGTAATCCATAAATACTTTACTTATGAGGGTAGGTTTGACAGGGTATATCAATACCACATAAGGCTCCTTATGCATTTCATGGGGAAAATCCCCCTAAACTTACCCTTCTACCTATATAGAATCCTGGGAAAAATGGTAGACAAATTCCAAGCCAGGGATGACTAGCTAAAGAGTATCTTGTTCCACTTTTCTTTGGTTATTTTGTTGGTGGTTGAAGAGCTTAGAAATATAAATAGGGACTTGGATTCTTTCTTGACCTCAACAAACATTTCCCTGGATCCTAAAGGAGATACCCCCTTGTCTATTGAGAAATCAACATCTAATAGTTCAGGGGTGAAAGGAGGAGGTGTTGTTGAAAGGGGAAACATAAAAGAGATTGAGCATCCATCCCCCAACCAATCAGTTTTGAAGAAAAGAAGAAAAATACAATTCATTGATGAACCCAAGGAGACACAAGCTCCCAGTAAACCACTCACCAGGTCATCTTCTAGGAGATTTTCCATAACCACAGTTCAGATAGATTTTTTTGAAGTTGAAGTGTAGGAGATGGATGAGGAGAAATTTAAATCAAGGGAGAAAGATTCAGATGTCAAGGAGATGCAATGACAAATCAAGAAAGCTCAATATGTTATAGCCCAATTCTACCAGGAGAATAAGGAATTGAAAAGGAAGCTAGCAGAGAAGAATCCTGAAGCAGACACACCATAGAGAAAATAATGCCCTATGAAAGACATTTCAAAGGGAAGGAATGTTAGGCAAATATTTGAGAATATAGTTGCATCCAAGACCACATCACCTCTAACAAGATCCTCAACCAGGAAGAATAGTCCAAACATACAGGGCAAGAAAGCAACAAGTGAGAAAGCTCCTACTTCACCCATAGAAGGAGAAAAGAACATAATATGGTTGAATAAGTAACTAAGAGAAGCTCAATATCATATTATCAAGATCAGGGAAGAAAAGAGAATATCAGAGGAAGGAATCATGAAACATTACAAGGAATGCATACCAACCATATATAATGCATGTGTAGTCCTTTCTAATGCTCAGTCAAAGTTGAAGAGGAATGCAACCTTGTTTAGGAAGGTGGGAAATTTAAAGAGACAGAACATGTCATTGAGAAAAGAAAACATGGATTTAATATTACAAGTGAAATTGGATAAAGAAGGTAAGGACATGCTAAATATCCTTGCTTAAATTGCATAAATATGAGTGAGGAAGCCTTATTTTTTTGTCTAGTTTGGGTATGGAACCATGTCAAAGGTTTGTTTACATCATCAAAGCTTTGAAAAACATACATTTGATGTTGGTAAAGGGTTGTTTCACCAAGGTGAATATTTGTTGTGCACAGTCTGTTGTCTTAACTAAGAAATAACCATACACAACACTTGCGTTGCAAAAATTCACTACGCAAATGTTGTAAGCTCACCTGATAAAAAAGGATGATATATGATGATACAAATTTTGAGGTAGAGGCATGGTTCCCAACCATTTTCTTCCACCCAGATATGCACGAGCAACCACATAATGGACATTCTCTACACAAAGTCGCTACACAAATGTTGTAGCCAACACTTGTGCAACAGTAACCAAAATTCACTACACAAGGGTGACAGAGTTGTGCATTAGTGCACATGATGAATTGAGGCACCCCCTAGATGGACATGATGACTCATCACAACCACATGGTCAAATTTTTCTCAAGATCTATGATTGTAAAGGACACTTTGGTTATGTTATGATTGGCAAAATCAGATTTTCTATTTTTAGTAAATCTTGTAGAAGTTGTCGTTCTCCTTGAAAGCAACTAGATCCATGATTCTAGGATGTAGTAGTTTGACCCCTAGAAACTAAGTGTGGCATTAGTTTTCTATACATGTTTATTATTTTCATGTAAAGAAGGGGTGAGTTGGCAGAAGTATAGACATTTTGATTTTCACTGTAATTTTCTAAATCTAATAGAAATACGAATGCAAAAGTCCCAAAATATTTATGAAAAAGATTCTAATGGTGGTGATATGAAGATTGTTCTCTTATATTTGTATGTATTTCTTGTGTCCTTACTTTCATCTTCACTTTTATTCTTTTTAAATTGGATAATTAAGGTTCTAGAATTCATCAAATGGTGCTCTAGACTTAAGTGATTTAAACATTGTTTATATTTTTAACTAAGGTCAAAATTCATCTTTCATGGTGCTCTAATTCTATTATGTGTTTCTGTTCCTCTTTCACCCTACATAATCAAACTCAAGACTAAAATTTCATCACCTTATTTAGCCTTTGTTCCTCTCGGAGTTCTACCTACCAATCATTGTTTTGTTTTGTTTTCAGGGGTTGACTCCATAGCCCTAGAGATACTATACATCCTTACCAACAAACCTTGAAAAAACTACCTCAACCATCTAAACCTAGCCATCAACTCAAAATAAATATATCTGTTAGAGATCAAGTCTCAGAGAGAGCCCTCTCTAGATTGGAAGGTCTAGCTTCCAGTCTTAAAGTTGTTTTGTAGGTTACCTTTGCAGATTGTTTCTTCAGCCCAAAAATTTACTCAGTGATAACAATTTATAGGATTGAAGGTGAAGAAACACTTGATCCCCTTCTACAAAAGAATGTTCTAATCTATGGTGCTCATATTGTTATTTCGTTATATTTTGAGCCATAACCAATTTTTCCTTAAGTGTATGGTGAATGGCTTTTCCAGTGTGAAGTGTGTTATCCACTACCTAAACCTTGGAGGTGCCTAGTAAATAGGAAGTCAATGACAAGGGTTTTTGGCCATAAAAAAATTCATATGGTGTCATTTTGGTAGCTCTGTGATAAGTGGTATTGTACCACCATTTTGCAAGGGGAAGCCAGTATGCCCATTGATGTGTCTTTTTAGAAGTGAAGAATTGAAAATAGGTTTCTATTCACTTATTAACCACTTCAATTTGACCATATATTTGGGGATGATACATAGTGTGTAAAGACCGTCATTTAATTTAACTACCATTGAATTAATACAGGACAATAAATTTGAAATTTACTCAAATTTCACTTAATCTAGCACAATCAATCCAATATTTCAATAAATAAAATTTACTAACCATTTACATACCTCACTCTGATGCTATCCTCCGCTTGATGCTATCCACCGCTTGAACCTGACGCTGCTCCTTAGGACACCCCAAAACCAGCCACCCTACCGACTAGTACGCCTAGCCCTAAGACATCAATGGATGTCCTAGCCCTCCGAGCCCAAAACCTCTTCAGCCCCCCGGTGCACTGTAAATCCCACTGTAAAAATTTCACTCTGTCCCAATACTCCCAGTTCTCCACTCTCCTCGAATGCATGAATAAAAAATCCCCCTTTCTCATCCTTCTCCACCTCCCTTATTCCTCCTTCACTGCCCCCGCACATTTACTCCCACCTCACTCTTTATTACTCCTTATCCCTTTATTAATGCCTTATCCATTCATTAATGTTTCCCTTTTACGTATTGGTTACGTTATCCCTTATGGGATACGTAACCCCATTTAACATTATATTTTATTTTCCCCCCTTTGTTTAACACTTAATTAATCAATTAATTAATTAATAAACAAATTAATCATTAACCATTAATTAAAGAGTTAATCATACTTAAACTAATCATAGTCAAAGTTAATTAATTAATAACAGATAGTTAATTAAGGTTATTTAATAATTAATTATAGTTTAGCTAATTTTTAGTAGGATTATTTATTAACTTAATCATCTTAATAATTAAGGGTCATTACATACACCCACCCTTCAGGAAACTTTGTCCCGAAGTTAAGGTTTCTTATGGTACAAAGAACAAGAACATGGTTCACACATTCATAACAAGTAACCGACATTATTAGTAAGTAAGTCAAGGAAACTCATACATACTAGTGTATATGTACAAGAAATGTATGTGTAGCTAGTACATACAATTCTC
>ML800742.1:240391-257730 GCA_009831015.1 Picea engelmannii
CGCCTAGCCCTAAGACATCAATGGATGTCCTAGCCCTCCGAGCCCAAAACCTCTTCAGCCCCCCGGTGCACTGTAAATCCCACTGTAAAAATTTCACTCTGTCCCAATACTCCCAGTTCTCCACTCTCCTCGAATGCATGAATCAAAAATCCCCCTTTCTCATCCTTCTCCACCTCCCTTATTCCTCCTTCACCGCCCCTGCACATTTACTCCCACCTCACTCTTTATTACTCCTTATCCCTTTATTAATGCCTTATCCATTCATTAATGTTTCCCTTTTATGTATTGGTTACGTTATCCCTTATGGGATACGTAACCCCATTTAACATTATATTTTATTTTCCCCCCTTTGTTTAACACTTAATCAATCAATTAATTAATTAATAAACAAATTAATCATTAACCATTAATTAAAGAGTTAATCATACTTAAACTAATCATAGTCAAAGTTAATTAATTAATAACAGATAGTTAATTAAGGTTATTTAATAATTAATTATAGTTTAGCTAATTTTTAGTAGGATTATTTATTAACTTAATCATCTTAATAATTAAGGGTCATTACATAGTGCTCATGTTCAATTGGGTACCTTGAAGTTTAAGCAACTCCTACCAATTTGTTTTGGTGAATGTAGGGTTACCATATGAGAAAATGGAAGTGGGAATTCCATTCAAATTAAAAATACGATCCTTGAATAATTGGGTGAATGAGGAGGGAGTAAATGGGTTTTATATGTCATAAAAACAAGTGTATTTGTAAATATGATCGATTTCCACCATGATCACATATTTGTTACCCTCTTTTGGGAGTCCCACTATAAAATACATAGAGATGTAAGTCCATATACTTGTTGGGATTGGTAGCAGTTGTAATGCCCCCAGTGTCTTCACTATCTCACCCTTATTTTATTAGCAAGTGTCACAAGTTGCTACAAAATATTATATGTATGTTTTCATACCTTCCCAAAAGAATAAGTACTTAAATATATTTCATAGGTTTTATGAAACCCAGAGTGGCCCACTGTAGGTGATGAATTCAATTCCTCTAAGACCATTTGTTTTAAGGTAGAATTCTTTACTAGAAAAATGCACCCTTTATAGCTCAATGCATCTTGTTTCCATGTATACCCTTTAGGAGGTAGGGATCTTCCTGAAGCCTTTGTATGAGTTGAACTATAGTGTCATATTCCAACCATTGTCGATGAGATTCCTCAAGCCAACTTGGAACATGTAAATATAAAGCAAATAAAGATCCATCCTCCTCAAATTTCCTAGATAAAGAAATATCCATCACATTTTCTTTTCCCTTCTTATACATAATCTCATAATCATACCCAAACATCTTAGTGACACATCTATTTGGTAGTTGATAGATAGATAAAATCAAGCCCATAGTCATAACATTCACCATATATATGGCTTCTATGCTTTTCCTAATTAATCATTCAATTGAATTTCGATCTCAGTTGAGGTTAGGGGTTTCTGATAAATCAAATCTATATGCACTAATAATGCTAATAAATGGTGTGTACTCTCACAATCCCCTTGAATCATATGAATATGAATCCAACCAACATCTGACTTCAACATCATGAGTGAAAAATAATTAAACCTTTCAATAATGACAACGATGGGTTTTTAGGTTTGAGACCCTCAAATAAACTAATTTCCAATCAAGTGTGACTTGAATATAGTAGGATATGGGAAACCCTAATGTTTATACTCAGACAATATGTTCATTAATGGAGTGATTTAGGAAGTGGACAAACTCAACCTTTTCAGTGATTTTTTTTGGTGAGGTAAATTATGTCCTAATTCACTTAATTTTTGAAATTTCAATGATCTAGGTTGTCTTAAAATGGGCCAAAACCCTTGAGGGTAAATATCCTTGCTCAAATTTCCCATCAATAATATGGGAACTATGATTTTTGGAAAAATTCCTAGCAAATTTGGGTGAGAATTTCCAATGGAAAGAGGTTGTCTTTTTCTACTTATTAACTTACTCTATTCAACAATAATGGCTTGGAGGAAGATGAGCCCTAACTCATAATAACAATTCTAGATGTGATGTAACCTAGAGTTCTCTAGTTGTTTTTGTTCCCATGGCATGCCATGTGTTCAAAACAATAAGATATAATGGTGGAACCCCACGTATCCTCATGGTTGAATAAAATGGGCACACGGCCTATTTTGATGCACTCCTTCTCAAGAAAATTATGGAATACTAGCAAGAAGTTGTGCTACCAAAGTATTAAACAAAATGTCCCCAACATAAATTTGTAAGCATGTTGAGTTCTTGATATGAGCTCCTTATTTGTCTTCATCCCTTCCAATGGGAAATCAAATTTGAATGCTCCCATGTTAAATTTTATTTCTTGACCTTGTTTAAGTTTAGAACCCAAGTATCTGCACGGATACAAGCTCAATCACATCACTACTTACCGCTAGACCACACTCCATGGTAATTGTGTTACAAGATTTTTCCCCTGTGACTTTGGGTCATGTCACAACAGAGGTTGACCATATAAAAAAGACAGAACCCTACCCTCACATACAAGGATGCTATGAAAATAATAACTACTTTCAAGAGATAGAGACAGAGAGAGAAGGAGAGGCTTCACACCTTGTATCCTACGTCTGATGTCAATGCTTGCTCTCCACCTTCGATGTTTCTCCTGATCTCCACTGGTATGAGCCTGTAAAAGAAGACAAAAACTATGTCACAACAAGGTAATTATATATTCCAATCATACATATAACATGCAAATATTCCATCATATGAAAGAAGTTAGCATATATCAACAACTAGAAAGTAATTTACACATGTATGGGGGAAAGAGAACTCTTTTATTGAAAACGATGAAAATGAGTGGTTACAACCTGAGTCAAACCGTCGAAACTACCTCAAAGACAACCACCCAAGTTCCTCCAATGGTCCTTGAAGCATAAAATCAACACAATGGCCCTTCTTCAGTTGACTCAATAGGGATAGGAACACACCCTATAGTCATATAATGGAGAAGAATGAGTAATAGAAAACAAGTTCTAGAACAAGGGGGTGCTACTCAAAGAATGAAGGGAGATAGGGGGATTTGTAGCTTCAAAAACATAACTTTGCACCTTAGTTTTCCTCCTCATACATTCCCCCAAAGGTTCTTTTATACCATCCTCAAGAGTTTAAGGATGTTTAATTCCATTTAGTACGGGCTCATGGAGGTTGGGAAACAAGCCCAACCAAAATCCCCACCCGAAAATATGGAATTATTTTATTTTTCATATTTTTTTAGGGCATTCGTGGGTTGTAGACTAGAAAGGAATGAATGTCCATGTGTTGCACCAAGGTGACCCACAGATATAAGAAAAAACATTATTTTTTAAGTGGCTTTGATGAGGAAACTTGGGATTTAATCTTTCAATTCAGGGACAAGGACTAAGCCATCTCAAAATGAAAATGGTGTGGCAAACTGTGGTATAACAGATGCCCCCTAATGTGTGAGGTTAGAAGGGAAAATGATGGAAGAAATACATTATAAATATGAGAGGCAAGGATGCATTGAGGTAGAGCCAAATGAAGGTTCCCAAATAACTGATCCAAGAATAGAAACTGTCAACAAAGATCAAATAATAGTATTCTCTTCCCACGTCAGGAATACCCATGCTTAGGAGTGATGTAAGCATGGCCACCAAATCAAGTACATTGCAGATACATGACATATATGAAAGTATGACTAATGTCCATGGCCACGAACAATACATTGTGGATCCATGTGATATATAGAAAGTATCAAGCATGGCTAGGAGGAATACATTGTGGATCCATGTCAAAATAGATCATAGCCACAAATAGATACATAGTGGAGCTATGTCTCAAACAGGGATGATTTTAAGGATGGAAATTCATTTTCAAATGTAGAAACCTTGGCTAATCTTAGTAATCCTTCATATGCCAACTATAAATGTTTGGCGATATTTTTGTAAAAATATTCAAATTTTTTAGGATTTTATATAGTTTGTATAAACTTTTGGCAATTTTTAAGGTAAATTTTTTTTATCCTATAGAATTTGGGCGAATCATTTTTAGAATAGAGAATCTTTTTTGGGGAAAAACCATGGAAAATCATCCCATGAGCGAAATTTAGCCCCTAAAATCATCCCTGGTCTCAAAATGTAAAAAAGAGGATATCTCAGATCAATGGAGTGAAAAAACTGATCCTATTCATGTATCAATGTTTGTGGGGTCGTACAATATATGTTGGGTAGGAGCACAAAATATGTGATGCTCGTACTTCACTCGAAGTCTTCAAAATGATCCATCATGATACAAGTCTACAATATGTGAATATAAGTGATGAGGTTGAACACAATGAGACACCGTTTGATTACTGGTCATTGATGTATATGTTAACAAATGTGAGATGACCCACCAATGATGTTATTGGGAATCAAGGTACCATGGTAGAATATAACAAGTGTGAATAAATGCATCGATGTTGAACACCTGGTAGAATCTATCGAGCAGGGGAAACTGATGTATTCCCATTGTCAATAGCAAGGGAACCTACCATTGATGACTGCAAGCCCCAAGGTACCAAATGTGACTCTAGATCTCTATCCTAGAGAAAAATGTGTTGAATTCGATAAGAAGAGATCTTTCAGAAGGAAGGCATTAATTCATACTCCATAATCCAACACGAGGGGTAGAAGAAGGCCAAATATTTGGAAGGAATCAAATGAACATATTGTAGGGACCACATCGAGGTAAAACTCTGAAATGCACCAGATGGAATATAGAATGATAAAGACTCTCTAAATAGTATCCAATAATAAATACTACAGAAAATGATGAGGAATCCACCAATGGAGTCAAATAGAAACCAAGGTACCACAAAAATACCTATGTGTGATGATTATTGTCGACATCTAACAAAAGGGAAACTGCTCAGTTAGCAACCAAAGATAGTTTTTCATCTGTTGAGCACAAGTATACCTATAAATAATGGAAATAGGCCCATGGTGCTACTATAGGTCATACTTTCAGAGAAATTTTTCGGAGTTGATAAGAGAAGACCTGCTAGCAAGGAGCTAATGGGGACCTTCTATACTAGCATGAGTAAGAGACATAGATACTTGTGATAATGAGATGAACTTGATGGGCTTGGGAAGGTTGAATTGAAAGGTCAGAGACTTACTGTAGAATGGATGACTCGAGATGAAACTTCCCTTGAACAAAAACACATCACATTATGTGAATTAGGCAACATGACTACAAACTAGGATACATTTGTGATACAAGAGGCATCCACAAACGCTCCATATGGTTGGAAGAATAACCAACCAAGGGAGATTGTATTCACCAATGGGAAAGAGGCTTCTAAATCCATATTAAACCCAAAATACTAAGATACTAACTCAATATTGTGATTTCTTCAAGGGAAACAAGACTGGTACCAATAAAAATATATAGACGTTTTCTCCCTCTTTTTGTTTTTTTATTTTTAATTTTTTTGTATTTTTCATATTATTAAAGCCTAAAAAGGAATAAAAGAATGCTATAGTACAGTGGAGGAAATGAGTGTCACAAGCGAGAAAACTAGTTCCAAACAGCAAGGAACATACCTATGCTCAATGCAAAGAAGCATGTGTAGGATAAGGACACTCGAGGAATGTTTCCTCCAGGGTTAAGGTGTCGAGTCACAAAGAAATAAATTGCAAGGCTAGAAACTGATAGGAATGCATAAGAAATTAGTTCAACAAGAGCAAGTTGAGGTTGACATTAGGCCTAAAAGTGCAAGTGGTTAGTATGCAATGTAATTACAACTCAACCAAGTTTGGAAGCCCTCAAAGGTGAGTTAGCTAGAAAAATATTGAGAGGAAGTGATGAGGCCTCAATGTAAAGAAATAGTGAGATCAAATAGGGCTTCCAAGCCTATGGATAAACTAAAACATAGGTGTCAAAAATTCCAGTGAGGTAATAACTAGGATACCCATGGAGAGGTAAGCTCTACCATCTGTGAGTGACACCTTTAAGAATATAGAAAGGTATGATCTTGCTAACGAATGGGGTTGACCTTATGAAAAATATGTGTTCGGTATAGATAGATGCATTATGAAAGTGATATGGAGCCTACACTATATGTCATTAAAGAATACAATACCTATTGAAGAGTCAGAAAAAAGTGTTGATTTAAGTATCAACATGTGGTAGGGGGAGTCCTATAGGTAATGGCTAGAAAATGATTGAGAAGAAGATATGCATCTTCAACACAAAGTCATGTCGGGACTAAAAAGAAATCTCAAGCCTAATAGAAAACTTGCGGCATGAGTGCCAAAATACAAATGGATTCTAAGCTAGGAAGGCCATGGAAGGTAGGCTCTACCACATGAATTACGACACTTATAAACAACAGAGAAGGTTTCGCATCACAATTCAGTGGGTTCAATCCTAAGTCAAAATGAAACAAGAAATGGATAATGCAAAAATGCATGGAGGGGGAAATCTAATCTATATGATAGTTTTGAGATCATTAACTTTCAGAACGGATTGACATGGAATTAAAAGGTACCAAATAAAATGTCTCCAAAGTCCTGTATATAAGACCAAAAACACTTACCTAGAAGTTAATAAGTCCAATATAGAAACCTATGATAAAAACCTGTGCCAAAGGATATAGAACTTGAAAATAAGAAACCCTAAAAGTACAATATGTACAAAAGACCACACAAACTTGCGACTTATGCATATTAGTTCTCTAGGTAGAGCTCATTTCTAGGCTCAAGTCAAGGGTTTCATTGGTAACCAACTAGTAAAGCTTCTAGTTCAGGAAGAGGTTGAGGATCCATAATCATAGCTTCAAGGATAGCCTCATCTAAAGGAAACTCAACATCCATGAAACTAGGGATCGACAACACACAAATACTAGGGATCGATGTCTCATAAACAATAATATCAGACTCAAAAGGAAATGCCAGATTACTCTGGCCAAGAGGGGAAATAAAAGGCTTACATGCCCTCATTGGATAAACCACATGATCAATTGTCGAGACCTTATCTCGAGAAGGTAAACATAACTATAAAGATCCCATCTCAGGTGCAATTGAACACCAAGGATAAGATGCCACATAATTCACCCATGGCGGTGAAGGGTCTACTCGAACACTAAGAACACACAAAGAGGAAAACTGAGTTGAAATCGAACTAGGATGGTGATTATCAGATGAAAGATGATCAATAGTGACAATGGTTCTGTTTTGAGGGAAATACATCACATGAAAGAGAATAGATAAAAAATCCTTCATAGCATAAAAATAGAAGCATATTGAAGTGTAAAGGGCTTGGCACCACTAACATATTTTTCTCCCTTGACTTTGGGTCATGTCACAACAGAGGTTGACCATATAAAAAAGACAGAACCCTACCCTCACATACAACGATGCTATGAAAAGAATAACTACTTTTAGGATATATATATATATATATATATATATATATATATATATATATATAGAGAGAGAGAGAGAGAGAGAGAGAGAGAGAGAGAGGCCTCACACCTTGTATCCTACATCTAATGTCGATCCTCCCTCTCCACCTTCAATGTTTCTCCTTATCTCCATTGGTATGAACTTGTAAAAGAAGACCAAAATTGTGCTACAACAAGGTAGTTATAGATTCCAATCATACATATAACATGCAAATATTCCAATATATGAAAGAATTTAGCATATATCAAAAACTAGAAACCAATTTATACATGTACGGGGGAAATATAACTCTTTTATTGAAAATGATGAAAATGAGTGGTTACAACTTGACTCAAACCACCGACACTACCTCAAAGCCAACCACTTAGGTTCATCCAATGGTACTTCAAGCATCAAATCAAAACAAAGTCCCTTCTTTAGATGACTCAATAGGGATAGGAACACACCCTATATTCATATAATGGAGAAGAAGGAGTAATGGAAAGACAGTTCTAGAACAAGGGGATGCTACTTAGAGAATGAAGGGATATAGGGAGACTTTCATATTCAACAACATAACTTTGCACCTTGGTTGTCCTCCTAATCCATTCCCCCAAGGGAAACTTTATACCATCCTCAAGATTTTAAGGAGGTTGAATTCCATTTAGTACGGGTTCATGGAGGTTGGGAAACAAGCCCAACCGAAATCCCCTCCCAAAAATATGGAATTATTTTATTTTTCATATTTTTTGAGGGAATCCGCGGGTTGTACACTAGCAAGGCATGGATTTATATGTGTTGCACCAAGGTGACCTCCATATATAATAAAAAACACTATTTTTTAAGTGGCTTTTATGAGGAAACTTTGGATTTAAACTTTCAAGTCAGGGACAAGGACTAATCCATCTCACAATGCAAATGGTGTGGAAAATTTTGGTATAACACATTGCTTAAATGGTTTTGGTTCTTTCATTTTTAAAATATAATTTACCACTTAGGGATCCCTCAATCCACTACCATTGATATTGTTTTTACTTTATTACTTCATGTTTGGAGTTGAAGGAAACAATGACTTAAAATATTATTTTAACAACAAATTGGTTGAAACGTTTCAACAAAATTTTATAAGAAATTTCATATACCCTATGGTGAACAAACCCCAATCCTTGAAATCCCTATCATTGTGAGGGAATTCCATTGAAATTCTCTTTATAATAGTGAATTTCTTGTCTACCTCTCAACAAAACATATAACATTTCACGAGGGTGGGGGTGGGGGGAGATATTATGCAAAACATGTGAGGGTGGGGTTGGGAGGAGATATTTATGTTTTTCATAATATACTCCCCCCACCCCCAACCACATGAGATATTATGCAAAACTTATGCAAAAAATATTATGTTTTTCATAATATCTCATGACAGTGGGGGTGGGGGGAGATATTATGCAAAACATAATATGTTTTTCATATTATCTTCCCCCACCTCCACCCTTATTATGTTTTTCATAATATCTCCCCGCACCCCCACCCTCATGAGATATTATTGTTTTTCATAATATCTCCCCCCATCCCCACCCTCATATGAGGGTGGATATGAGGGTGATGGTGGGGGTGGGGGGAGATATTATGCAAATTATATTATGAGGGTGGGGGGAGATATTATGCAAAACATTGGAGATATTATGAAAAACATAATAAAAGATATTATGAGAGTAGGAGTGGGGAGAGATATTATGAAAATTATATTATGAGGGTGGGGGGAGATATTATGCAAAACATTGGAGATATTATGCAAAACATAATAAAACATATTATGAGAGTGAGGGTGGGGAGAGATATTATGCAAAACATAATATCTCCAATGTTTTGCATAATATCTTCCCCCACCCTCACCCTCATATCTCCATGAGGGTGGGAGTGTGGGGAGATATTATGAAAAACATAATAATAATGGTATTTTTATAATAAAATTTGATATGTAAACAATACTTATCCTTTTAATGATTATGGTATAGTGTAAATAATAATTTTTCTTTTAAATTGTGTGTAGATGTTTTATCATCATTAAAGATGTACATTAGGATAAGCATGAAATATGTTTTTGTATGTTGTTTTCCATGAGGGTGAGAGTGGCGGGAGAGATTATGAAAAACATAATAATAATGAACTTTCATATGTAAATAATACTTATTCTTTTAATGATTATGGTATAGTGAAAATACTACTTTTTCTTTTAAATTGTGTGCATATTTTTTTTTTATCATCATTAAAGATGTACATTGGGATAAGCATGAAACATGTTTTTGTATGGTCTCCTATATTGACATTGATATCAATAAAAAGTGTGTGGAAGGAATGAGATTTTAAGATATTTATTTTAAAATATTTTAGTTAGAAGTTCAGTAGATTGGATTTTATTGAAAATATAGTTTATTAACTGAGAGTTGTAGGTTGTAGTTTTTTAATCGAATTTTAATGAAAATATTATTTATTAATTCAATGTGATAATTTTATTGTTCTTTAACATAAAAAAATAGATTATAAGATATTTATTTTGAAGATATTTTTATTGTAAATTTGATAGATTAGTTTTTATTGTAAATAATAGTTATTAATGGATTATGATGATATATATATATATATATATATATATATATATATATATAATGGTGGTGGGGGAGATATTATGCAAAACATAATAAAACATATTATGAGAGTGAGGGTGGGGAAAGATATTATGCAAAACATTGAAGATATTATGCAAAACATAATAATAATGGTATTTTTATAATGACATTTGATATGTAAATAATAATTATCCTTTTAATGATTATGGTATAGTGTAAATAATACTTTTTCTCTTAAATTGTGTGCAGATGTTTTATCATCATTAAAAATGAACATTGGGATAAACATGAACTATGTTTTTGTATGTTATCCTCCATGAAGGTGAGAGTGAGGAGATATATTATGAAAAACATAATAGTAATAAACTTTCATATGTAAATAATACTTATTCTTTTAATGATTATGGTATAGTGAAAATATTACTTTTTCTTTTAAATTGTGCAGATTTTTTTATTATCATTAGAGATGTACATTGGGACAAGCATGAAACATATTTTTGTATGGTCTCCTATATTGACATGTTATCAATACAAAGTGTGTGGAAGGAATGAGATTTTAAGATATTTATTTTAAAATATTTTAGTTATAAGTTAGGTAGATTGGATTTTATTGAAAATATCGTTTATTAATTGAGATTTATAGGTTGTAGTTTTTTAATCGAATTTTAATGAAAATATTATTTATCAATTCAGAGTGATAATTTTATTATTCTTTAAAATAAAAAATAGATTATAAGATACTTATTTTGAAGATACTTTTATTATAAATTTGATAGATTAGTTTTTATTGTAAATAATAGTTATTAATGGATTATGATGATGTTATAAAAACTAATCTATCAAATTTACAATAAAAACATATATATGAATTTAATTGGAAATTGGGTTCTACAGTTAGGTTCGAGCCCTTTTTACGGGCACATGGCCACAAGTCCCAAATTATCGTGGCCGAGGGTCGTAGGAAGGTGTGGGTATCGATTTCTTCTTTTTTGACGTTTTCCATCTGACGAGATCAACTTCAGATGAAGTTACAACTCGAGGAAGTTTATGTACTGACTTACCCAAATGGGGCCCACATGAATTTTGGCGCTTCATCTCCTAGGGTTAGGTTTTTGAATGTCTAGGGTTTTTGAAACTCCTGTTTATTGTAAAAAGGCATTTAGATCCTCATTGTAATCATCTTCTTGCGAATGAGTGCAACCATCACATCTCTTCTCAGAGATAAGCCGCCACCATTCCAACAAGCTTGTTTTCCGCTACATTTTACAGTTTCATCTTTTTTCCTTATTGAATAGAAAACCAATTTTACTGTATCTTTGTTATTCTGTGTTAAGCATATGTTAATAATGTGTAGTCATTTCCTTTTGCTCATAAAATTCGGATCACATTTTTTCCAGAATCCGATTTTGATGAGGTGGGTACGTCGTACTGCATATGAGTTTCTCCAGACAACTCAAATAAACCTAGAATTTATATTGAAATCGATAATGTCTCATACAGTGCATAAGGAGGAGGTTTGAATTCAATGGGATCGATGGAGCTCACGTGTGAAGATCCCCGTCTTCGTTACCTCTGTTTCTGTGCCAATTTTCACCCATTCTCGATCCTTC
Source organism: Picea engelmannii (assembly GCA_009831015.1). NCBI lineage: Eukaryota > Viridiplantae > Streptophyta > Pinopsida > Pinales > Pinaceae > Picea > Picea engelmannii. The sequence goes on from ML800742.1 coordinate 252,087, forward strand.
CTAGGTTCAACAAGTGGATGAAAGGCCAAAGATTGGTGTGGGTGCAAAACCTTCCTTGGGTTCTGGTCCCAGAAAACCTATAAATAAGTGCATCAGAGCCCACTTGGAATCGATTCAAATGGTTATGGATAAATAAGTGGTAGTCAGGAGGTTGGAAAATTCGTTGGGACGATTTTGATGGGTAAATTTTCTAGAAAAATCCCAAAGGAGGGGTCACTCTCAAGGTGAATCAATAGCAACTAGAAACCCAAGCTGGGATACTCTCTAGTGTTCACGTGCTAATTCGTGGATGTATGGTGTTCATATTCCAAAATCTTGAAGACTACGAAAAAATTATAAAGTTTAATTGGATTCTGGGTCCTTTTGGACTGACACTTCACAATTGGGATCCTGGGTTCGATCTAGGAAGAAAACTAGGATCTATAATGAAGGTATGGGCCATTATACTAGGATTGATTCTAGTTTTTTTTGGATCCCCCTAGGAATCATAGGCCATTGGAAACAAGCTAGGGGTTTTCTCTAGTTAAGATCCTAATTGGGAGCATAAGGCAGATATAAGGTGGGTGTGGGTGTGAATGGAGGTTGAACTACATGGTGGGCTGGTCAACAATGTGGATTTAGTTTTTGGCAATAGGATATTGCACCAAAAATTTTATTACTGGTGGCTTCCATTTTTCTTCTATACTTGCCATGAAGTCAGCCACATTCAGGAGAATTGTGAAAAACTAATTCCTTTCTATGCAAGGCTGATGAGGAGATGGGTGAAAAAATCTAAGGCAACTTAGATGAAAGATGCAACTTATTCAGAGAAAAAGGTCACCGACGCAGTGGTCATGCCTCCAAAGGAATATGGGATGGGAATCTCCTAAGTCTCTCAGCCCCAACTCGACTTCAATTCTATTAATCATGTTGAAATTCCTTCTCCTTTGTCCCATTCCAATTTTTTTTTTTGTTACCCCCCCCCCCACCATTTCCATCCCCCCTCCTCCCTCCCTTTCTTGATGGTCCCTGAAATCCCTCCTAACCATCCTTCCCCTTCTCTGTAATATCCCTCGGCCGAACCCAATGGTAAATTTAAAGTAAGTATACTTAAGCTGGTGAGCTGTTTTGACATCATTTTGTAATGCACCTTTCATGGCATAGTGCGCGCAAGTACTGCACAATAAAACGATGAAGTGTGCACATAACTGGACACTGCGCACAGTATGGGGGTTAACGAACCTCGTATATATGATATGTATTATAGGCTGGTGAGCTAGTTATGATAAGTTGGGATGCTTATGTTTTGGAATTAGGCCAGTGTGCCTAGATGTTAAAGGCCAGCGCGCCTATTTTGTATATGTCTCATGATTAATATAAAATACATCGTCGTGCGCAGACCGACCACGATAAAGAGAAGGGGGAATAAACTTCACCATTTAGGGAAAGGGAAAGCCAAAAAGGAATATTATATTAATATTTCCTTAAAACATAAAGTATGGATAATTATTTTATCCTAATTTCTAAAGTTGAGGACAAGTGGACCAAAGTAGCTTCCAACATGACAAGTGTCGAGTTGGGGACATGCATACATATCGTGGGGACTTATCTATTTGGACATATTTCACCATCATTCAGACAAACATCTTTACCATCATTCTCATGATCATTCTTACGATGATCTCGCCCATGATTCCTTCCATCTTTTCAGTCATCCAATCAATGATTTCATGACCATTTTTCACTTCCGCAGTCAGTTATCTTTCAGACATTCATTTCACTCTATATGAGCATGTTTCCATATTCATTTGTTGTTGGTGTACCTAGTTAGCTTGGGAGCGGGATTAAAGAAGCGGGTTGTCAGGCCCTTGGGAAACTAAAGAGGCGGGTTGTCAGGCGCATGAAAAATTGTCTGAGTGAGAGAATTGTTGGGGAACTGATTCCTGAAGGTGATAAACTGCAGCTACATTGCTCAGAGAATTTTGGTCTGGCTTGTTGCTAAAGACCTGGAAGGGAATTCAGGTAGCCGAGGGACTGTTGAGCAGAGAAGGGGCACACTTCCTTGGGTGGGACAAGCATGTGGGAAATGAGAGACTGCAGGCTTTTAGTTGAGTGATCACATGAGACAGAGTCTTTCCTGTTGTCTATAAGCCTTTAGCCTAGTTTGGAATCCCTTTACCTGGGTGGAGTTTAGTCCCAGCTTGAGGGTGACTCACTGTTGAGAGTGATGAATAGTGTGGTTTAAGGCTGGGAGGTTTGTTGACGGTCTGCACGTAGTTGGTGAAAATATTTCCAAGATAAATACCAACAGTGTGATAAGTTTATATGCTTCATTGTTATTTACATGCTTATGTTACGGTTTATCATATATGTGATTATAACTGTTTGTATGTTTATGGGTATTTCCCTATATATGTTGCATGTCTGTGTTTACTGTTATCTCAATATGAAATTGTATATTTACAGGATGTGATTGTTTGTTTACGTTATATGTAAAGATTCCACAAGAGTGTTGTATGTATATGTTATAATTGCATGCAGTTGAAGTGAAAATTTATGTGGCATAGATCAATTGAATATTGGGTATGTTATAGTATGTTCCGCAATGAGAGAACGAAAGTGTTCCCTCATGTAGCCTGGCTCTTTGTAAGGCTGGGAATTTTACAAAGACAGTTTCAGAGCTAAGTAAAGCGTCTGAGGAGTGGCATGCCCAACTGGTGTGAGGCTGGGGGTGTTACAGTATGGTATCAGAGCATGAGAGATTGCTCTGGAGTGGCATTTCCCCGGCCTGTGGGTGGTCGGGGGAACGTTACATTCTTGTTCCCTCATTTATAGTCCAGAGGATAGTTCCTAGGACCCCTCTCATTCTGGGGTGGCTTCCAAGCCCCCCTCTCTTGACTCGAAAGCCTCATTCTCCTCCCATCATACCAAGAAGGAATATTCTCTTAGGTCAAGCCCTTGCGACAAAGATAAATCTGAATCACTGTCATTTGGTGTCCTAGCCCTAGACTCGATTCAATCAAACCCGGTGGGAAGAAAATATCATCTCCTCAAACCCCAACAACAATTTGTCATGGATATTTGGAAAGGCACTCAAACAACCATATCAGGGGCCCTTAGAGTGGAGAAATACCCCAGGACCCCTCTGACATGAAAATCCTTTCTTTCAGCATGAGAGGGTTGGGGGAGCCCATAAAAATATATCCCTCAAAAGGATTATTACAAGCCAAAAACCTTATGTTTTTCTTATTCAATAAACAATGTGTGAAGGATCAAAATCCATAAAGGTGTTGGAACCTTGGCTGAAGGGATGGTCGTTTTGTGCAATTTACACTGCGGGATAGTCTAGGGGACTTATCATAGGATGGAGTCCAGACTGTCATGCCTCATCGTCACCGTCATATCAGTTCACTATCTTAGTCAATTTATCAACAAAGGACTCTAGCTACTGCTTCAAGGTGGTTAATATTTATGGTCTGTATTGTGATCAGATCCCCTTCTAGGAGAACTTGGTAGATTCTGGAGTATTTAATGACTCCACCTTGGTATTCGGAGGGGATTTGAAATTCACAACATCCATCAGATAATTATGGTGGATTTTCCCTAGTATTGACCATCAAAACAATTTTTTTAATCCTTTATGGAGAAATTTCATCTGGTGGACATTGAACCCATCAAGCTGGCGTCAATGTGGAGGCATTTTTGGTCCAATGAGGATGTTATGGAAAAAAGGATAGACAAGTTCCTAGTTTCTGAACAAATAATGGGTGGGCCTCTTTCCTATAAATCATGGGTTGCTGAAGGAGGACAATCAGACCATATATCCATCCTCCTATTGATTTCCATTGTGGAAGTGAAGCCTCTAGCCCCATTAAAATTAAATCTAATCTGGAATCAAGAGGAGGATTACCAATATTTAGTGACCATTAATTGGACCCACTTTCTCCCAAATGTAGAATCCTCCTTCATGCATCAATTCACTCAAAATATATCTCATATTAAATAAGTCTCTAAGATATGGCTTAAGACATTCCTAGAGAACTCTAAGAAATCCTTGCCGGAGGTTGAAGAAGTTATGTGTAGACTGTACGGGGAAATGGATGATGACTCCCTAGTGGATGCTCAAATACTTCCACTAAAGGAAGCTGGAGTTGTGAGACAAGATATTTTGGACAAGCATGAACAAACTTGGAGACTGTAAAGTAGAGCCTTGTGGCTTAAGGCAAGAGATAACAATATGACATATTTTCATCAGTTTTCTAACTTAAAAAAAAAAAAAAACATCAATGTGATTTGGGAGATCTAGAAGGAGGATGGTTCAAAGGCTATAAATTTTGAGTAGAAGATGGAAGAGGAGGCTCATTTTTTCCACTTTCTTTTTAGGAACCAAGGGGTTTCCCATTTCACAAAATTATGCAGGTCATCGCCAAATTTCTCGAGGTGTTCACGGATAAGATGAGTCGTTCCCTATGCGAGGAGATCACTAAAGTAGAGGTTCAAGCAACTCTCTTTTCAATGTAGAGAGAAAAAATCCTTGGGCCAAATGGAGTCACTGTATAATTCTACGTGGGTTTCTACGACCTCATTAAGGACGACCTTCTCAAAGTTGTAAAGGAATCCCAACGCTCTAGAAAAGTCCTAGGTTCTCTCAATTCTACGGTCATAATGTTAATCCCAAAAAAGAAAGATGGTGGAAGTTTGGGGGACTACCGACCGATCTCATGTTGTATTGTCGTATACAAAATCATCTCGAAAGTAATATCTAGACATATAAAGATGCTCCTTTCCAAGATTATATCAGAAGAACAATTTGGGTTCCTCCAATGAAGACAAATTCATGATGCGGTTGTGGTGGCACATGAAACTATTCATTCAAAAAAAAAATTCCAACCAACCAACGATTGTCTTCAAAATTGACTTGCCTAAATCATATCATAATGTTAGTTGGACCTTTCTACATCTAGTAATTCTAAAAATGGGGTTGACACTTCCCATGGTAAACTAGATCATGGGTTGCATATAATATGTTAGCTTTATAGTCCTTATAAATGGGTCCCCTTCAAGATTATTTCAGGTGTCGTGAGGTCTTAGACAAGGATAACCCCTTTCTCCCATATTATTATTAATAGTTGCAGAACCCCTTAGTAAGATATTGGAAGAAACGAGAAGAATGGGTTCATTTCGGGTGTAACGCACCCGACCCCTAAGTACTTTTTTAAGGGATGGGGTATAATTTTTTCCCTAGTTTTGTAGCTTCTTGAATCGCTCAGATAAGGGAATCATTTACTTCTGCTCTTCGAGAGATTTACAATGCCTATAAACTCATCCAAAATTGAGTTATGGTTCGAGAGTTATGACCTTTCGATGGTTCTGGGGAGTCATTGGCCAATGACCACCCCCTTCACCATGTGGATTCACACTCCTCGTACCATCCAACATGGCACTGTCGTGGCCCCGATCATCATCCTTTGTAAATGAAGTGGCTGTGGAAGAAGGGTTTACTGGGGAAAATCTCTTATGATTCGTCGCGTGCTTATTCATTTCCAGAACCTTGGTGCTTCTTGTTTTCCTTTTTACCTTACCATATGAATGATGCTAGAACCTAGTCCTCCGAACTTCAACCTTTCCATGCTCTTTTGTACAACACTAAAGCTACTCAGAGACC
>ML800742.1:257830-281995 GCA_009831015.1 Picea engelmannii
CATCCATATGGTTGTCTTGTTATCTTAGTTCACTATTTTTCCTTGACATACCCATGGTGTGCATGATCCCAATCAATAGTTTATAAGAATTATCAAAGTATCCTCTTCCTTGCAGTCACTCACCCTCTAGGCCCAGGCTCAAGCATCCCCTTCTCTGCTATACAGTCCCTTGAGCGATCCATCTTGCCTTGCCAAGAATTTCTTGCACAAGAAGAGTTCTAAAGAATTTATTGAACCTTACAGTCGAGGCGTCCCACAGAATTGCTCTGTCGAGGCATCCCTCTGAATTGTGTTACCACAACACAACATATTCTAGGGCGATCATGGCTTACCACATGGTTCTCATGTCTCAATAGTATCCTTTTTCATGCTTTCCATCTTTGACACCCCTCATCTATCCTCCCTAGATAGATATTTTTTATCTCACCTGTATCACAGGTATACCAAAATTGTGAGATATTATCATCAATTTAAAATTCATAATTTTCTTGCAAATCTGTCACCCACATATTTCCAAATTCCACTTTTATTTTCATATATGTTCTGCACAAGAACCATATTCACAAGTATGGGATTTTCCTTCCCATAACAGTTTGGCTAGCAAGAAATTGGTATTCCTTATGGGATTACAACACTTCCATATCCAAGACCCTTTCTTCCTGCAATTTCAACATTCCTTGGCCAAACAAATTGTTAGTTCTCATGCACATTATATTTTCATTGCACACTTACAGTGGCTCACAAACAATTTCAGAACTATGCATACTAACAATCAAATTCATTTGCTCAAAAAGGAAATATAATTCCTTGTAGTTTGACTCACCAGGAAATTGATCTTCCTTATGGGATTACAACACTACCATATATAAGACCCTTCTCTTCCTACAATTGCAACATTCGTCAACCAAACAAATTGTTAGTTCTCATGCAAATTATACTTTCATTGCACACTTGCAGTGGCTCACAAACAATTTCAGAACTGTGCATACTAACAATCAAATTCATTTTCATCTATTCAAGGATACAAAGAAAAATGAAATATCATTATTTATGTATGCATCTTTTAAACATACCAAATTTTCCAAATGAAATTCAAATATCAAATGACTTTAATCAATGTGCCAATATTTGTGGCCACATTTGTACCCAATGCACCCTTGCATTGAGTTCAAGTTTTCTACACTTTATGAAAAACACTTGTCATGGTGTGTTGGAGTTCAACCAACCTCATCACCATAAGGATTAATTATTCTCATTCACTCTTACAATAGGATTGTGATTCCTTCTACACACTGATCATGATCTCAAATCAACACCTATGAAACTAAAAGTTTCACATGAATGCACTCAAGCATTCTTCCTTCATTAGTAACCAAGGTGCCAACACTCATGGCTACCCAAATTATCTTTTCTTTAATACTTATACAATTCAAGTAGAGTATTGGAAGGTCCTCCTTAATGGGAAATCCATTGTCTTCCCTCGTATGCAAACATGCATTTCCTCAATGAATTCCATGCGATGTGCTAACTATGAGCACCTTTATTCCCAATCTCCCTAGATTGGTCATTGTACCCATGGTACTCCTTACTCATGCATTTTATTGTAAGGATTATAATTTATCCTTGACTGGCATAGACTTCCTCTCTCTGTTATTTGGATTCTTCTTTCCTGAATCTTACCCTTCTTGGGTAGCAATGACATACAACAACCACTCAAAATTATTTGCATATCATTAAGATAATGAAATCTTTTCAGAAGGGATTCTTACCAAATCCCTTCATATCTTATGCCATACATACATGAACATGTTTTACATGTTCTTACTGCTAGCATGATTTTTCTTATTTTTACCTCATCAGTAGTGCTCCATGGGGCTCCCAAAGTCCCTTCAACAATCTTTTAACAACAACCTTCTCATAGTCACCCTCTACTTGAGGTTGTCCATCATTGGCAATTATCTTTCTCAACAGCCCCAATTTATTTCTACACATGACACACATCATAAATATATTAGTTGTCATGTAAAATAAAAATGCATGTATCATGACATTCTAGTCAATAAAACATTTTCAGATATGTCCTAGCATATATTAATGCACTTCATCAAATTATCCTTAATGTTTTCATGAGTGCAACAAAAAAAATGCTCAATTGTTTCTACAGTCATAGAACCATCATCACTACGGTGTCAAAATGTTTACTTTCATCAACATACCAGTTTCTTGTCCTAGAGAAAACATAATACACAACAAGAAAGGAGTTAAGGGCTCTTCCTGTTTTTCAACTCCTTCTACATAGCTTGGGACTGTCAGTCCAACTGAGTTATTCCAAGGCCTCACCACATTTACTTAATATGGATCAACCAAGTCTATTGATTTAAACATACTCACATACTCTTTTAAGGACTACAACTTTGTTAAGCAATTCATAGTTTTTAAAGTGAGAAAATTATTCCCCCTTTTCCCTTCTTTGCTTTTGCAATTTACACCCTGCTGGGATCTTCCTGCTCTTTTCCTTGAGCAGCCTTGGTTAGTCTCACCCTAACCTTTTGGATACATCAACATGATCCAATAGAATTATTTTTTTCATAATGAATCATGACCATATGCATTCTACACATTACCATTCAGTTATCATAATGATCAACATTCGTTTGTTAGTCTTCCATTCATGCATTATGTTTTAAAATGTAATCCAATATTCTTATATATATATATATATATATATATATATGCTTGCAACCCATTTCCCAATTCTCAGCGGTTGTTAAGGTTGTGACTCTATTCTCCTAACTGAGTCTTTACACAACTCCTCCACAGGGAACTCCTTCAACATGCAACTTCCTTATTGCATATCCATCACTATCTGTGATGGCCTCAACCTTGAGTCAACTTTAGATTTATCATTTCAAATGTTTACCAAATATTCCACAAGGAATATAACCATGCATCTTTATTATGCATCCAGGTTATTTATCCACACATGTTCCTTGTTTTGTTATCTTACATCCATGATGCACTTAACCACATGCATAATCATGTTGCCTTTTATCATGACAATAGAACGTCCTTTCTCATTTACTCTTTCATCTATTTATACTATATTCTCTTGAGGGAATGGAACACATTCCCCTCAAGCTATTATTCAAAACAAAACTTTCATGAATCATCAGAATAGAGTCAACCATGCATCCATGGTATTCATTCAATCTTGGAAAGTGAAGTTCTTTCCTTACATTTCACTCATTTAGGCAGTCACATAGTGCCTTTAGTATACATATACTCTTAGATCATACATGTGCATCAATTTCACATTTAATATCATTCATTCATATCTATTTGGCCTTCATACAAATCTTCATACTAGGAAACCTTATAATGCATTCATTCCATGCACTCAAGCATGCATAAACATAGATATATGTTCAACATGAAAGTTCATTGCTTGCACCTTGTTCCATGTCATTCACACACATGGACATTTCAAAATTCCATAACCTTCTCCCAGGTGTCTTCCAATCATTCTTACAATAATTATCATAGAGATACTCATCATTGAGCTACTCTCTCTACTAAGAGATTGAAGTGATACACATGATATCCTTAGGGTAAGTTTAATAGACATAATCATAACTATGTCTCCCTTTCCATATGACAACAAACAGTAAGAAGGCATTTTTCCTTCAACTAGTATAAAGCTATTCAACAACCCATAAACACTATCTGGGAAATTCCAGCAGTGCTCAAGGAAACAATGCAGCTTATCAAGATTCCCTTTCATGCCTCAAACCAATTTTGGTTAACAAACCTTTTATCAAGGGAATCCTTTTCTAGATTCCCCCTCATTGCTACTTGAGCATACCAAGCCATACCTTATATGGATACCATCCACCACTGAATTTTAATATGACCCATTGGTCATCTAGAAGTGCCCCAAAAATTCCTTTACCACATTCAGGATCAACATTTCATTAATCATTCCACCTTATCCTCATAAGGCACTATGTACTCAACATCATCAACCTTTTACTTATGCTTCCATAGTCAGATCATCACTAACCATATGATCTATGCCATCACCATATTTTACATCCAAGTCTTGCTATTAGTGCCTATCAAAATAATCCCACTCTTGTAGGAGTAGTTATCATTCTACCAAAGCAACAATATGCTCCCTTTGCCACACATCAACATGTAACTTTTCTGTTACAAGAATTTGAGGATGAAACCTCAATCAAGGCACTAGTGTAGATAACAACTAAACTTTTCCAACCCACATGAACTTTTCTACCAAGCTTATCTTTGCATTGTTATACCAATTCAGTGACTAATTTATGGCTCATCCAGGCCTAGTGTTTGAATATTTCTTGATAGATAGAGTAGGGAAAGGTGTCCTTCCCCTTCAAGTTTCTTTCTAATATTTTTTTTTTCATCGACTCTTCCATGAGCCCATGCAAGCCAAGTGTTGTAGCGTGCTCTAATACCACTTTGTAACACACTCGATCACTAAGTACCTTTTTAAGGGATGAGGTATAATTTTTTCCTTGGTTTTGTAGCTTCCTGAATCCCTTGGATAAGGGAACCATTTCCTTCTGCTATCCGAGAGATTTCCAAATACTATAAACTCATCCAAAACTGAGTACTGGTTCGAGAGTTATCGTCTTCCGAAGTTTTTGGGGTGTCATTGGCTAATGGACACCCCCTTCGCCACATGGCATCCACGCGGCTTCAATTTCCTCATACCATCTAACATGGAACTGTCATGGCCCCGATCATCATCCTTTGGGAATGATGTCACTACTACATATTGAAAAATTTGCGATGACTACTTGCGACGAAAGTACCCTTTCGTCGCAAAATTGAAGATAAAGATCTGAATTTTTCAATTTTATTATAAATACAACCCGTGTTCATCACTTTTGAGATGAAACCAACTATACATATCAAGAGCGACGGACATGAAGATATTGTACTCTCGTCACTCTTGCGACGACCTTTGGTTATCGTCACAAGAGAGATGATCCAATGATGACCGTTACACTGTTTGACAAGGTCAACATTGACCGTTACACTATTTGAAAAATTCAACATTGACTTGGTCAATGTTCATCGCTCTTGCAACAAAAAAAATATCTATAAATATTTTTCAAATTAGAGGTGTTGCGATAATATTGCTATAACAACGACAGTTTAGAAATGGTATTTTTGTGCGGAAGAATCTTGCAGAATATTAGAGGTGGGAAAAAAAGTAAAGAGGGTGAAAAGGGTGATGGTAGATGTTATTTCCCTTGCAAAATATGTTGCACTACATGTCCCGTAAGAATTTTAATAGAAACAACTAAAAAACATTGTAGGAAATATGGGCACATTGATGGGAGATCAGATGAATATCGTCCCGTGGTAATTATGTATATATGCATTATTATTTTTTTATATTGTTGTTTTATATAAAATTATATATATATATATATATATATATATATATATATGTATGTATGTATGTATGTATGTATGTATGTATGTATGTATGTATGTATGTATGTATGTATGTATGTATGTATGTATGTATGTATGTATGTATGCATGTATATTATTTGAATATTTGTTATACACACTAATTTTTCATGATGATTTGTAATTATAAAGTTAGAGTTGCCCTCTAACATTCTGCAGAATATTGCACCAAGTAGTAGTAGAAATGATGTTGTACAAGATGAGGAGCATGATCAAGCAAATGAGGATCTCATGGAAGAATATGATGGGACAAATCAAGTTATTTATACCATGGAAGAAGATGATGGGACAAATCAAATGATCCAATATTTGTTTTCTCATTCGGATGGGGATGGGGACAATGATGGTATTTATGATGAACCTCTATAAGAAAAAGGCAAATAAATGACTTTATGAAGGCTCAAGAGAAAATATTATCTCTGCTACATTGCTACTAGTGAACTTAAAGGTTATGAATGATTTGTCGAACACTTGTATGACACAGATCCTAAGGTATGTAATATGTTTCATCTCATATACATAAATGTTGACTTTTTTCTATTTTTTTTAGTGTTAATTAATGTGTAAAATAAGAATGCAATTTTTATGATTAATATTCTTTAAATCAACTAGTTATTTTTTATGTTGTAGATTGTTAGGTGAATTTTTGTTACCATCATCAAATATTTTACCTCACACATATCGAGATTTGCATGCCATTATGAAATATGTTGGAATGGATTATAAAACTATAGATGCATTTCCTAATGAACATATTATATATTATGGACAACATGCTTCGAAAACAGAATGCCTGCAATGTCTTATTAGTAGATATCGAACTGATCAAGTAACAAAAAGGGTGCCTCGAAAGGTTCTTCATCATATTCCGGTAATTCCACGTTTGCAGGGATTGTTCAGGTGTGAAAGCATAGCACAATTTATAGATTAACATGAATGTTACAAAATTGGAGATGGTGTTCTTCGAATTCCTCCCGATGGTTATGCATTTAGGGAAATTGAGGAAAAATGGCAGATTTCAAAGATGAACCTCGTAATGTTAGGATTTCATTGGCAGTTGACGAAGTTAATCCATTCAAAGAGATTTGGTATATTTACTTAGTGTGGCCTATTTTTTTTTATCAACAATAACATTCCTCATTGGATGTCAATAAAGAGGGAGCACATAATGTTGACAATGATTGTTCTGAGTATTTGTTTACATTAATTTTTTGAATGTAACATTTTAATTTGTTTCATTTTTTGCGTAATATCTTTTGTTTATTTATTCACTTATATATACATATCATGGTTATAGTAATTATGTGTAATTTCAAACAATTAGGTAAGTACCAAGTTAAAGATATGAATGTATATATCAATCCTCTTATCGACGAGCTACTGAAGTTATTAGCTGACATCACTATGTATGACATCTATAAACCAATCAGAGAGAAGAAATTTAAATTCTGTGGAATACTTTTATGGACAATTCATGATGCCCCAGGACTAACACATTTTTGTGGTATGTAGAATTCTATTGATATTTAAATATACTATATAATTGTTTAAAGATATCAAGTTGCATGTTTAGTTTTTAAATAATATCATCATATAATTGACATTAATCCATCTATTGCAGGTCTTCAAACAAAGGGTAAATTTTTATTTCCATTTTATGGTCCTAAGATGAAGTATCGTCATTCAAAAAGTTTAGGAAAGGTGGCGTTTGATGAGTATAGGCACCTCCTGTTACGAGGAAAATATCTCCATGGCTAGGGGTAAACCATAACAGATGGAAATGACTGCAGAAATCAACTCTAATCCCAAGTATTCTATATAAATAAATATGATAGCAAGACAAGATAAAAGGCCTACCTCATCAAGACGTTCGATGAAGTCCACCATTGAGCACTCGACCCAAAGTGATACACCTACAACTAGTCCTCAATAACCAAGAAACACAAGTATATGGTGATAATATATAATGTTAGCACATTTAATAGCATAATCCATCAACGTTAATAACAAATACGCCCATGTCTCTTTGACTTGTTCATACCTAGAAGGGTGACATGGTGCCCTATTAATTTGATCTCCCTTTAGGATGGGTTTCTACTGGGTGGGTCTTTGAAAGGTCATTGTCTGTTCCCTCCATAATTACCACTTTCCATCTTTATTCATCTCATCTCCCCTCACCATTTTCCGAGCATTGGGATTGGCCACACTAGGAAGGGTTGTACCTTTTCTTGCGGGAAGAAGGGGATAAAGGCCCAAAGGGTAAAAGTAGCTAGAAAGATTTAAAAGCCAATATTCAAACCTTTGAGATGCTTCACCCAGGGATTCTCGAGAAATAAGTAAAAGGCTTCTCAATAAGAAAAGGGAACCCATAAAGATAGATAGACACTCAAGGTACTAGTTGGTGGATAGGAGGTCTCATCACGAGCCTACCTATTATGACCATGGTTGTGTAGCAGTATGACACTACCACCTATCTGGTCACCAAACTAGGGTAGTGGTTATTGGTGGCATAGACAAGAGAAAGGGGGTCTCATCACGAGTCAACCTTCTCATCTCCGTGAAATGTTTGTGGATAATGCTTTCACCTATGGTCACCAAGCCAGGGCAGTGTCCCTCAACTCTTCCCTTGAAGCACAAAAGAAAAAGATCAAAAGACAATAAAGCTAAGAGTAAAAGGTAGTAAATGGAATAGGAAACAATAACATCTATGACAAGGTGCAGATCACTCTCTACAAAGGCACTCACAAGTAAGACTTACATTTCCATGTTATCAATGCACCCCATGCCCAAACACTTACCCCATGCCATCTCATACATTTACATGACCTGGATTGGCTCCCACCTAGGAAACACCCCAAAATTAAGGAGGGTTAGCCCAATAGTACATCATGAGACCTTCTCCAAACCTAACTTGTCAAATTGCATAACGTCTTTGAGCATTTGTCTTGGTTAAGGGGTTTTGATGAACATTTTTAGGTAATTTAATAATTCGATGTGATTTACATTCTATGATCCTTGTGACTTATGAAACCCTAGAGGGCGTACTTGTTGTTGTTGCAGGACCTTTCCCGGTGGATATGTACACATGAGGGAATGATTAGCTCAGACTTTCATGAGGGCTTAAATCCCATAGATGGATGTTGTAACCCCAGCCAAGGGCATGAAGACATAAGATATTTGCACCAGGAAGAAAGAACGATGTTTCCCTTGGAGACACCCTGACAGACCTAGACCCAGGGGGATCTTTCTCTTCCACATGGATGTTGGCCTTTGAGATCCCAGAACATCACCATCATGACCCTGGACATCGTCCAGAGCTAGGGTTTACATTTTGGAGGTAGTTGTGAGCTAGGTGGCACATGTGGGAATCATCTAGGGCCTCTGAAGGCCAAGCGTTCTGCATCCTGAGCCCAACATTCCACCTTAAGGGTTCAACGTCACCCTAGAAGGGAATGATGTTACCCTTGGAGATGTTTTTAGATGTTAATTAATTTTATTTATGTCAAAATTTGAATTTATTTGTAAATTGGCCAGGTTGGCCTTATTTTGATCTAAAATTAATTAAAAGTCACTAGTTTTGTATAAAAAAACATAAAGTACATTCATTTTTACAATCACAACTCCTCACACAAGAGGAGAGGTTTGAAAATTGCACCCTAGTTAGGGCTATAGGCTGAAATTGTGAGGCACACTCTTGTATAAGGCTTAAGTTTTGCAAGTTGGATCAATCTTGGAAGCTTTTATGGTGATCTTGCATGGTATTTTCATGATTATTCTTGGTGCAAGTAGGTAAAATATGAATTTTTGTTATCTATTGAATGGTTTATGTATGGTTTTATTTTCTCATACAATATTATTAAATTGCATGATTTACTTAATGCTTGAAGTAAGGAACTTAAATTGTTTCTTTCTTACTTTCTATTTGTCAAGATTTTCATTGAATTGATCTAGTAACTTGTGAAACCCTAGAGCCCTAGTTTCCTAGAACTCTAAGGTTTTGACCTAGTTATATTTGCTTGAGTTCTTATCTCATAAGAAGCCTAAGGAGAGAAAGGTGCTAGGGCCTAGAATTGCCTACACCCAAGTATCTTGTTTCTTAAGGAAAATGCATAGGGGGACTTAAGTTACTACTTTTCCTATGAATTATCCCTCTTAGACTTGTGTGCACTATCAGAATTGATTTGCAGCCTTAGAAGAAGTCATCCACTTGACTCCATAAGCCCTATAAGGCACTATTTCTAGCCTCTCTCTTATTGAAGGATTTATTAAACACTCAAACATTCTTCTCCTGAGATTTTACTAACTATCTCTAACCCTAGTTTAGCCTAGATCACTAACCTATTTGTTGTTGTTACAAAAGATTGGTACAACCATCTAACTGCAACATATTTTTTTAGCAAAACTCACCTTTAATGCTAGCTAGACACTTCAGAAATTGCTTGTGACAATTAATTATCATTTTTCCTAGTAAAAGCTACCTTTTCATTCTCTTTTCAAGCAATTCCGAGGCATATTTCTTGCAGCTGTTATAAAATACTTATTGTTGTAAAATTTCATATTGTTGCAATTTTATATCAGCAATATTATATTTCAAAGGTTCATTGTCTTATTGAGGCACTAACATCATTTTGTATTTGAAAACTACCATATCTTTTATTGTTGTCTTGTTCTGGGAAGGTACACTTCATCCATCACTTTTGATTCATCTCTTTAAGACATAAGACCTTTTTACTTGAGTGACCAATGAAAGGGAGGTATTATTGCATCCTTTCCTTAGTTTCATCAACCCTAGTTTCATCAACCCTTTAGGTCACTAGGGATGTCTCCCTTGGGGTAATTCCAACATACTCTTAAACATAAAGGGGTTTCCTATTAAGGTGACAGTGATAGGTCACCCCCTTGTTACACCAATCTTACCTCACTTGCCTTGGGCTTTGGGAAAGTACATATTTTGCAATAACAGGTTCTTTTAGAGCTAAGGATTCCTGGTAATGTATAAACTTTATGCTACTCCAAAAAATGCTTTTAATAAAGAATTTATTTCCAAATTCAATGAGTAAGAGACTTCCCAACAAGAAAATGGTTTGCATTCATTTGTTAAGGGTTGATGGAGAGATGAAACAAGGTTTAGAACTAATTTAGCTCATGGGATTTATTCAACTTCTTCCTAAACTACCCATATTATGTATGTTGCAATGTTATTGTGTAGATTGTTTGGGTTGAAATATTTTTCTCACTTTTGGGTAGGATGGGTTCCTATTTTGGATAAAATTGAAAATGGATAAACTTTTGAATGGGCTAAATTGTTGTCTAGCAATCTGGTTAGAAACATAACAATTTTTAAATCAAGAAAAACCAAAGGGGAATTTGCAAGTTTTTGTATGTCTGATTACATTATGGATGTTGTGTGCTATAAGACACCTTTTCCTTTAATGAATTGGAGTTGGAACCCAAGATATTACCAATATATTCATTTCTACCATGACAAGTTACGGGAAGAAAATATGAAGGATTCGTTTTATGAAATATCACACAATGTAATCATTGATCTGCATGAGTTAATATTTGGTCAAGCACCTCTCATATTTCCTCTACAAATGATTAAATATTTAGAGAAGGTTGTAGATTGGTTTCTTGAGGAATATTTTTCTTATATCAGAGTTTTCGACAGCCAAGTTTCTCCGAATGCATTGCTAAGATTTGTATCTGACAAACTTGTGCTAAGATAAGTGGCATATCAAATAGCAACAAATTCAATATCTAAGGAACTGAGAAATAATTCAAAGAAGCAATGGATTTATTACCCTGTCTCAATTGTTCAATGATCAATTTCATATTTTGGTCATTCTAAAGATGAAGCCAAAGACATAGAAGAAATCAATTTGGCTGATATTGAGCTCAAGATGCATGATCCTTTACAAATTATTAGTAAACATTGTTCATAAGTGGGATGGAAAAGATTTATTCATGAAGAATATGTATTCGATCATGTTTATAAAGGAGTTCAATCATACAGTGAAGTTTTTACAATAATTCAATAACTTCTAGAACATCAACAAGATGAATTTTTTAAGTTTCAGGCTCATAGAAGGAGTTGTTTGCCCAGGATTTTACAAGGAATGGAATCAGAAAGCACTATAAATAAAGAAAAACAAGTTCATAATGGAGATAACCCCATTAAAAATCTCTCCAATCCTTTAAATTCAAAGTTGTCAACTTTAGCATTAAACACAATAAGAGATGGCATAGAAAGCTCAGAGAAATCTATAACAGGTACATAAAAGGGGTTAAATTTTAAAATTAGTTCTAGTGAAGATCTGATTAAATATTATGCGTTATTTGAGAAATTTATTGAATTGCGACATAGTAATCCAGAAGTGCAAGATCATGTGCAAATTAGTAGACTTTTGAATACTCCAGCAAAAGAGATGGCTTCACAGATACATTCTACAACTCTTGGTTCTCCTATTCTATCCCTCACACCTTTGTCTTCTATTTCTGGAAACCCAAGTATAGAAATAATTTATGTAGATGATGTTGAACCTATTGAATTAGAGAAAATGCCCTCATCCAATTTATTTTTCAATACAAAAAGAAAAGAAATGGTTGAAGGAAGGATTTCAAAAAGGGAAGATTTTGTTTGATGGCCAAGCTCTAAACGACACTGAACTTGCAGAAACACTTGTTGTCTCTATAGAGGCGTTTCCTTCTAAAAATTCATGGTCTGTAGGTAATATTGTTCATAAAGTAAAACAAAGAGATCAATTAATTAAGCAATTGCAAGATCAACTAGTGCAGACTCAAGCTTCAATTGAACAATAGGTAAAGTCTAAGACAGTCTCCATACAACAATAATAACAACAAATTATTTCAGAATTTGAAGAGAAATTTAAGGTAAACTCTCAAAATTTAGATGAACTTAAAAGTTATTTATCTCAGAAAGAAGAGAGAATTGACCATGTTGAAATGCATGCCAAACAAGTTGAAGATAAATTTATAGATGTCTCCTTGTTTAAGAAACAAGCTTTAGAAGTTAATGAAAGATTACAAAAAGATCAGGAAGAATTTGATAAAACTTTGTACATAATTTAGAAACAATATATTATCATCAGTGATTCCTTGAAATTCATTGTTGATAGAGAAAATGATTTAAGTGTTTCTAAACATAAAGTTAGAGAAGTTATATCTTAGAAACGAAATCAAATTGTTCCTGGCTTTATAAATTTTTCTAAGAAATAACAAATGAGAAGTGAGAAACTCTTAAAACTTGGGAACATCATATTGAAGAGAGTAAAATGTTGGAAAAAGAGGTTAAAGTTAAGTTGCTAATTTAACTGCTCTATTTTCTATTGAAGATAAAATGGAAGAGATTGACCTTGGTGAAGTTCACTTATTTCTTGAAACAGTCAAAGTGGGAGAACTTGCACAAAGTTTAAAAGAAAAAAGGGAAAAATATAAGGAAGATATTCAAAAGATAAACTTTGTGACTTTACCCTTTATCAATGATTTCCTAGTTAAACAAATTCACCAGGTTCAACTTACTCAAAGGGAAGCGGAAAAAATGCAGAATAGTTTGTCCGTGGTGGATATAAAGCCTTTAACTTTGAGCTAATTCCACAATAGAAAGTCCAAATTTTTTAACTGAATTGTTAAAAACCCATGCAAAAATTAGGGAGACACAGACAACATAAGTCCAACCAAAGGAAATATAAGATAAAGTTTCCTCATTCAACAAATGAAAATGAAACATTAAAGAAAAAGAACGAGAAGAATCTAGACCATGGACGAGGGTATAAATTGGAGAAGATTTACTTTATTTTGTGATGTAATATATGTCATTTTGGCCTTTCATTTTTAGGTTCAGTCTGTTTCATAGTAACTAGGAAGTAGGATCTCAACCACTTATGGTTAGAGATCAGATTTTTTATAAAAAAGTATCAAAAACATTTCAAAAGGACTTTTTGGCCGAGTATGTAATTGCTGATAATTTTGATGATACAATCATTTTCAGAGAAAGAGGAATTATGATATTTTGTTTAGTGGATCTTGTGTCTTCTTGTGTTATCATTTTTTTAAATGTGTAATTCCTTTTACTACAACTTCAAAAAAGGTTTTCAGTTATGTTATGAATCCTCACAATTCAATAACACTTCTGCTATGTGGGGTTATTTAATGTTGTGACCGAGGTACAATTTTTCCACTAGTTTATTGTGAGTAGACTAAGATCCGTGCTTAATTTCATTAGCTCATTTGATATTGTCTAATTCGTAATATAAACTATAAGTATGTCTAATTCAATCACCACTAAGTAAAGTATAATTGTAGTTTAAAATTCACAAACAAGATAATTTGTAAGTATTTTGGAGAACATGACATCTCAATTTAGATAAGTCATTAATATCATATTGAATAGTTATTTTCTGTAAACCCATTCCCATTTTTTATGTTAAAATATTTTATCGTATTTACATTTTTTACACTATTATATATCTTGTTTTAATTAATTCAATGTTATTTTTTTTATGAATAAAAAGAGGGAAAATCCTATTAAAACTTTTTCAATACAAAAAATCACATAGCAACAGTTTGCCAACTGTTCCGTCGAATTAGCGGAAACTAGGATAGATGGCAGAATGTGATGTCATTGTTAAAATTGGCGGTCCACCATTTGCCATGCCAAATGGAAACTAGAGCAGGTGGTAGAATTAACTTTGTGCACCATTGCTCAGAGAAGCCATGAAGACTAAACTGGAAATTAAACTAGACATTAAACTGGAAATTAAACAAGGAACTAAACACAAAATTTAAACTATGTTGTAGCAGTGTAAGGATCTGAACTGAAATCCAAGCCACAGAGTTATCCGTTTGCATCGAAGATTGCATCACTGGGATCGTCGCTGAGAGGGCCATTCTGAGGCTGGAGCACAAATGGCCTGGCACAAGTCGGGAATTTATGGCATGCTAGTGCATTTGAGTACGCCTTGTACAACATATAGATACATTGGTGCATGAGAATGTCGCGGTGAATCTGATCCACCATCTGGATTCTAAGCTCGAACACTAGCGCAAGCTGCTCCAAGTGGAAAAATGGTGATGGTTCTTGGTAGGGATCTGGGATTTTCATAATAGGTGGTGGTACTAGGACTGGGCCACCCTCCATCTCCAAACCACCGACTGGATCTGCCTCACCTGAATCCTCATGTGCTCCTTCCTTGTCCTTCACCATCCCAAACCTCTCCTCCGTCCCGTGCTCCTCCATAGCCTCCATCGCACTTGAAATTTTGAATTCGCCTGGATGCATGGCATCCTCAGGGTTAAGGTGGAGGAATTCCTCCTAAATTTTTCAAGTGTAATATTCCCTTTCCTCCCTCACAGGCTGGTTTGTATCTGGTGCCCTAGTGCCTATTGGAAATTGGCTAGGGGGCTTCCAATTGTCTGGAATAGTGAAGAGGAGGGATTCCAGGGGGAACTGGATTGGTTCCTTTGGAATCACCTCCTCCACATATGCCATCGGTGGCATCCTAGCCTTCTCCCTATGCTGAGTGTGGGCTATGGATAATGCCCACTCTAGCTGTTGCCTCCTCCTCTGTCTAGCGGAAAATTTGTGCCAGGCAGGGCCACAACGCGACCTACCTCTTTCGCTCGGCATGGAGGAGTAATGGAGGGTGATAATGAGCAAAGTAAGTGTGTTGAAATCCATTTGGTAGCTGCACCAGTGTGCATAGCTATCGGGCTAGTGTAATGCCAAGGTGAAATGGCTCCAATCTCTGCTTTGCTGGATGATAACAAAGAGGGTCAACATGACCACTTCCACCAACGTCTCCCATCCAATGTATCTCATGGTTGTCACTTTTTTCACATGAGGGAGCAGTGCTTCACTGCTTGACAGACAGTTATGGAAATATCCCATTTAATGGTGAGGGGAGGGGAGCCGACCTGCCATATTAATGGATGAGCTCTAGCCTGTGCTACGTGGCTTTGTGCTTCGTGGCACCTCATCCGGGGTGTTAATTCAATGTTATTAGAGCTTATTGACATTTTTATTTATTTTTCTATTTTTAGGAAATATGTAAATATTTATTCTATTCACTCCATCATATTTATTGTTACACATTAATTCTTCGGATCTTTTATTTATTTTTGTTTGAATATTGTTTTTATCCTTTTTTGAGTGTTGGCTTTTAAAGAAATATTTTATGTATTTAAAAAAAAAAATACAATTCTATTGATGATTGACCCATGACCATTTGCATTTGACATCTTATGGCCAGGATTGAAAGAATAAATTTCTAACAAATTTAACGTTTATGATACACAAATGAAATTCATGTATGGTTTCCATATGAAAACTTCAAAAAAATCATTCTCTAAAAGATTTAAAATAATATAAGATAGAGTGGAAGAGACATTTAAACCATCTTTGGTTTTCATAAGAAAACTTTATTCTCTAAAGGCATATATGACATAGTGAAAGATACATTGAAACATGAAGTGAAACATTAGCTCAAATTATTCTTAAAATTTTTGTGTGTGTGTGCGTGTATGGTTTCCAAAATATACATATTTTATGTTTATATTTTAAGAAATTGAACATTTATGCTCTTCAAAAAAATATTATATATTTATTTAAATTTGAATTCTTTATCTACTTTATTACTTATAGTTCAAAACTTAAATACTAAAAAAATGTCATTTTATATTTTAAATATATAATATATTTACACACATAAAACATATTTGACACATACTTTTTATAATAGTAGATATCCTAATTGTAATTTACAAAATTAGAATTCAAGTTTTTATTTAAAAAAGTTCATTATTTAAGGTATTTGGTATTTGTTATTTATTATTTATATTTTTAAAAGATGGTGATTTTTAAAAATAAAATACATTTTGGTATATTTACATGTAAAAATAAATTGTATATATAGAATATGTTGTGTCTAATGCTATTTTTATTACAAATATTTCTATTTTTTGTGTAACATAAGAAATCAAATATCTTACATCTAACAAAAATTTTGCACTATTGATTTCTAGTAACAAGTTTGCAAAAGCTATCAAATATTGTTGGTATGTTTTACGGGAAGAGTGTGCTTGTCATTGATGGAAAAAACAACAACGATGATGACAAACAAGAACAACATAAGCTCAGGAGGAGAAGCGGACAATATGCAGAGATTAAAGCTTAGAAGGGAAAGTGCAGTACAAAAACGTGATCAGGATCAAAATATCCACAGGACAAACTAGGGCTGTTGAGAATTTGAATACCCGAATACCCGATAGTCGTTGGATCACTTTTGAGTGGAAGGAAAAGATAAGTTGAAAGATATGATATCTCAATCATTCGAGTTTCCGTCAACTGTCAGATTGAATTAATGGAAGGATGGGATAAGCGGGGAAAAACAATTGAGAATTCGATCACCTAAATATCCGTCAGCCGTCAAATCAAATTAAGTGAAGGATAGGATAAACGGGGCACACGGTTTGAGAATTTGATTATCCGAAACTCCGTCAGCCATTGGATCGAATTAATTGGAAGGATAGGATACTAAAATATGGAGAGTCGTTGGATTTAATCCAAGGAAAAGTTGCATCGCAGATAGATCGAGTCGTTGATCTAAGATCTTGATCAAACAAAAATCATTCGTTTCGGGCCTACAGTTATGAGGAGGTTGCGCTATAGAGAAATCACTTTAAGAATTTCAAGTTTGATATTTGAAATCCCCGAAGCCCGAAGATTATGAGAGCTAAAGTAAATTGCAACTGTCAGATCTAGAGGGATACGTGGTGACGGGTCGTGAGCTCCAGAGAAATATCACTTCAAGAATTTCTAGTTGAGTTTTGAAATTCTCGAAGCCCAAAGACCCGAAAAGACAAAATAAATTCTCAACCATTGGATCATCTGAAGTAGATTGTAGTCATAAAATCGTCTAAAGAAGATATCAAGCGTCAGATCATCTGAAGTAAATCTAGGTCGTCTGATCGCAAAAAGAGGTGGCATAATCCTGTGGACTCTGGGTAAAGACTCGAAGTAAGTTGCATCTGTGCGATCCAAGAGGACACATGGTAGTAATCCACATACTTTGAGGGGAAGTAAAGTTTGAGACTTGATATTTCAGAAGTCCGAAGACTTGAAGGATATCTCGATCGTTGATTGAGAAAGGAGCCACAAAACCATTGATCTAGTTGAAAGGTCAAATTCCCAAAGTGGAGGTAGAGTCGTCGATTGATAAGGACAGGTGTTTGTAGATTATTGACTTCGGAAGATTGGCGTATGGAAGAAAGAAGGGTTTGAGATTTGAAACTCTCGAAGCCCGAATCACGAAATAAATCACAGCTGTTGATTTAGGAAGGTTAGATCTAATCCACAGATTGTGAAAGAACAAATATGAACCGTCCATTCAAGAGCATCGTCAAGATCATGAGATTGATGGTATCGTCACATTGTGGGGATTGAATATGCGTGAACTTTAAAAATTTGAAGGCGGGTCGCAATCGAAATCTCTAAAGCCCAGAGAGCCAGAGAACTGGAGTAAATTGAAACCATCAGATTTAGAGGGATATGTGGTGACAGATCGTGAGATATGGAGAAATATCACTTTAAGAAGTAGATCATCTGAAGTAGATCGTAGTCATAAGATCATCCGAAGAAGATCTCAAGCATCAAATCATTCGAAGTAAATCTGGGTTGTCTCATCCAAAAAAGATGTGGCGTAATCCTGTGGACTTCGATTAAAGAACCAAAGTAAGCCTCAATCATCTGATCCAAGAGGAAATGTGGCAGTAATCCACATACTTTAAAAATTTGGAGGGTTGCAATCTAAACCACGGTTTTGGAAAAAGGACATGTGGAGGCTCGAGGTAAATTTTGGGGAAAAAAATAGTTTGATTCAAACCATCTTTGGATGTGCATGCAATCCTGTGGTCACATGAGATCATCACCCAAGGTCATATAGAGAAACAAATCTAGTGCTCACTAGACTGAGATTGGGAAGTGCCTTTTGAATAGGCGTTTGGTCACAGCCATAGTCACATCAGCGAAGGTTAAGGGAGGATCTAGCACGTCACTAGGCTCCACTTCGGATATCAGGATTTGGGAGAATCGATTTGTCTCATACTAATATTCATGAAGTTGTGAGTCACAAAGTGCCTGTTGGTTAGGCATATGGTCACCACAGATGGTCATGTGAAGGAAGGGGCTTAGAAGCCAAAGAAGCCACAATTGACTGGTTGTAATTGACAGAGAAGACGAAGAGTTGTGACTGCCATAGAAGCCAAAGAATATTTGGATAATGATCACTGATGATGAACATATACAACATAACCACCAAGGAAGACGAAGAGTTCGAATTATGATCAGGCAGAGGACTCGGCGTGAGAAATACATGCAGAATAAAGAGTATAATGTTCTTTTTTGAATGTTGTCCATGTGGGTAGGAGGAGAAGTTGAGCAGTACCTGAAGTCGAGATCAGAGGCACAATGGATAGGATGCAAAGGCATCATAGAGAATAATATGTTGAAGAGAATTTGAACAAAGAGGTGTTGTGTAGAGGAAGAAAAAGAGAAGAGCACAAAAGTAGAAAGATGCAGAAGCGAAACAGAGCATAGAAGCTGAAGAAGGTAGAGGAGACATGGAGCTGTAACAGACCATATCAGAGACACATCAAGTAATTAAAGTTTATATCTCAGGGTGGTATGGTGGTGCTAGGGAGGACTGTTGTCCTTATAGTTTCAAGTGGGTGCTTGAACACAAGGAGTTGTAGCTTCCATTTGGTTGTAGCAAAAAAAAACTAGGGTGGTAGGGTGGTGCAAGGGAGAACCATTTTTCTCTATTATACATGTTGGTGCTTGTGTGATTGGAAGTTGATGCTTCCATCCAGTTGGTGCTAGAACACTTAGGGATTTGGTTCTTCCTTCTAGTGGGTGATAGATAAATCAGAGGGTTGGTTCTCTCTACAAGTTGTAGCTTGTCAAAGAAGAGGTTGTAGCCTCATTTTGAGTTGATTCTCAAAGATAGATGATGTACAGAACATAAAAGATTGCCTATAATTATAAGAAGAAGAGGTTTTCTCCCTTTATGGGTTTCCTCATGAATATATGCCTCTATGTATATCATGTCTGTGTTTGATGTTTATTATTTATGTTGTTCATGACTTGCATAATCTTGATGATCACTTGGAGAACATCAATAATATTTCAAAAGGCATAAAAAAATTTAAGCACAGTAACAACTGATTCACCCCCCCCCCTCAGTTGTCTTAGTATTTCCAACAATTGGTATCATAGCTGGTTCCTTTTATCTAAGAGTAGATCCTAGATCTTAAACATGACTAGCCACGAAGGAACTTCAACCAATAAGGCCCCCATGTTCAATGGAACAAACTTTGCCTTATGGAAAGTTAGGATGAGAACCAACATAATGGATTTAGGTGTAGATGTCTGGGATGTGGTAGAGACTAGTTATGTAAAGCCAGTTGTACTAGCTTCTAAGGATGACAAGCTAGAATTCAGCTTCAATGCTAAGGCTATGAATTCTATTCTGAGTGGGCTTGCAGAAGCAAAATTTGTAAAAGTTTTGTACTTAGAATCTGCCAAAGAAATGTGGGACAAGCTCATTAACAGTTATGAAGGTAATGAGAAGGTAAAGGATGCCAAGCTTCAAACCTACTTACTATAGTTTGAATAGATAAAGATGAAAGAGGATGAAACTTTTGGGAAGTACTTTCTAAGAATTGAAGAACTAGTAAATGCAATGAAAGGACTTGGTGAAAAAAATGAGGAACCCTCAGTTCAGAAAATTTTGAGATCTCTGTCAGATAGGTTCAACCCAAAGGTCTATGTTATAGAATAACTCAATGATCTAAAAGCTCTTCCTATTGACCAAATCCTAGGAACTCTGACTGCTTATGAAATGAGGATATGTAAAGATAAAACCACCTCTAGAGAAACATCATTTAAAGCAGATAAGAATGAGGATTCTGAGCCTAATGAAATTGAAGAAAAATTTGTGAGAAGACTAAAGAAAGGATCAGGCAAGTACCAAGGAAAGTTTCCCTTCAAATGTTTTAACTGTGGAAAGATAGGTCACTTTGCATCTAAGTGTACACACAATAAGAAAGACTAGAAATCTGAAGGTGAAGAGAAGTACAAATCCAAGAGATTTGGTAAAAAGAAAATTTTATGTGTAAAAAATGATGACTCTTCAGGAGACACATATAATGACTCTTCTTGTGAATATAAGGTTAATGAATTTATGCTTATGGCCAAAGAGCATTATGATAATAAAAGAAAAGTAAGTGATGTTAATGATGAAGAAGTTGTGGTTGACTTGGAAGGAGAACTGATCAGTGCCCTAGAAGAAATTGCTAGACTTAGATTTAAGAAGAAAAAGCAAAAACAATTGTTGATATAGTTCAAGAAAGACAGTAAAAAACCTGATGAATAATTTGCCCTGCTAAAAGTGGAATTAGAAGAAGCAAAGAAAATAGAGAACATTCTAAAAAAACAATTATCAGAGAAGAAGGCAAGATGTGAAGCCTTGGAAGAAGAGGTAGTAAAAACTAGAAAAGAGATGGAGAAGTTTAAAGCATTGTATCTCCAAAATATTCCAAGCATTAAAGCCTCAGCAGAACTAAACGACATTCTGAGCAATCAAAGATCTCCTTTGTTGAAGACTGGTTTAGGCTATGTAAGTGGTTCAAGAAACAAACAACCAGAAAGCAAAGAGCCAGTAAAGTTGATCAAGTTCCAAGTCAACAAACAATCAAACCATGTGAATACTCTACCACCAACAACTATAAAGACAAGATGATCCCTGATAAAAAACAAAGATATCAGAAGATGGAGCAACAAATGCCAAGAAGAAGGCCATCCTTCAGGYACCAAAATTTCTTCCATGGTTACTATTTTTACTGCTCTAATTTTGGTCATAAGATTGCAAATTGTCAAATTAAGTTTAGAGACATGCAACCGAGGAGATCAAGAAATAAAAAATCTTTGCAACATAGAACTAAACAACCAATGAGTAGACAAAGTTGCACCAATCACTTTGACCTATTGAACAATTATCTCGAATTCTATAACTGTCATAACTTCAGCCACAAAGTTGCAAACTGGCATCTCAATAATTACAAAGAAGATCTAAGGATAAAACCCCTAGTTAGAAATGCCAGCACATGAAAAAAGAAAGATAGTGAAAAATGTGGTCTAGTACTTTCAGCTCAAAAACAAAATGACCACTGGTATATAGATAGTGGATGTTCCAAGCACATGACTGGAGACAAGGATAATTTTATGTCTATAAGTAAAACCAAAATAGGAAATGTGACCTTTGGAAATGATGAACTGAGTAAAATCAAGGGTAAAGGGATGGTGAGTTTGAGTAATGGAAAAGGAAAAGCCCAAGATTTTCTGCTTGTAGCTGGGATGAACATAATTTTCTTAGTGTAAGTCAAAATGTGTGACAAAGGATGTGAAGTGGTGTTCACTTCCAAAGATCGTAAGATAAAGTCTATAAAATCAAGACAAGTGGTGGCTAAAGGCATAAGGACAAATAACAATGTATATGTGATGAAAGAAGATATAGAAGAGTGTCATCTAAGAAAACATGATGAAAGATGGTTATTGCATAGGAGACTTGGACATCTAAACTTTGACCACTTAATCAAGCTCAAAAATCTTGAGGCAGTAAGAGATCTTCCAAGAATATCAACGCCACAATATTCTGTGGGTAAACCTTGCCAAGTAGGAAATCTAACTAGGACACAGTTTAAATCTAAGAGCTCTACTTCAACAAAGAAACCACTCCAATTAGTTCTAATGGATTTATGTGGACCATCAAGACAAGAATTCACGGGGAAGGAAAACTACTTCATGTTGATCATTGATGATTACTCCAGACTCACTTGGGTTTCTTTTCTCAAAGAAAAAGCTGAAGCATTTGAGAAATTCAAAATATTTAAGGCTTTAACTGAGAATCAAATAGGCAACAGGTTAAAGGCAGTAAGATCAGACAGAGGAGGAGAATTTATGTCAAGTGATTTTAAGGAATTCTATAATAAACATGGGATCAAGAGAGAGTACACAATCCCAGGAACTCCACAACAAAATGGAGTAGTTGAGAGGCAAAACAAAACAGTTCAACAAATGGCTAGGTCAATGATGAATGAGAATAACATTGGTCAAACCTACTGGGTAGAATCAATACACACAATAGTCCATATTCTTAACAAATCCCACCTTAGACCACACAATGACAAGACACCTTATGAACTATGGTATGGAAGACATGCTTCAATCAAACACTTCAAATTCCTTGGGAGTAAGTGCTACATAAAGAATAATAATGAAAACCTTGGAAAGTATGATGACAGGGCTGATGAAGGCATCTTCTTAGGATATGCTACCAATAGTAAAGGATATAGATACTTTAATAAAAGATTGCATAAATTAGTTGATTGCATTGATTTAAAGGTTGAAGGAGTCCTAGTAAGAGAGGTGAGCAATATTGAGTCTGCTACATAGGACACAACTGAAGCTGAAGATGAACATGTCCAAGAATTAGAAAAAGAAGAGTCTGAGTTAGATGAAGATACAAATACTCAGGCAGACTCAAATCAATAGACAACATCAAATCCTTCCTAAAAAATTACTCAAAAGAATCATCTTGCAATTCAGATAATTGGCGAGAAAGACAAAGGTGTACAAACCAGGAGAAGGATAATCCAAGACACCGAGCAATCACATATAGCCTTGATATCCATGGTGGAACCCAAGAACTTTAATGAAGCCAATAAATATGTAAATTGGTTAAAATCAATGAATGAGGAACTGGATTAGATTGAGAAGAACAATACTTGGGAGCTTGTTCCTAGACCTGTAGATAAGAATGTAATTGGCTCCAAATGGGTGTTTAAGAACAAAATGAATGAACAAGGACAAATTGTTAGGAATAAAGCCATATTGATATATAAGGGGTATGCACAAGTTGAAGGATAGGATTTTGATGAAACCTTCACTAGTACATATTGTAAAAATTTTGACGTTTTATTTGAGGCGTTATGGACAAAATTGTCCATATTGTCGCAAAATAGAGGAAATTTAAAACAAAAAAAATCATATTGCCCGATAACGTCGGTATTGCCACGTTAACATCTCTCTTGCCACATTGACATCTCTCTTGCCACGTTTTCCACCTAGTCATCTGTCTTGCCACATTTGTGACATAGACATATCTCTTGCCACGTTTGTGAAGATTGATGTCACAATTGCGACGTTTTGGAAACTAGGTTTTCCCCTCCAACGGTCACCTTAGTATGTTGACCAAGTCAAAATACTAACGGTCACTTAGGTTTTTTAACGTCGAAATTGCGACGTTATAAAATCTATAAATATGTTGCATTTGACAGATGTTGTGACAAGTTTTCTATAATAATGACGCTTCAAAAAGGGTTTGCGGGTCTTCTCAGAGAACAAAAAATAGGTATTTGTTTCAGTATAAGCTTGTGGGGAAGAATGTCAGAAAACATCAGAGTTGGGAAAAGAATTAAAGAGGATGAAAAGGGTGATGGTAAATGTTATTGCCCTTGCAAAAATTGTTGCACTAGATGTCCCAAAAGAGTTTTAATAGCAACAACTACAAAAAA
>ML800743.1:36965-50425 GCA_009831015.1 Picea engelmannii
GAAATGAAATGCTAGAAATGACAGAATAACAGTAAAATATCCAGCATAATCTTCACAATACACAGAAATGATATACGAAATAGCAACATAAATAACACTTTGAATCAGATAGCAATGTTCACAGGCCTCTTCGAGGGGGCAACGTCCATTCGAACATCGCTCTGTTACAATAATATCCAAGCTAGGGTTTTTCATACCCTCGACCCTTATTTATACTAAATATGTCTATTAAGAGAAGCATCTAGAGGAAGATCCTTCTAGAAGCGGAGGCTTCTATTAGGTCTTCTTACATCCGCCTTATTCTATTTTATTGAAAGGTCTTATTAATATTGACCTTTATTACATCTGAATACATTGATCTACCTATGTGCGGGTTAGGACCTTAACATTAAGTGCTATAACAATGTCTTTAGACACCATTTTTTTTTTCTTTGAAACGTATTCCTCTTTGATTAACTACATTTTTTTTTATTTGTTTCATATTAGGTTACACCCAATCTCCAATGTGGTATGAGTGTTGTCGGAAAATTCCCCTGCGGACAAGTGAATTCCCTCTTGGATATTAGATCCCTATGACCAAGATAGAAAAGTGCTAACTTTGAACACTAACTTTCCTTTAAACATAGCTAAGCTAGTCAATAGAGAAGAGGAAGAAAGTATGAGTACCTTTTTACGAAGGTTTTCCTCGCTCAGTCCAAGTTGGGCTTGATCTCCAATTCCTTTAATGAGTCTTGCAATCCAATGAACAATAGAGACAAAGCATACTTTCTATTCTACCATGATTAGTTTAAAGCTAGATTTATCCAAAAGACAAGCTCATGCAAATGTACACAATATTGAAGGAAACAGGCCAAGCACATGTATTAATGAGAACTCAAAAAAGATACTAAAAAACCATTCATGAAGTCGCAATAGCCTCTCCAAGTCCTCAGTGTCCATCCCTTACACAAAGCTCCCAAGACCATAAGTTTGATACCTCCAATTTTCTTCCACTATCTTCCTTATGAGATCATAAGTTTGGTAACTCTAAACTCCTCTATGCCTCCATTTTCCATGGAAAGACCTCATTATATAGGATTTGGAGGCTTAACCACCATGGAGAGGATCTCTCATCATATCCACTAAAAACTTGGTCTCTAAGATATTTAGGGAGAAAATATTTCTTAAGGATTTTAGGGAGGAAATATCTCTCAAGGATTTTAAGGAGGAAATATTTCAACCATCCATGAGATCCTCCACCTTCCCTAAAAAATAGGAAACCAAATGTGAGGTGGATTCTCACATTTAATTAATTTTTTTTTCATGAATATTAATAATAATTCATGTGCACTTGATTCTCACACTTAATTAATTTTTTTTCATAAATATTAATAATAATTCATGTGCACTTGGTATTTTGGCCTTCATGTAATATATCCCTCCTCCACATTGACTTGGGATTGTGACATAGGTTATTCCATGGTGTCAATGTGTATGAGACACTTATATGACACTTATGACACTTAGGGCGAGATACCTAGGTGTGAAAATTTCATGTGTAACAGAATGCCCCCTAAAGTGTGAGGTCATAAGAGAGAATGATGGTCGAAACACTTTACAAATATTTAATGCAAGGGTGTGGAGTTGGAGAACCTGGAAGAAGCTACAAACAACCATCAAACAATATTAAAAAATGTTCCATTTCCGAGGCAGGCATACCTATGCTTGGAATACGATATGACTCAAAGCATGACCGCCGACCAATACATTGGGGATCCATGAAAAATATTGACTAAGGATATGGCCACCAAAGATACAATGTGAATCCATACCTCCATGACATGAAATGATCGTAGCCATGGAAAA
Organism: Picea engelmannii; assembly: GCA_009831015.1. Lineage (NCBI taxonomy): Eukaryota > Viridiplantae > Streptophyta > Pinopsida > Pinales > Pinaceae > Picea > Picea engelmannii. The sequence goes on from ML800743.1 coordinate 38,811, forward strand.
TACACAGTGGAGCTACGAGATGATAAACCATAGCCACAGACTAATACAATGTGGATCTATGTGACAGTCTATATATTAGAATGCTCAAATGATCTCCTTCACAACCTAGGAAAATAAGTTTAACATAGTGAATGCTCAACCCAGGGTCTTCATCCCAATCCCGATGTGGTATGAATCTATCCATGTGAATATATGTTTTGATGTCGAACATGGTAGAAACCACTTTATTATCGATCGTTGAGGTAAACCGTTAACAAGTGCAAGGGAAATCACCAATGATGTCAATGACTCCCAAGGTACCCTAGTACATTCTAGCGAATGTGAATAAATGATCTGAGGTCGAACATTCATGGAATCATCCGATCAGAGGTCAATGATGTAAACCCACTGTCGAAAGTGATGATGCCTGCCATTGAGGCATGTAGGTCCCAAGGTACTAACTGGTTTCTAAGTCTAATTCATGGATGATGTGTTGAAGTCAACAGGAAGAGACTCGTCGAAGGAGGGCCTTGATGTATCCCCCATCAATGACACGAAACTGACATAGGAAAGTGATGTAAGATGGTGAATCAAATAAGTATGTATTGACACAGGAAACAGAAACTGGTAATACTGTATATGGATGGTTTGAAGTGAAACTTCCCTTGAACATCATGATGCATGACAACTGACTTGGCAACATTGACTTGACGAGTACCAAAATGTAATGTGACGACAATAAGAGCACTTTTCGATTGGACGAAAAAGTATGGTGACACATGGAATTGGTATGACTCAAAGACAAGTGGATTACCCAACTATAAGACGAGACACAAGCAGGTGCCATGTTTAAGGATGACAAAACTGCCATAAAGGATTCTAAAAAAACTTGACCCACTTCCTTCATTCCCCCCCCCACCTAGATAGATGAGCTCCTCTTTTTAATTTAACGAGCTCGAGGAGGGTAACACATGCTCGATATAATTCATCTTTGGTAAGTTCCTATTTGTTTGTTTAACGAACTGGAAGAAGTAAGGGTTCATTCCCATATGGGCCCTTCAATGTGTAATTTTAACGAGTCCAAAGAAGGAAAACTCGGTGGTTTTTCATGTTTGAGAGTCTGAAAAGAACTTAAAGGCGACTCTAGGGTTTTCATTTTTCATAATTTTAGTCTCGCTAGGACGAAAAAGAGATAAACTACCACTTGAAAGACACCCTTTCAAACCTTTTAACGAGTGTGAAAGGAATCAATATTACTCGACAATATTTTCATGTTTAGAGAGTTTGAAAAGAGCTTAAATGAGACTTCAGGGGGTTCATTTTTTGTATAACCTTAAATGTCGATGACCTCGATAGGAGTAAGGCGATCATGCTCTACTAACCCTATCGACGAGATCACCATGTCAACTATCGGATATAATTCACAAAAGGTTGAGCTTACAGTGAGAGGATCATCTTCATCGGAAGATGAAGGCATGGGAGATAACACCACATAATTGACTTGTGGCGGGGGCGATACCGTCTGCATATAAGAACTGTTTAGGGAGGTCATTGGTTTGGTAATTAAATCAGGACCAATGCATGAAAGTTGATCAATAGTCACAATTCTTCCATTGTGAGGGAAATATATCACACGAAAAAAAGTGGACACAATAGCTTTCATGGAATAGACATAATCTCTTCCAAGGAGTAAATCGAAATCCAAGGGGTCATGGACTACCATAACATCAATACAGACAATTTTTCCCTCCCAAAGTTACAGGAAATTGAGGAAGGACTCCTAAAGGGTGACTGGTTCTTCTGTTAAAAGCTAGTAGATTCTGTGTAACTGGTATAAGATGAGGATAACCGAAAACTTTCCAAGCAATAGAGGATAAAATACTAATGGACACACCTTCATCTATCAGTGTTTAAGGAGCGACCCGACCACAAACCTGTACTGTAATATTGAAAGGAATGTGAGAGGGAAGATGAGGTCTATTTAGTTCACCCCAATAAAAAAGGATGGCCTCATTACTTGGAGGGGGTTTCGCGGGAGAAGGAGGAATGCCCCCCAGCATGGTGTATTCTGTATCAACGAGAAAAACATGGGCAGTATTTGGTTTACTCTTTAGAGGGAGAGTAGGATTGACCGATAATGAGATCGAATCGACCACTTGAGTTTTATTCTCCAAGGGGAGAATGGGGTCGACAGATGGTGGAACCGAATTGACCACTTTGGAACTCTTTAGAGGAGGAGTAGGATTGACTAATGATGTAACCAGAGAAACCACTTTGGTAGTCTTCAAGGGAGGAGTGGGATCGACCGATGATGGAACCAGATCGACCACTTTGGCACTCTTCGAATGAAGGGTGGGACTGACCGATGAAGGGATTGGATCAGTCACTTGGGTTTCACTTTTCAGATGAAAAGTGGGGTTGATCGATGACATAAATGGATTGGCTACTTTGGTTAGTGGTTCAACTGAGCATGAAACCAGATTGACCACATGATCAATCGGATTTACCAAGGATGGAACCGGATTGACCATTCCATCAACTAACGATGGGTTGGGAGAAATCTTACAATAACCAGTTGGAAGTTGAATCTTTCCCAAAAGAGAATAAGCCTCGTCCATACGAGGACGAAGGTGAGAGTAATGATCACCTTTGCATAACATGCAAGGAAATTTGACAGTTTTCTTCTTCTTGCCAACCTTAACATAACTAGTTGAGGGGACGTCACCAACATGTCTAGCAGGGGCCGATGATGTGGAAGACCACATTTATAAGACCTTGGGAAGACTTGGGAAATCCCTCAGAAAGTGGTCACCCTTACAAAGACTACAAGGGAATTTGGGTTTCAGATTCTTCGTTGTAGTCTTGTCGACCTCATCAATGCTCCTAGTATGATTAACAGTAGTTGGTTGCTTGGATCCAACATCTGATGTGGTTGTAGGCTTGGTCCTTTTCGGGTTCTTCTTCTTCTTCTCTTTCCGTTTCTTCTTCTTCTTATCAACTTGGCTACTTAATTTAGAGATTTCACTAGGCAAAGAAGGATAAAGGGAAGGAGACTTAACAAGTGAAGAAGGCGAAACGTTGACATAAGGTTGATGTGTGGGTGGTGTACTTACATCTGAAGCACTAGGTTCATTTGAATCACTAGGAAGATTCGAGATCCTTGGAGTGGGGAAAAACCAAACTGATAATCCAATCGTGAGTCCCGGAAGACTCAATGTGGCAATGCACGGAGGATCGATGTTTCCAAAAGAAGGAAATGTGAAAGGTTCCCAAGGAAAAGGGGTTCCTCCATTGGTACTCCCAGGAGTCGATGCCATTAACACTGACTCGACCTAAGGTCCACTAATGAAAATAAATAACACACACTACAAATATGAGAAGCAAACAATCAAACAAACCTTCCCACAATAAAACCACTAGTTGGTGATCAAATCCAACATCGCGAGATTAATATAGAAAGGGGTTGGGACAGAGCAGGTGGATTAGTTACATTGGTGACCTTCTTAATGGACTTACGCCTTGGTGCAATATTCCACACAATAAAAGTGGATTTACCCTCCAAGGAGCTCGAGTTTGTTTGACCAACACCTGTTCCAGGTACAACAAAGTCTTCCCTTCACTACCACCTTGTGTAAGGACCCTAAATATTATGGCTACTAAGGTCACCAAATCGCATTCAGCCTCTGGGTGGGTATAGTCGACAGTCGATTCTGAACGTATGGGTAGGATAACAAGTCTGAAATCATTCAAGAGAAATGATGACAAGTGGACAGGTAGAATTCCAGAGGACCCCGAACGAATTCGGAATTCACAAAGCATCGAGACCAAATGAAGACAGTTGAACCTCAATAAGAACCACCAATATACGATATGACTACTACAAATGGTTGAACCATGGAGGGATAATCTCCATAACTCTCACGAACACGACCTTGTGCGTAACCCCTGTGTGAGAGGGGGATCCCAGAAATCTTATACGAAAATTGGATTTGCTCTCCCTATCATAAGATGCAAAGTTTATTTGACATCTTTGGAAAGTTATCCTTTCAACCTATTCCAAATATTTACATCCTAAGCTAATGTAGGTTTGCTACCAGAAAATGTAAAAATGTCTGATAAATTTTAGTTTAGCGCTTGATTTTAAGGTTGTTGCTTACTCAAGAGGAAAATGGCCTGGACTAAATGGTGTTTTGACTGACTCTAAACATTGCAAATAAATGAGAATGCAAATATTTCACTTTGATGAAATATATATTACAAGAAGGAGAAAACATTTATCATTCCCAAATGCATAATGTCCCAAAATTTTATTAAACTCATGAATATCAAGATCTTCAAGAAATGAGTCAAAGAGACTGTACACCAAAATTTTAAGAATTCAAGACCAAAAAAATGCCAAAAACCATGCAATTTCGCAACTTCAAATGAAAGCTAGTTTCACTACCCAAAATAAAGAATGCAACTATGGTCTTTGTTTGATTCTAATGTATAAATAATTAAATAAAAATCCTTTAATGCTTCACTACTTTCAATTAAAATAAGAGTCATATGCATATGCAAAAGACACAAAGCGACAAAGGTTTCAAACAAAGCATGTACTCAAAGAAATGAGAACTAAAAGAAAACAAGTAGAAAAATGTTATAAAAATAACTCAATCAAGGATTTGACAACCAAAAAGAATTCAAGGAGTACAATAAAATACATAGAAGAATCCAAGAAGAGACAGGGAGAAAGAGAAAATACTCAAATTGTCTCGATAAAACAAGCAACTAGATAGGGAAATTTCACATTTTTGAAAATGTTTCAAGCCCAAATCAAGACAATAGGAAGGGATAAGAATCAAATATCAACCCAAACAACTTCACAAACCAAAGTGCAAACCCTGGAAAGGACCTCTGCAAAATAGGTTGCAAAAACCTGATGAGAAAAAGGCAGAAAATCCTCGAAGAAGGAGACCAACGTTCCCTGTCTCAAGGGTACAGAGCATTTCCGCGCTCTGTAAATAACTGTAGGGGAGCACTAGCACTCTAATATGGCCTACAGGGGGGGCGTTGATCTTCCTAGAAACTCAAAAAAAAGACAAAAAATTCGAAAAAAGCTCACCCGGAATGCACAGAAATTGGTAAAATTGTTAGTGAAGATGGGAGAAAGGTAAGGGATCATAAAAAAATAGTAAAACTGATCTAAAAGGCAGGAAAAGGGCAGGGAAAAACCAAGGAAATACAAATCGATGTTGATTCTTAGTGGAGTCACCAATTTCTGTTGTAGGAAAATTCCCCTACGGACAGGTGAATTCCCTCTTGGATCTTAGATCCCTATGACCAAGACAGAAAAGTGCTAACTTTGAACATTGACTTTCCTTTAAACATAGATAATCTAGTCAATAGAGAAGAGGAAGAAATTATGAGTACCATTTTACGAAGTTTTTCCTCCCTCAGTCCAAGTTGGGCTTGATCTCCAATTCCTTCAACGAGTCCTGCAATCCAATGAACAATGGAGACAAAGCATACTTTCTTTTCTACCATGATTAGTTTAAAGCTAGATTTATCCAAAATACAAGATCATGCAAATGTACACAATATTTAAGGAAATAGGCCAAGCACATCTATTAGTCTAACAAACCATTGATGAAGTCACAACAACCTCTCCAAGTCCTCTTCGTCCAGCTCTTGCACAAAGCTCCCAAGACCATAAGTTTGATACCTCCAATTTTCTTCCACTATATTCCTTATGAGATCATAAGTTTGGTATCTCTAAACTCCTCTATGCCTCCCTCTTCCATGGAAATCCCTCATTATATAGGATTTGGAGGCTTAACCACCATGGAGAGGATCTCTCATCAGATCCACTAAAAAATGGATCTCTAAGATATTTAGGGAGAAAATATTTCTTAAGGATTTTAGGGAGGAAATATCTCTCAAGGATTTTAAGGAGGAAATATTTCAACTACCCATGAGATCCTCCGCCTTCCCTAGAAAATAGGAAACCAAATGTGAGGTGGATTCTCACATTTAATTAGTTTATTTTTCATGAATATTAATAATAATTCATGTGCACTTGATTATCACACTTAATTGATTTCTTTTTCATGAATATTAATAACAATTCATGTGCACTTGGTATTTTGGCCTTCATGTAATATATCTCTTCTCCACATTGACTAGGGATTATGACATAGGTTATTCCATGGTGTCAAGGTGTATGAGACCCTTATATGACACTTACGACACTTAGGGCAAGGTACCTAGGCGTGAAAATTTCATGTGTAACAATGAGAGATGATGGTTATGACCTTGCCTATTGTCTGAAAATCATGTTGAGTCTGATTTGTTGTGTGATTGACATTGGGCTGGTAATTTGCAGTCTGTAACTTGTAGAAATGTATCTAATCTGTCTAGATATTGAAGTTGGCTTCAAAGGTTTTTCCTGTAATTTTAAATGGATCAAATTATGTAGTATGGGTACGAGACATGGAAACTCTACTAAAGAGTAAAGGACCGTGGAAGTATAAGAAGACTAATATCCAATAGATGACCATGCAAAGTTTGTTGTTGATGGAAATAAGGATGAGGTTGTAGGGGTCATCATGACTTGTATCTCGCAGGAGATTTGTTTTCACATCAGTGGAATTGATTTCCCTCATGAAGTATGGAAGAATCTAAAGTCGTTGTTCGACGGATTTGATGAAATCCATGTCATGCAATTGGAGAAAGATATGATCTCTATTGATCTACATTATTTTGATAGAATAGAGGACTATTTGGCATGTGTTAAGGAACTACAGTTGAAATTGGGAAAATGTGGAAAGAATTATCAGAAGAAATATGGACAAATCATCGATTTGGTCTTGATGAATTTGAAAACATCGTTCGATGTGTTCATTTCAAATTTTCGCACCAACTAGCAGGCACACAAGGAATATGGTAGGGATTACACGTTTGAATCTTGTTGTGGCCTATTGATCACTGATCAACACCGTTTTCTTGAAGAAGGAAAGCTTGGTGGTAAACATCAAGACCATTTGCTCAAGGGAAAGGTAAAGTTGAATCACAAGGAAAGAGGATGGGTTGATACTCCTATACAGAGACATGGATGGCTCAACTAAAAACCTAAAGGGTAGACAAATGCACCTCGTTAGAGTTGAAATAAGAAGACATGTCAATATTGTGGAAAGACATGACATGTGGAGAAGGTTTTCTATAAGAAGTGAGATGACTTAGAGAAGAAGATTAAACTCCTTGAAGGAGATGTGTTGGTTGTTCGTCGATTAATTTCATCTTCCAAGTCAGAACTTCTCAAGCCTTATTGTCTCACTCTACGCAGAATGAATGGGTAGTCGAATTCAGGTGCACTCATCATATGGAAAAGGATGTTTCCTTGTTCACCTCCTTAGATGAATCTCTGGAGAAGAATATTTATGTTGTTGATGATTTTTCTCTCAATATTGTTGGTCAGGGTGATGTTTCCCATCGACATGGGAGAATTATTGAAATATATCATATACTGAACCTCGGTGTCAATCTGTTTTTAGTTTTTCAATTAAAATAGACATTTAAAGTTGTGGAGTTTTGGCCAGATTGGTTCTTTGTTTGAGATTTGAAGAAAGGTTGGTCGATTTTCGTTAGAGGGTTTCTCAATCTGAAGGATTGTTTGTATAAATTTTGTTATACGACTCGACCTGACTCTAAACCGATTGCTCTTGTTTCTCACATTGACAAACAAAGTCGAACTTGGCATGAACGACTTGGACACCTAAATTTTTAAATTTTATAGTCGATGGAAAGTTGGAATATGGTTGCAGGTTTACCTAAAGTTTTTCCCCCTGATGGAGTCTGTAAAGGATGTGTGCTTGGCAAGCATCATCAGGCATCCTTTGAATTTGGAAAAGTGTGGAGAGCAAAAAACCTCCTGGAGCTAGTTCAAAATGATCTTTGTTGCATCAATATACCTTCCTTGGCAGGTGCAAGGTATATATTGACTTTCATTGATGATCTCTCTTGTTTCACTTGGGCTTATTTTCTGAAGAATAAGAATCTTTTCTTTGAAAAGTTTAAAGAATTTAGAGCCTTTGCTGAAAAGAAATGTGGTCGATCCATCAAGTGCCTGAGATCATACTATGGTGTTGAGTATGAAAATCGACCCTTTGAAGAATACTTGGTTTGATCTGGTATTGACTGGCAGTGGTTAATTCCTTCGACACCTCAACAAAATGGCTTTGCAGAACACAATAATTAGGCGTTAGTCAAAATGGTTAGATATATTTTGTAGGCCAAAGATTTTCCTCCTCGTTTATGAGTTGAAGTTGTCTATTGTGAAAATTATATGCTCAATCACATCTTGACTCAAGTTTTTCCTTTGGTGACTTCAGTTAAATGATAGTGTGGAAGGAATCCCTTAGTTGGCCACCACGGTGTGTTTGGATGTGTTGTCTGGGATCATATTTTTGATAATTGGAGAAATAAGTTGTATACAAAGAGTCATGCTTGCATCATGATGGGATACTTTGAAGAGTCTAAATCCTATTGACCTTTTGATCTTGTCAAATGGAAAATCATTATAAGATTAAATGTATGGTTTGATGAGAATTATTTCTTCATCAAGTTGTTGAATTCCCCCTATGGATTGTTACATGATGATCAATTTGGTGTTGTTTCCAACTCTGGTTCTCTTGTTCTATTTTTCATTTCTTTGTTTGGATAATTAAAATTTGGTCTCGTTTCAACTAAACCATCGACCTCGAAGTCAACTGTTCAGTTGGTCTTTATTTCGACTGGTCCATGTTGGCAAATATTGAACAAGCAACGAATGCGTGTTGATAGTTGTTTTCATTGATGGAAAATTTGCAGACAACGAATGGTTGTTTTCATTGATGGGTTTGTATCAGTCAGATTGCAACAAGATCACTGTTCAATCGTAACCGTTGAATCCAAAACGAATTTGGACCGTAGTTTACAGCCCTTGTCAGAGAGAGGATCTGAGCCGTCAAATCGGAAGCAGACACCCGTCAACCGTCAGATCTGCAGAAGCTGCGAGGGAGATAAGCGTGGCAGCGATCGGGCGCCACCGGGAGAAGCTCGACAGGAGGCTTCATCGGAGAATCGGGGATCGGGACTTTGAAATGTCCAATTCACTTGACAACGAAAACCCCGAAATCGCGATTTAATCGTAGCCGTTAAATCAAGAATGAGATCTGGATCATTGATTTTCTTCATCGGAGAATCGGGGATCGAGACTTTGAAATGTCCAATTCACTTGACAACGAAAACCCCAAAATCGTGATATGCGATTTCGCGATTTAATCGCAGCCGTTAAAGCAAGAATGAGATCTGGACCGTTGATTTTCTTCATCGGAGAATCGAGGATCGAGACTTTGAAATGTCCAATTCACTTGACAACGAAAACCCCGAAATCGCGATATGCGATTTCGCGATTTGATCGCAGCCGTTAAAGTAAGAATGAGATCTGGACCGTTGATTTCCTTCATCGGAGAATCGGGGATCAGAGGATCAGGAATTCTGTAGGCATGTGCATGGTGACATAGAAAATGCCGAAACCCCGATGAGAGGTTTGACCGAGGTCATGTGTTGATGGTCATATGGGCCAAGGCCTATAGCCAGCAGGGCTAGCGCGTGGAAAGGGGCGCATCGACATCGGGGGATCAGAACTTTGAAGTGACAAAGTCACTTGACATCAGGAGTGTCGATTTCGCGATATGCGAAATCGCGATGTAATCTGAGCCGTCAGATCAGGCTTTGATCTAGACCGTTGATTCTAGACCGCGTTGAAGTTTCAGGGATCGCAACATGGAATGGCAAGTGAACAAATGCAACGAGACTTCCGAAATCGCGATACGCGATATTGTGATTCAATCGCGACCGTTGAGACAAGATCTGACCTGGACCGTTGATCTAATCTCTATTACGAATTCGTGATATGCGAAATCGCGAAAGCCCCTTTCGCATAAAACTGTGGTCACAACTCTTGTTCACGGGAAGAGAAGGATTCAGCCCAGATAAGCTCCATTTCGGAGTTTCAGAGATCGCGATGTGAAAGTGTTGAGAAACTTGGGCAAAGGAATGCCGAAATGCCGAAACCCGATTTAAAGGCAAATCATGATAAAGATCATCCAAAGGTGCGGATAAGGTTTGAATGTGATCGGAGGGTTACTGTTCTTCCACACACACTTAACACTTTCAATTACAAATCCGTTAGTAAAACGAACTCATGATCGCACATTAGTTGTCGATCAGTTGGCATTTCGGTTGGCTGGACAGTTGTTGTCATTTTGCCCAAGGAGTTGGGAAGTTGAAACGTTGTGCCTGTGTGTATAAAAGAAGAGGAAACAGACTGTGTTGAGTTAGCTGTTCTGAGGAGGAAATGAGTGAGACAGTAAGGAATAATATAGAAGAGGATGTGTGGTAGGAAAGGATGCAGATGTGCAGAGTGAAATGGAACGCAGAGAAGAATAGTAGAGGAAGAGAAAACGAAGAGTAGAATAGCAGAACAGATCAGACTTATAGAACAGAGAAAGGAAGGTAAGAATTGATTTATCTGAGAAATTGTCTGTGTATTCATTATTTTAATATTCAAGGGAGGTTGGTAGGTGCTCGGGAGGACTGTTGTCCTCAGAGGTTCAAGTGGGAGCTTGAACACAGGAAGTTGTTGCTTCCATCTGGTTGCAGCCAGAGAAACAAGGGTGGCAGGGTAGTGCTAGGGAGAACAAGTGTTCTTTGTTATACGGGTTGGAGCCTGTGTAACTGGAAGTTGGGGCTTCCATCCAGTTGGTGCTGGAACATTCAGGAAGTTGGTGCTTCCATCCAGTGGGTGCTAGAATTTTCAGGGAGTTGGTGCTTCCTTCTAGTGGGTGCTAGAGAAACCAGAGAGTTGGTGCTCTCAAACAAGTTGCATCTTGTAAAACAGAGGTAGCAGCCTCACATTGAGTTGGTGCTCAATTGTAAATGATGTACAGAACTGAAAAAGACTGCCTATCATTTCGAAGAAGAAGAGGTTTTCTCCCTTTATGGGTTTCCTCGTGAAAATCTGTCTCTGTGTGTACTTTATGTGTGACTGATGGTCTTTACTTTTACTGTCTATATGTTGTATATTGTCGATGACCACATGAAGAGAGATTAACAATGTTTAAAAAGTATAAAATTGTTTAAGCCCACATACAACTGATTCACCCCCCCCCTCTAAGTTGTTTTGGTATTTCCAACAATTGGTATCAGAGCAGGTTCCTTTTATTTAAAGGTAGATCTGTAAGCTTAAACATGACAAGTCATGAAGGGACTTTAACCTCTAAGCCCCCTCTGTTTGATGGAACAAATTTTGCCTTCTGGAAGATTAGAATGAGAACATATTTAATGGACTTGGGTGCTGATGTTTGGGATGTAGTAGAGACCGGATATACAAATCTTGTTGTGCTAGCCAACAAGGATGATAAGTTAGAGTTTAGCTTTAATGTTAAGGGGATGAATGCTATCTTGAATGGGCTTGCTGAAGCTGAGTTTGTAAAGGTGATGCATCTTGATACTGCCAAAGCAATGTGGGATAAACTTATTAACATTTATGAAGGAAATGAGAAAGTAAAAGGTGCCAAACTTCAAACCTACAGATTGAAATTTGAACAACTAAA
>ML800743.1:53999-75791 GCA_009831015.1 Picea engelmannii
ATTGCTGCTGCTACTTGCTACACACAGATCTTATGGATGATACAAACTCTTGCAGATTTGAAGGTAACTTACACTGATCCTATCCCAATTCATTGTGATAACACCAGTGCCATAAGTGTCTCCAAGAATCCTATTCTTCATTCCAATACTAAGCATATTCCTATAAAGTATCATTTTCTCAGAGAACAAGTTTCAAACATAATTGTTCAACTGAACTATATACCCTCTACAGAACATATTGTTGAAATTTTTACTAAACCATTCGCTGCGACCCCTTTTGAATATCTTCATCAAAAGTTGGGGGTCATAATTTCTTGTGTCTAATATATTCACCTCGTCAGGGGGAGTATCTATTGAGTATCTAGTGAATTTCCTAAGTGATTATAGACGACAGGGGGAGTCTGTTTTGCAACAAGATCAGAGGAAGAATGTTTCTTCTTTGACATTGATGTCAAAGGGGGAGAAAGGATATGCTTCGGGAGCAGATTCGAATGAGTAGAGGAGCAGAGTCGAATAGTAGAGTCGACGCAGAGTCGTAATCAGGGAGCAGAGTTGAATCCAAAGGCATTTGGGTGCTTGTGTTGCCGTCAATGCCAAAGGGGGAGATTGTTGGCAAATATTGAACAAGCAGCGAATGCGTGTTGATAGTTGTTGTCATTGATGGAAAATTTGAAGACAACGAATGGTTGTTGTCATTGATGGGTTTGTATCAGTCAGATTGCAACAAGATCACGGTTCAATCGTAACCGTTGAATCCAAAATGAATCTGGACCGTAGTTTACAGCCCTTGTCGGAGAGAGGATCTGAGCCGTCAGATCGAAAGAAGACACCCGTTAGCCGTCAGATCTACAGAAGCTGCGAGGGAGATAAGCGTGGCAGCGATCGGGCGCCACCGGGAGAATCTCGACAGGAGGCTTCATCGGAGAATCGAGGATCATGACTTTGAAATGTCCAATTCACTTGACAACGAAAACCCTGAAATCGTGATATGCGAATTCACGATTTAATCGCAGCCGTTAAAGAAAGAATGAGATCTGGACCGTTGATTTTCTTCATCGGAGAATCGGGGATCGGGACTTTGAAATGTCCAATTCACTTGACAACGAAAACCTCGAAATCGCGATATGCGATTTCGCGATTTAATCGCAGCCGTTAAAGGAAGAATGAGATTTGGACCGTTGATTTTCTTCATCAGAGAATCGGGGATCAGGACTTTGAAATGTCCAATTCACTTGACAATGAAAACCCTGAAATCGTGATATGTGATTTCGCAATTTGATCGTAGCCGTTAAAGCAAGAATGAGATCTGGACCGTTGATTTCCTTCATCGGAGAATCGGGGATCGGAGGATCGGGAATTCCATAGGCATGTGCATGGTGACATAGAAAATGTCAAAACCCCGATGAGAGGTTTGACCGAGGTCATGTGTTGACGGTCATATGGGCCAAGGCCTATAGCCAGCAGGGCTAGCGCATGGAAAGGGGCGCATCGACATCGAGGATCGGAACTTTGAAGTGACAAAGTCACTTGACATTAGGAGTGTCGATTTCGCGATATGAGAAATCACGATGTAATCTGAGCCGTCAGATCAGGCTTTGATCTAGACCGTTGATTCTAGATCGTGTCGGAGTTTCGGGGATCACAACATGGAATGGAAAGTGAACAAATGCAATGAGACTTCCGAAATCACGATACGCGATATTGCGATTCAATCGCGACCGTTGAGACAAGATCTGACCTAGACCGTTGATCTAATCTCTATTGCGAAATCGCGAAAGCCCCTTTCGCATAAAACTGTGGTCACAGCTCTTGGTCACAGGAAGAGAAGGAGTCAGCCCAGATAAGCTCCATTTCGGAGTTTCGTAGATCGCAATGTGAAAGTGTTGAGAAACTTGGGCAAAGGAATGCTGAAATGCCGAAACCCGATTTAAAGGCAAAGCATGATAAAGATCATCCAACGGTGCGGATAAGGTTTGAATGTGATCGGAGGGTTACTGTTCTTCCACACACACTTAACACTTTCAGTTACAAATCCGTTAGTAAAACGGACTCATGATCGCACATTATTTGTCGATCAGTTGGCGTTTCGGTTGGCTCGACAGTTGTCGTCATTTTGCCCAAGGAGTTGGGAAGTTGAAACGGTGTGCCTGTGTGTATAAAAGAAGAGGAAACATACTATGTCGAGTTAGCTATTCTGAGGAGGAAATGAGTGAGACAATAAGGAAGAATACAGAAGAGGATGCGTGGTAGGAAAGGATGCATATGTGCATAGTGAAATGGAACGCAGAGCAAAATAACAGAGGAAGAGAAAACGAAGAGTAGAATAGCAGAACATATCAGACTTATAGAACAGAGAAAGGAAGGTAAGAATTGATTTATCTGAGAAATTGTTTGTGTATTCATTATTTTAATATTCAAGGGAGGTTGGGAGGTGCTCGGGAGGACTGTTGTCCTCAGAGGTTCAAGTGGGAGCTTGAACATAGGAAGTTGTTGCTTCCATCTGGTTGTAGCCAGAGAAACAAGGGTGGCAGGGTGGTGCTAGGGAGAACAAGTGTTCTCTGTTATACAGGTTGGAGCCTGTGTAACTGGAATTTGGGGCTTCCATCCAGTTGGTGCTGGAACATTCAAGAAGTTGGTGCTTCCATCCAATTGGTGCTGGAATTTTCAGGGAGTTGGTGCTTCCTTCTAGTGGGTGCTAGAGAAACCAGAGAGTTGGTGCTCTCAAACAAGTTGCAGCTTGTAAAACAGAGGTAGAAGCCTCACATTGAGTTGGTGCTCAATTGTAAATGATGTATAGAACTGAAAAAGACTGCCTATCATTTCGAAGAAGAAGAGGTTTTCTCCCTTTATGGGTTTCCTTGTGAAAATATGTCTCTGTGTGTACTTTATGTGTGACTGATGGTCTTTACTTTTACTGTCCATATGCTGTATATTGTCGATGACCACATGAAGAGAGATTAACAATGTTTAAAAATTATAAAATTGTTTAAGCCCACATACAACTGATTCACCCCCCCCCCTCTCAGTTGTTTTAGTATTTCCAACAGTCCACCATCTCCATCGTATGAAATTGTTCATACTTCTAATTGACCTTCTGCAGTGAACAACACTTCACCCCTTTCTTGTCTACCCAGATTGGCTTCCAAGAGCATTGAAGTTGTTGGACCTGATGTCGGTGATATTTATTCAGGTCGACAAACTCATGGTCAAAAGAAACATGCCAGCGTTGCATTGATGACTCATGTACTTGAAAATTCTGACCTGTGTACTTGAATGAGAGCAACCTATGCAAAAAAAATTGGATTCTTTTTCAAAGAATCACACTTTGTATTTAGTTCTCCAACCACAAAGAAAGAATGTTATGAAGTGTCGATGGATCTACATGACCAAATTTACCTTTGAAGGTGTTGTTGAGCGTCATAAAACTTTCTTGGTTGCAAAAGGATTTTCTCAACAAGAAGGCATTGACTACACTAAGACCTTTTCCCATGTTGTGAAGATGAAATCTATTCGATTGATTATTTCTCTTGTTTCTCTATTTGGATGGAATATCCATCAGATGGATGTGAAGAGTACTTTTATTCATGGTGAGCTATTTGAAGAAATTTTCATGGAATAGTTTCCTAGTTTTGTGACAGATTCTAACCTGTTTTTTCAATTCAAGAAGTCTCTCTATGGTTTGAAGCAGACTCCTCGATCTTGGTATGCTAAGATCGACAATTTCTTTCTTCGATTTGGTTTCAAACATTGTGAATCCAATCACATATTATATGTACTTCATAGTCATGGAAACACTTTGATTTTTGTTGTATATGTTGATGACCTTGTCGTAACTAATAATAACATTGATCTCATTTTTAGATTGAAAAAAAAACTTGTTGACTCCTTTGACATGACATAACTTGGCATTTTGTATCATTTTTTGGGTCTTCAAGTATTACCATTTTTTGATGTTTTTTTCATTTCTCAATCTAAATATGTAATGGATCTTTTGACACATTTTAAGATGGTAGATTGTAATCCCTATGCCACTCCTTTTCATTCTGGAGTAAATATTATCAAAACTTGTCAAACTCCCAAAGTCAATGCTACACTCTATGGACAAATGGTTAGAAAACTCATTTATCTTACTCATAGTCGACTTCAAATTTCCTTTGTTGTTAGTGTGGTTTCTCGGTTTATGCAGGATCCTAGAGAAATCCACTAGAAATAAATCAAACAAATTTTTCGCTATCTTAAGGGTACCACTTATTTTGGTATCCAGTGTTGTTGAAGTTCAGAGTCGCTAGTTGGCTTCACAGACTCGGATAGGGATGGTGACAATGATGATCATAAATCCACTTTTGGCTATGTGTTTTTCTTCAACGCTAGACCCTTGGTTTGTCATGCAAGAAACAAAAGGTAGTTTCCTTGTAGACTACAAAGGTAGAATACCATGGAGTCGTTCATGTAGGTACAGAGGCAGTTTGGATTCACCAACTTCTGTGTGAACTTGGCTCTCCTGTTCATACCTCGACTACAATCTACTATGACAATTAAAGTGCCATTAAATTTTCCGACAACCATGTTTCCCATAGTAAGATGAAGCATGCTTAGATCCATGTTAACTATTTGAGACAATTGGTTCATGAGAACATTGTTTCTCTTATCTATTGCAAAACATATGATCAGGTATTTCATATCTTCACTAAGCCTTTATATAAAGCTAGATTTATCAATCTTTGTACGTTGTTTGGGCTTCAAGAAGATGCAATTATGGGGGGGTGTCCTACTGATGTACTTTCACCTCTCGAATATTTAGAGCCATGTGTTGATGGGGACGTTGTTGGAACATCAATTTTTGATGTTTCATCACACTTCTCCTGGAATCAGTCAGTCAGGTAGTTGACCTACGTCTGGAAATAGTTAGTCGGGCAATCAACTAGATCTCTACATCAATAAGTCAAGTAGTCGACAAACCTGTTGGTTAGACGGTCGACTAGCAGTCGAAGATAGTCAGTCGATGGATTGACCAACTGAGTAATCAACTATGCGTTATATGCATGGATGTTTGGTTCATACATTATTTTCGAACCGAATAGACAACACAGAATTGATAGGGTCAACTCGAACCACTGATGGTTATATGTGGACAAGATAATCCTAATTCCAAGGAAGTTGGTTAGATCTTGAAGCTATAAATAGCAGACCCGATGGGTTATTACACAACTACATTTGAATCCAAAATCCAACGACATCCTCTGATGCCACCCAAAAAATTTGCATTGTCGTCGGATTTTATCTTTAGAAATGGTAAATTTGTTGTTTTTTTTTTTGAATTGGCCCCGACGGAGTCGAATATTCAACAAAAATGGAGAAGGTGTTGGATATCCAACTCCCACAACATATCATCAAACAGTTTCCCTTTGAATTGGAATTAGTCAAGTGTTCCTCACATTTATTACAACACCATTCAATATTCCAGAGTTGTCACAAATACGACGTTTATTTATTTATAAAAAGATGGAACGCTAGAAACATTCCGACATTTTTTCTATACTAATGACGACTTCCAGAGGTTACAAGGATTGTTTTTCCTGCGACAAAGTAATTATTTTATTTATTACTATCATTACAGAGATTTGAAGTGTGGAGATTGATTTTTTAAGATAAATAATCGTCACTCGGGCTTGGTAAAAGAAAATGTCACATAAAAACATTCTTGATCCACAAGAACAAAACCAACAATTGCTTGCTAGATTGTGGAATGGAATGAAAAGAAAGGGTGATGGGAAATGTTATTTTCCTTGTATTCAATGTAGGGGATTTAATATGAGAATATTAAATATCTCAACAACTAAAAGACATTCTAGGGAACATGGACATGTTGAGGGGGGGCATGAATATTGTCCATTTCTAAGTTGTTCATTATAATATATGTCTTTATATTCATTTTTTTGTAAATGTATGTATCATTTTTATATTTGTTATATATACACTAATATATGTTGATGGTTTGTAATTATAAAGGAAAGGCCTCCTAGGGAATATCCGCACATGGAGAATGTGGTTGGAAAAAAAGCATCGGAGGAACATGGAGCTGTGAATACTGAAGATCAATTTAATGATCGTATCGAAGTTGATGATCAGGCTGATAACATATTTGAGGATGATGGTACAAATACATTGATCCATGATACATTTAATGTTATAATGGACGATTATTATCATGAAAATGATGAATTTGATTATGTTCATGATTTACCTCTACTTGAGAATCCATACGAACCCATTTATGAAGTCTCCAACATAACTCTTCTCTCTGTGGTATTGTTGATAATGAACTTGAAGGTTATGAATGGTTTTTCAAACATATATGTTTGAATATAGAAGATGGTGTGCTTGTTTTACCATTGACGATACCCTTGTCACCCAACCAAAGGCCGAAGCCACCCTTCGAGCACCTTAACCTTGACTGAGAATTTCTCCGGAAGCAAACCCTAGGCTAGATAGCCAAACAAAGGGTAGCACACCTTTCCCCAAGGATAACGCATCACAAAAAGCTGATTAGATAGTCCAAACCATAGCCAAGAGATAGTCCAAGCCAACACTGAAACTGCTAGCTGCAGCAGCTGCACCTGCAGCTCTCCTCCACATGTGCGCACCAAACTGGGAACTGCAGTGCGCACCAACTGGGAACTGCAATTCTGAGAGATGTCAAATGAGAACTGGCACCCTGTATTTATACTGGTTCTGCTAGATTTGCTGGGGCCGACTTCTCCTTCTGGATATGTGTTTGTTCAGTATATTATTATTATTTCTGGCTGACTTCTTCTCTTAGAGGCTAATAACCTAATATAAATTATCTTCTTGAGCCGAAAATACTTCTAGGGTTATTAGCCAACTCATTAGGGTTTACTCTTTCTTTTCGAAGTCTTCTATTCTTGTCAGGCTCACACGTGGAGGTAAATAACTCCCGCAGCTACCATAATATTAACACTCCCTCCTAGCTAGGGAGGTATTATAGGTAACAGTCTTGAGCACAAAAAAAAAATACCATTTACCCCGTAGCATCAATATAGTCGTCTAGACTATCTCATGACTAGATCATGAGCATCACCATCACCATCAACTGCATCATCTCTCGAAATCATACTTCATCTGAATTATTAGACATGATGCTGGATAAGTCACTCACACCATAGAGTGATACAAGAGCCACTCTTATAATCTAGAGGAGTAAATTCTCTGAACCAATTTCCATCTGGAAAATCTCTGTTCATCATTCATCTGGATGGTGATTATTTCCAATAAACTACTGATAGTTTTCAAGGCAGTTAGAACAAAAATAGAACACAACTGTGTCTATCCATAGTAGTACATAACTACAATCTAGTGGTTCACTACCACACCAAGTAACACACAAGTACTTGATCAACAACGTATAGTCATGAATAGTGGAACATATCCACAACAATAGTCTTCATCTACTGTCATACAATCTTCATAACAAACATCTGATAGAAACCTACATAGAAACAATGTTATGATATATACTGAATTATTTGGGCCGATCTTTCACTCATATCTATGAGCTCAGAAAGAATATCTACCTCACGAATAGTGGAACATATCCACCATAGTAGTTTATATCTACTGTCTTCATAACAAACATCTGATAGCAACTTGCACATAAACAATGTTATGATATAAACTGATTTGTCTGGGCCAATCTTTCACTCACATCTGTGAGCTCTGAAAGAATATCTGCCTCAAAATAGTGGAACATATCCACCACAATAGTATATCTCTACTGTCTGGAGATAGGTAGTCTCGATAAAAATCATCTGATGCCATCCTGCACAGAGAATATTGTTAAAAATAAACTGAATCATATGGGTCAATCTTTCACTCACGTTTGTGAGATTTGAAAGAATATTTGTCCTCATCAACAATGGGATATCTTCCCTATTCTTCTCAAACAAGGAAGAAGGATTGTTTTTGATTTCTGAGCATGGACCATTCCTCACCCTGGGCCATTCTTCCTACACTAATCAAAGTGCACCCTGGACAAAATGTATAAACCCTAAGGAATGTCTGAGTCTGGACCATTCCTCACCCTGGGCCATTCCTCCTATACTAATCAAAGTGCACCCTGGAGAGAATGTATAACCCTAAGGAATGTCTGTCCCTGATTGTTGAGCCTGGAGCATTCCCCACCCTGGGCCATTCCTCCTACACTAATCAAAGTGCACCCTGGAGAGAATGTATAAACCCTAAGGAATGACTGTCCGGACCATTTCCTCCATTAACCACAAGAGGAAAAGACTGTCCTGCATCAACCTCCAAAATGGACCATTCCTCATGTTAACCACAATGAGAAATCATTGTCGGACAAGGTGGGCCGGTCTTCTTGAGTAACCCTCAATAAGAGAGACTTCCCTAGACCACTCCCCACGTTAACTACAATGGGAAGTCGTTGTTCTTGCTCCTAAGTTGGAGAGTCATTTCTTCCTTTTCCAATAAGAAGGAAGTTGTTTCCACGAGCTCTAGCTTGAGTACGCAAACTCTTTCATCTTGGATAGAAGCTTTACCAAAATTTATGCTTATCTGCTCATCTGTGGAGATATGTATTGGAGAATCATTTTCTCCTTTTTGGACTTCATCATGGATAATGTAATTATTGATTTCAAATGTACTTTAGTCTGGAACACTGTGAAGGCTTTAGGTAGATTTGAACAATAGAGTATATCATAGTTGGAAAGATGGAACATACCTATGTGGCACTTCCTCTGTCATCATGAGATCTGATCTACTGAGTAGTCATCTTGATGTTTATAGGAAATCTTCACCACGCTTCTGCTATGCACTGGAGGTTCTTTACCAAGTTATCTTCTTCTTATATTCATACAAGATTCTCTTTCTGGTATGCCTCAAAGTCTTGAGATTTCTCTTCATACGCTCTTTATTCAATTTCTCTGGAGAACATTCTTTTCATTCATCTCATGTAGAACTCGAACTCATGTATGTTGCAGATGAGATAATGACTTATGTAGAGATAAGTTTGGTTTACTGGAACAAGTAATCATCATAGTCTTCTCCCTCCATCTAGGAGAACCTCTGGTTCTAGATCTCACAATGCTTTTATTCATAAGTCTTCCATACACTGTTCTTCATCACGACTTTCAGTTCTTGTGCTTGATTGCTTTTAGCGAGTTCATATTAGGATGGTAATCTTGTGATTCTTGATACAATGACTGGTTGTTTTGGTTCCTCTTTCTTTCTTGGAATCCTCATGTTCTTCTTCATGTTTTTCTTTAGCTCTTGGGTCCATGGAGTTTCTTATAGATTCCATGCCTTAGAGATTCCACTTCTTCTTTTCATCATAGGATCACGGATCTGGATGGAAAACTAGGAATACTTTAAGGCTTCTCTTTGAAGAAGTCTTCTTCTGTGGTTGAACACGTACTTGTCTTTCATGACTGCTACCATGGATATATATATATTTCATCATCTTCAATGGATCATAGGATTAGCTCCCTCCTAACCCTTGCTTCATGTAAGAGTGCATATAATCGTCTCCCTCCGTCTAATAGAGTCCATGCTTCCATCTGCATCCTTATTGTCTTCTGCAATGTATAATTGGCTCTCTTGTCTAACAGAGTCCACGCTTTCATCTGCATCCTTATTTTCTTCTGCAATATATAATTGGATCTCTTGTCTAATGGAGTCCACGCTTCCATATTGTTGTTTTCTACAAAATGTCATGAGTCTTTTTCCAATTTCTTCTCGATTGCTGACTTCTTTCTGTCTTTGCTTCTTCTAAGTCTCTTATTATGCAATAGCTTCCACATGATTTGTATTTCATCCTTTCATGTGTATTATCTAATAATATCCATTTTCATCTTGTTTGTTCTTCCTTAGGTATAGTTCTTCTTGGAACACATTATCTTCCAAGAGATAGATATACAAGGTATGTACAGAGATGATGCAAACAAGATATGTACACGAAAT
Organism: Picea engelmannii; assembly: GCA_009831015.1. Taxonomy (NCBI): domain Eukaryota; kingdom Viridiplantae; phylum Streptophyta; class Pinopsida; order Pinales; family Pinaceae; genus Picea; species Picea engelmannii. The sequence goes on from ML800743.1 coordinate 63,993, forward strand.
AAGAAGAGTGTTGTTACCTTTTTAGAAGAAGAAGTCTCTTCCATCCTGCTTAGTATTCTTTGTAGGTTCCTTTTCTTCAGCAATCGATGCTTCGTGTTTCTCCTTCCTTTTCTTTAGCTCGGGACATTGATTCTTGTAGTGACCATACTTTTGAAAGTTGAAGCATTGTACTTTTGAAATGTATCTCTTGATTTGGCTTCCTCCTTGAACTAAACTTCCTTTTGTTCCCGAAGTTCTTGAATCTTGTTGTGAAGGATTGATCATCGTACTTCTTTTGGGGTTTCTCTTTTGCATTGATCCTTGATTCTTCTTGAGCATAGTAAGTCCAAAGTTCTTCAAATGTCGGGTATTCCTTCCTTGTGTTCATGCTTGCGGCAAATGCATCCCATGTATTGGGAAGAACATTGAGTACTATGTTCACCAATTCCTTCTCTGAAGTGATCTCTTCAATAGCTTGTAGTTAATATCTTAACTGGGATATTCTTACAAAGTATGATGTTATGTTGTCATCATCATTCGTCTTCATGTCACAGAGCTCATTCTTCAGACTCATAATTTGTCCAATGTTTCTGACTGAGAAGAGATTTGTTAGGGCATCATACATCTTCTTTGATGAGTCAAGATGGGAGATGTAGGGTATCAAGTGGTATTTTATGGAATCCACTATGATACTCATGGCATTGATGTCAACATCTTTGAACTTCTCCATAGCTGCAACATTCTATGGTTCCTTCTCTTTTCCTTCTTCAAACTCTAGCTTCACGATCTTTCCTTTCACGATATCCAACACTTTATTCTTAGCAAGGATGAGCTCAATCCTTGTCTTCCATGCTCTGAAGTTAGAGGCTCCATCTAACTTGTTCTCAGACTTCATAGAGTTTGTCATGGCTGCTTGACTTGGTCAAACCCTAGATTTGACCATAAATCCAAACTTCATGTCTTGGCCTTCTAAGAGTGCCAGGAGATGCGCTAGGCCAGGGTGAACTGATCTATCTAAAGATTAGGTCAATCCATTCACTTAAGGTTCCTCAACAAGAGGATTAGGGTTTCTACAACTGCTCCTGCTAGTAACCCTAGCGACAGTGTCCTGGAAGCTGCATCTGCTAGTAACCCTAACGAAAGTTCCCTAGCGAACTCAATATCCTAGTGGCTATGTTTCCTTCCAGTGTTTAGACTGAATGAAGGGGGTGTGGGCCCATAACCTGTTAGAATATAGAATATGGTGTGCTCGTTTTACCATTGACAATACCCTCATTACCCAACCATAGGTCGAAGCCACCCTCTGAGCACCTTAACCTTGACTGAGAATTTCTCCAGATGCAAACCCTGGGATAGATAGACAAACAAAGGGTAGCACACCTTTCCCCAAGGATAGTGCATCACAAAAAGCTGATCAGATAGTCCAAACCCTAGCCAAGAGATAGTCCAAGCCAACACTGAAATTGCTAGCTGCATCAGCTGCACCTGCAACTCTCCTCCACATGTGCACACCAAACTGGGAACTGCAGTGTGCACTAACTGGGAACTACAATTCTGAGAGATGTCAAAATGAGAATTGGCACCCTGTATTTATACTGGTTCTGCCAGATTTGTTGGGGCCGACTTCTCCTTCTGGATATGTGTCTGTTCAGTATATTATTATTATTTATGGCCGACTTCTTCTCTTGGAGGCTAATAACCTAATATAAATTATATTCTTGAGCTGACAAGACTTCTAGGGTTATTAGCCAACCATTAGGGTTTACTCTTGCTTTCCGAAGTCTTCTGTTCTCACCAGGTTCACACGTGGAGGTAAATACCTCCCGCAGCTACCATAATATTAACAATATCGATCATACAGATGTTAAGGTATGTTATATATTTCATCAATGTATATATATATATATATGATCATGATAAAGATTATCTTTGTTCCTCTAAAATTTTTATTGTTAGTTCATCAGTAAAATTAATGTGGATGAAATGCTTGTCATTAATATTCTTGATATTATATTAACAATTTTTTTTAATATGTTGTACCATCTTAATATCTGAATATTTGTTACCACCGTCAAATATTTTACCTCGCACATACCAAGATTTATCTGCCATCATGAAATATATTGGAATGGAGTATCAAGCAATTAATGCATGTCCCAATGATCATATTATATATTATATATTATAAACAGTATGAATTTGAAACAAAATGCCCCGAATTTCATAGCAATAGATATCGAACAGATCAAGTAAAAAAAAAAGGTGCCTCGCAAGGTTCTTCGTTATATTCCCATTATTCCATGCTTGCAACGATTGCTTATGTGTAAAAACTTATCATAATTGATGAATTACCATGCATGAAATAGAAGTGAAGATGGCATTCTTTGAATTACCTTCTGAATCCTTCTGAGTAGTGATCAAGCATTATGCGGCATATGCTACCTCTCCATGTCTAAATATTCTCTCCATCCTCTTGGCTGAAACTGTCCTGGGTGCTCCTGTCGACATACCTCTTAGAACAACCTTCTTCCCATCCTGATCTCTGAATCCCATTTCCATGGTTTGGTAGTTGGTATTGATTTTTCCCAAGGTAATCATCCATTGGACTCCTAACACCACATCTGTGTCCGATAGGTCAACCACATAAAATGTGTCTCTCACTGTGTAGTTGCCTAACTTCATCTCTAAGTTTGGAACTCTGTCTAGACACTCCACTGTGTGGCCATCTTCTACCGCAACATCAAACCCCTCAAACTCCTCTGTCTGAAGTGCCCATCTCGATACTAGTGAAGCATCGATGAAGTTGTGGGTGGCCCCACCATCTATTAGGGTGATTTCCCATTTCCCCTGGATAATCCCTCTGATACGGAGGGTATCATACCTGGGAACACCAGAAAGGGTCGCTATGACACTTCCTTTTGTTGGTTTCCTCTTGTTAGCCTATTCTAGTGGTTGTGGGACTACTGGAGGATGGGCTCCTACTGGTGTCGGTGGTCTACGGGGAGGCTGCTCCTTTGCTGGTGCTGACTCCTCCTTTGAACTAGTGGTTCCACTATCCTACTCCTCCTCCTCACTGTCCATGCTGTCTGCTACTACCTCAATATAATGAATCTCTCCCTTGCCCATGCAGCTATGGCTTGGGACCCAAGGATCTCTACAACTGAAGCAAAGATTTTTCCTCATAAGCTCTCACCTAGTCTCATCATCCAACTTCTCCTTTCCCTTCCATTCTCTTTGGAATGGCTTCCTGTCTTGATCCCTCTAGGGCACAAATGGTTTGGAGAAAGTTTTAGTCTTTGGCACCGAGTCTGCCAGATCTCGAGTGTGAAGGATGGCATCCTGCAAAGTGGGAGGCCTATATGCCTTCACCCATCCTTTCAAAGGCTTTGTGATTCCTTCTTTGAATAGCATGATAAGCCTGGGCTCTGATATATCTATCACTTCCATGGATACCCACTAAAATTCTATGATGAACGCCTTTGTTGTGCCAATTTGTCTCAACTGGGCCAGATCCCTGAAGTGTATCTCGAGATCCTTCCTTTCAAACCTGTCCATGAGCCTATCTGTAAACTCCCTATAGGAGATGATGCGACTATGACCTAATGTCACCAGTCCATGGTACCACCACTCATGTGCATCACCCTCCAAGTGTAAGGTCACAAAACTGATGGCCTCTGTCTTAGTCATCTGATTAAGCTTGTAATACATGTCTATCTTCTATACCCAAGTTCTGGCGGTGTATTTGGACGATCCGTCGAAAGAAGGGATGGTGAGTTTCCCAACTTTTCGGATGAAATCGAGGTTATGCCCTTGCTGCTGTTGTGGTTCCCCCCTCTGCGGCTCTCTGGGGTGGTTCATGAGTCTGAGTCCACAGTACTCGACTAAGGTCATGTCCTGATGGAAGTCGCGACCCAATGCTACATACTCCCTCCTATACTCTGCAATGTCATTAGCATGAGTGGGTGACCTTTGTGGTATTGGTGGTGATGTTGCTACCGGGGGTGCCCTCTAGAAACTGGGAAACAAGGGTCTGGGAATCCTACTCACAGAGTTGTATGTGCGAGAGGGTGACTGGGGTCTACTACCTTCTCCCCAGTTCCCATGTGCTGCATGCGGTACTTGTGTATTTGGGGTGCCCACTCTAGCCAATTTATCAACCACCTATGCCAAGGACTGAGACATGGTCCATTGACTAGCTAACATATCATTGATAACATGCATGAAAGCTACCTTTGGATCTACAGGGGCCTTGCCACTACCCTATGGTCACTCATATCTATCTCCTAGCATCCTCTCTGCCTTATGCTTAGCCTCACGCTCTGCCCTTCTCTCTGTTTCTCTGTGTGCCTCTTCCTCTTCCTCTGAGCTAGGAGGAAAAGGGGGGAAATCAGGCCTATGAATTCTTTCCTGATGCCTGTTGTAAGTGAGATATTCGTCACCTACGTGTTCACGGCCCTATGGGTCTTCTGCTGCACTCATTATCTTTAGTCACAGGATGGCAAGACTAAAGCTCTGATACCACTGTAATGTTCCTGACTTGGCTAGTCTAGGAAACACTACTAATGTGTGTGTAGGATCAAAGGTTTACAACATATAAATGATCATACAAATAATAAACGTGACAAAGGACTGCAAAGTTTGTATTATGATATCTCTGTGGATTACAAAATGGTCGAATGTGGCTGAATAAACTGACAATACTCAATTAGATCAACAGACAAAGGATCTTAGCCGGAATACAAATAAGAAACTGCGACTGAATAAAATAACAACACTCGACTAGATCAAAAGACAAAAGGATCTTAGCCGGAATACAAATAAGCAACTAAAAGATAATACCCAGAATATGGGAGCACTGCAGAATCAATAAAGAATGATGGAAGACCTGGATGATCTTCCCGGTGACTAGGGTGTGTCTTTCAACACCGAAATCAACCAACTAGTGTCTTCCTCCTGGAATACACTAAACTATCTCTCCTAAGATGTGCCTCTTCTCCTCAATGACAAGTCATAATCTGCATAATGATGAATTAGGTTGCTGACCCTTCCTTTATAGCTTTCCAAAACCCTAAATCATGTTGAAACCCTAATTCTTTGTTGATTTCCAAAACCCTAAATCATGCTGAAACCCTAATTCGTTGTTGACTTCCAAAACCCTAAATCACTGTTGAAACCCTAATTCACTATTGACTTCTATTTTTATCTCATAATGACTTAAAAGCGCTTTTAACCCTTTTTACCTCAATGTCACTTTCCGAATATAACACCTGTGACTGGAGTGACCTCTAGTAACCCTGTTTACCCCTCTTTGGCCCTGGCTATAGTCTAATGGGGCAATTTAAACCATTAAGCCTCCTCTTCTGGAGCTCCTATTTGGAAAGGGACATTACATGAAATCTCGTCGATCAATAAGTTTAGGAAATGAGGTGTTTGATGAGTATAGGCACTTTCTCTCTAAGAATAATTGGTATTGAACTACCAAAAAACATATTTTCAATGGGAGAGAAGAGACAACATTAAAACCAGAGAGAATGACACATCACCTATGGGAGTTGAAATATAATATAAATCGTCAAGGTAAAGATCAAATTGTCTATCTATGATTATCATTTATGAAATTTTTTATAATTTTTTTTTTATAATGTGTTTTGATAATTTATTGTAATTGACAATGATTTTTGTAATTTCTTTAACTATGATTCATGACAGTATTGATCATGAAGGTGTTAATGGGCTTCGATAAGGAATGAAAAGTTATCCCAAACAATTCAATATGTTTCCCTACTATGAACACCTACAAATTGTTCATATTATAATAGATTTGTTGCTAACATATTTCATCACCTTGGGTGAGGGATTCTCTGTGACATCATTATAGCTAATCAATTTCATACCTTCATTTGAGTTTCATCCTCGGTGGATTTCATCACCCCCTATGGAGGCTCATTTGGAAGGCCCAATGATCACTCAAAATTTGTTTCTTGTTTGGACCATATGAAAATTACACAAAAATTATTTTATAAAGTGTTATCAAATGAAACTAAATTTCCTAACTTAGTGTCTTGACACATGTTCCTTTGTTATAGCTAGGACCCCTTCTTGGGCACTCTACAAAACAAATCCTAGGAACTAGCATATGTTTACTTGGTACTTAGAACATATATTCATTTCTTATTATATCACATAACACTATATCCCTTAATCCATATTACCATCCCTAACTCCTAACCTTTATAATAACCATTATAATTCTTGATCCCTATAAACCCTATCTTCGCTAAAACCTAATTATTATAAACCCAACTATAACTTTTAATGTTTAACCTCTATTCCCATTATAGTCACTTACTCCAAACCACTATGGTCGCTTACCCCAAAACCACTAATCACAGTAATTGCCAACTCCTATAGACCTTAGGACATATAAACTATAACATATAAATCCAAACTCTTCACCCTCATAAAACACTATGGGACACATGGCATCATAATTTCATTGATATATGATATAGAAGTTTAGTTTATGACCCAACTATTAGCTTGTAAATTGTTCCAAAAATGCATAAAATATGAATTCCCTATTGGAGTCGTCCATTGAGAATAAGGAAAGATGTAATTTGTATTAATGTCTCCTATCAAATACCTAATCATGTTATCGAATGAGAGTAAGGATTTATTTGTAACAAGAGGACCATATGGATAATTTGGAGCTCTAAAGTACAAATACTTTAAACATTGCAAGTGGCTTTTGTTTCAATAATTTCTCTTCAAAACTATTTGTGAGTGTTTTTATCTAAGTTTTTGATAGGTAATTGTTGCATATTTCTAATTATAAGCTATGTAACATAATCGATGTTGGTTGGTTGAATTCATTTTCTTTCTTTCAAACATTTAATCAAATCTTCAATTCTAAATTGTTAATTGTGGTTATGGTATAATTATGACATGTTTTATTTTAATTTATGTTCAACTTCGCTATCTCGGTTTTAGATTTAATTTTTTTTCATTGTCGAAGTAACATTGAAATCTTTTGTTTAATATTCAAAATAACATTCACTTTGAGAAGTTGATTTGTTGCTCTAATCATCAAGGTTTGTTCATTTCAGTTTTTGTTTCCAATGTCCTTCAATTGGCTTAGCATAATAGTTTAACTTATGCTCCTAGCTAGAATGAACTTTGTTTTTCAAGACAATAGGAAAGCCAAGGTTTACCAAACCCTCTCTGCCTTGAAATTTTAATGTAGTTTCAAAACTATTGGTTGGGTACTAATAGCTTTACCATGGAGGTATTAGGTTAACATCCCTTAAGTTCCCTTAGGCATAATCATGAAAGGAATTGATAAAAGGAACAATGGTTGGTTTTGCTTCATATAAAAAGTCACAATCATCATATATCAAAGAAATGAATAAAAAAGGGAGTGTTCAACTTTAATGACTTCAAATGCTAATTTTTATAGGGTTTAGTGGACACAAATCAAGTTTCTCACCTTGTTCCTAGTGACAAGAATATAAATGAGATTTCTCTACAACATCCAACAAATACAAATCTTCTCTTGGCTACAAGTGGACTTGTTTTAATCCTTTCCTTGAGGGTTGTTTGAACAAATTGTGGAAAGTTGAGACCAAGCAAATTGTTTGAACAAATTGTCATTACCATTATCAACATTGTCATCAGTATAGTCATCGTCATTGTCGTTGTGGTCATCGACATTATTATCATTATCGTCATCATCATCATCATCATTGTCTTAAAAATAATTATCCTGGTCATCATCATCCTCATCATCATCATTGTCATCATCGTCGTCATTTTCATTGTCGTGATCATCATCATATCGTCATTTTCGTGATCATTGTCATCATCGTCATCCTCATTGCCATTGTCACCACCAATAATCAACATTTTTCAGTGTCCTACTCCTCCTCCTCATCATCATCTTCATTTTCATCATAGTCATTATCATCATCATCATCATCATTGTCATCATAGTCATTATCATCGTCATCATCATTGTCATCACCATATATAATCAACAATTTCATTTTCATTATCATCATCGTCGTCGTCATCATCATCATCATTGTTATGTGGGTTATTAAGCTTAGGAGATATCAACTAGAAATGTTAGAGTTTATTAAGTCAATTTGGCTAGGTGTTAGTAGTTATAGATTAGTAGTGATAGGAGTTAGGAATTATTTTAATAAATTAATATACATATTTTAGGAATTAGGAATTATTTTAATAAATTGATATATATATATATATATATATATATATATTAATATATGATTATGTATTATATATTATTTATATAATATATATTAATTTTTTTATAACAAAACATTAAAAACAAAACATAAAAATACAACAAAATAAAGAAGAACCCACACGTTGATCATAATTCGATAGAGGTTGATCAAACCCGTGTCATTCAGTAGAGGATGCCCAACCGAGATAGAGAGACAGAGACAATGAAAACTCGACCACAACTCTCCAGAATGATAGAGGAGGCCCTATCTGGCCAGTAGCCCACAACGACCACGTCGAGGAGTGGAGGCCCAACTAAGATAGAGAAAAATCGATAGATAGAGACAATGAAAACCCCAAAACTCTGCACAATGATAGAGGAGGCCCTATCCGGCCATTGGCCCACAATGACCATGTCGAGGAGGGGAGACAATATTTGAGCTCCTGACATGCCGCCAAAAATGGTAATTTCTTTCACCCTTTTTTAGCCTCTTAGTAGGGTTTCCACCTCTGAAAAATCGATTTTACACTGGCATTGGTTAAAGATTGTATAGCACCTCTGAAAAATCAATTTTACCCTTCTGTTAAGTGATGATCAGTTTCCTGGTGGTGAGAACGATATACCCATGCCTCAAAACTTCAAAATGCAACTTGTCCAACCTCTGGGGATTAAAATTGTTTTCTCACAGCTGTAATCTCTCCACCAATCAATCTTCCACGCAATGTTAGGTTTCTTTTGTGTGAATGAAATTGTTGGACGCAATCTTAGTCTTATTTTATTGATTTGGAAATGGTTTAATACATAGTGTTTTGTATCCTCACAACCATAGGGTAATGACCTCTGTGAATACGTTTTACGCTTGCCAGTCCCCAAGATTCAATGCCAAACACATTTAAAAAAAAATTGATTTCTATACGATTCTCCAGGTCAACATTTCAATCTCATTCGAATATAAAAGAACATAATAGAAACACAATGCACATAACTTCATTCAATACAATGATTTCATTTGCAATGTAGTAAATAATAAAAAAAAAACCAAATTGATTTACAATTTCCACGTATTTAATATGAATGTTATCTTACATCAACAACCGCATATAACTTTAACTATCACTCACAAATTCGATTTGTTGGTTGATGAAGATGTATCCAACAGTGTTGTTCATTCAGAAATGAACTCCACTTGACACATCCATTTCACACAGAAGAAGGTTCAGTTCACACATAGTTTATGATCTCATAGAGGCATAAAATATCTATTTCTTAACTTTAGTTTCACACAGAGAACAAAATAATAGAGAGTGCCTTCTTTTTTTCACACCTTTCTTTTTTCAAGAAGATCTTCCCCCCAAAAAAAATAACTATCCCAAGAAATGAATCCACGGATGTGAACCAATTCCTCCATTCCACAAAATCAGGAAACTAAATCTATTTTTTGCCTGATTGGTTCTAAATTCCCACAAGTTTATCAAAATTCTATCACTAACCATTCAAAATTTATTTTAGCTAGATGCTCCTAACTACTCTTAACCAAATATTCAAATTTGTTTTACAAATAAACTTCAAAATGTTGTAGCCTCAGAATGTGATCAAACCATCACATTGCTAGGCTCTTGGTCTGACTTGAATAACTCATCATGTTCATGTGCTTGACCTATGCACCTGCATCACATACTAATTTAACTACTAGTTCTTGAGAAAAAAAACTCCATATTGTTCAAACCCTAGATGTTGAAGGAATTTGGTTGACATATTTTGGACCATAAAAGCATGGACCAACCAAAAATTATTGTTTCCTTATTGGTCCCTTAATTCTAATGGGATTGTTTACCATATTTTGGAGTCCTCTCCAAATAAGAGCACCACTCTCAAATTTGCAAAGCAATGTAGTGAGATCATGTTGCACACTCATAAATTTGTTCTCTCATGGTCCACCTAGAGAAAACAATGTGTAGCCTAATGCAGACTTGGTGTCAAGATGATGCATGAATCATCCCTTGGCACATAAATTGAAACCCAATTCTCTTATGTAGTAGTATGATTGTGTCTTCCAAGATCCCAAAGTCATCCTGGTGTATTTCTAAATTCAAAAGCATATCAACATGGTTACAGGGTCTCTACTTCTAGATATCCCACTCTATCATAGATTGATATGGGATAATGATGAGATATGAAAATAGATTCAATAAATACTTCAATAAGGAACGATCAAACCTATAAAATATTCATGTGGCAACCCCACCATCCTTGCACCCAACAAGGATGACTCATGGTGTTCTGACTTCAATTATCGCACCCTTAACAAGATATGTCAAGAATTAATACCGGCCTCTACCATGTATTCATGATATTCTTTACAAATGGAAGGTACACAATACTTCTCCAATATTAGCCTTAAAATTGACTACCATCATGTACCTATTAATGATGTTGGTATTTAGAAAACAACACTCAAAACCTAGGGTCTCTATGTATGTTTAGTACTCATCCCCTTTGGCCTAACTCATTTTCCATCCACCTTCTTATGCTTAATGAACAAAATTATCAACTGACACTTCACCAACTTATTTGTCATTGTCTATTTGGAGGGAATCCTTATTTATAGTGAGACATCCGAAGAACATATGGAGCTTGTAGCATGCATCTTGGGCACACTATGCCAAAACAAATTATAACCAAATTTGGGTAAGTGTACCTTTGATGCAATACATATTCAGTGTTTGGTATTCATCATTGACCATGTTGATATCCCTATATATCTCGAAACGTTCAAGGGCATCAAGAATTTCCCTTTATTGTGCAACATCATAGAGCTACAATTTTTTCTTGGCCTCATGAACTTCTATCAATAAATTGTGTTAAGTTTTGCTCAAATTTCTTGGTTGTTGAACCACATTATGCACACTAAGGAAACCTTTCACTATATGCCAACACATTAATGTTCATTTGAATAAGTCAAGCAAAGGATATGATCTATGTTAGTTAAGAAATTATTGTTAAGAAGTAACCATGTAAAGATGCAATATTTGGAAGGGTATTTGAAGTGACAAACATTTTTCCACCACCATCTCTGAGGTTCTTGGTTTCCTTGAGAAACAAGTTTCTTGTAGCCTTCCTTGGAGTATATTTCCCGAAAGGGTTTAGGGTACAAACCAAATAGTTCTCCTCCTCTTTAATCATAACAAATATTGTTCTAAGTTTTTATGTGTATGCAATCCAAATAGTTTCACCATCCTACCTTAAGCCTAAGTCCCTTGAAGATAACCCCTCTTGATGCCAAATAGTAGTCATATTCTAGTCTGCAATTTGATTTAAGGAATAAATTCCCCTATTTCTCATATGCTGAATGATGTGTGTTGGAATTATATAATATTCACTGCTACCTATCCTGGGGTCCAACCCCACTAGAAATTTTGTTCCAGCTCTACCATTGCACTAGGAAATCAAATCTCCAATTAAGGAAAAGGAATGAAGAAAAACCTCCCAAATAATAGAAATGTTACGAAAATTCTTGATAGGATTTTGTATCCATTCATCAATGGTAGTAGGATATATATATATATATATAT
>ML800743.1:82481-96567 GCA_009831015.1 Picea engelmannii
CCCATTGTGGATTAATCATGTTATTATTATTATTGGATTAAATCCCCATTGAGGATTAATCATGTCATTATAATTATTATTGTTATTGGATTAATCCCCATTGAGGATTAATCAAGTCGGTAATTGTATAAGGACCAAATCCCATTTTTCGGATTGGTCATCGGACAATTACAAAGTGTTGAATAAGAATTTGGCCCCAACAGTTATAATGAAAGGGCTAGAATTAATTAAAGGTGGGTTTACCCACCCAGAGTGAGAGGTCGGCCCTGCCAGATGGTGACTCTTCACACGTGCCAGATTGATATAAATAAGAGGCTAGCNTCACTTGCTCATTCTCTTATGAGGCAAGCTGCAATTTCAAGCTAGAGAGAGGAGAAGAAGGGTGGCGCATCTCTTGGGGAGGACTTTCTGTATTGGTTTGAGTTATCTCTTGAACATTGTATAAGCCATTTATGATAAGGAAGTTTTTGTTGGGTTTTCTTCCTCTAGAGGGTTTCCCAGGATAAATGTTGTGTCTCTTGTGGATGTGTATTTGTCAGTGATCTTGTTCTTATTATGCTCTTATCTAATGAAATGCAAAGAACTATAATAATGGCATAACCATTAACATAAACCATGGTAATTATACAAATTAAATATGTTGTATTGTTATTTTTTTATGATGAGTATATTGGTTTCATTTTGATATTAATGTTTTCTATATTTATGTCGTGTGCTACGTATCCATTAGCAGAGAAATCCATAGAAATAGATGTGGATGAGCTAATGTGAGGTGATGACATCACATCATTAATTAATCCCTTTTAGATATTAAAGAAGTCTGTAAAAAAAACAAATTTGGAAATCCTTTGTTTGGTATTCATTCAGCCACAAACAGAGGAGAATAGAGAAAAGATTGACCGTTTGATGACGAGATCTTAGGCGTTAAATGTAAGTTGTGGATATTTAATAGAAGATAATTTTTTTTATGGTTTTATGTTTTCTACTTGTATATGTCATGAACTAAAATATGGTTTGTTTACAGGTGTATTTGTGTCCACATAATCTTGATGAGGGGCCTGCTGCTGCTATTGATGCTAATGATGAGTCTTCACATCATGAGCATCTAACCACATGTGCATATAAAAATGTGCCATTTTTGTCGACTGGATAGTCGGAAACACTTAGAAGGACACCCCAGAGGGAAGATGTGGGTGCACCCTCTACTACTCGACGCACGACAAATCATGCAGAACAGGGTCAAGGGGTCAATGTAGCAGAGAGTAGTATTGATATTTCTCAAGCAACATTTCCTAGATTTTCCCATGTTATTAGCACAAGAACAATACAAACCACATTTTTGGTGGAAACAAATCTCGTTCCCATAAATATAGAGAATATCCCAGGTATTTAAAAAATGTTTTAACTATTATATATAATCTGATTGAAATTTACTCATAGATCATTCTTTTTAAACTAATGATGACATGATCGTTTTGTAGGAAATGATGTTTTTTTTAAACATCTAAATGATTGGTCACTGGATATATTTTGGCCCACCATCTGCATAGGGTGGGATAAACAAAGGAAAAATTTAAAACATGATCTTATTAATCACTTGATTGGGTTGTTCGGCATTGAGGCCTTCAACTGAATGAAAGTCCTCAAGAAATTCAACCAACATATGAAGATTGTGAGGGACCAATATAGAGTTCATCTGGAAATGAACCCTAGATATGAGCACCCTCCAATGATTCCATTGAGGGAGGGGGAATCCCTATTGGATGATGGAAATAAGAGGGATTTAAGAAAACAGGGAAAGCTACCACTAGGCACAAGAAGGCATGCAATACTTTGAACAATGTAATTATATGTTTATTACTATTTATTTTTACATGAAATTTGCAAAGTCTAAGGTATTTCAAACTTTTCATAAGTTGTCATACACATCAAAAGCAACAAAATAAAGACTAGAAAAACATGGCCAACACAAGTTTGGGCCTGGTGGTTATTCGAATATGGTGGCATGAATTGTAAGTATCAATAACTCAAATATTGTATCCAAATAATAAATTGCATATAAATTTGTTTTTATTTCACCATAAAACATAAATTGACAATCTTATGAAAAATTGCAGGCCGATCAGTTCAACGAAGTGCCAACAGAGGATGACTTGAGGCTTGGCTTCCAGCACGGCTTTGTCGCTATTGTTGAACGCTAAAAAATCTTGGGCATTGGGCCAACAAAGTCTTCCAGTGATCCACACGACCCGACAAACAATAACAAAAGCTGCAGAGGTGACCAAAAGAACTGATAAATATGTTGTAGAAGATGATCAGTTGATTTTTGAATTTGTCAAAAGAAAAAAACCAAAAAGGAAGTGATTGTAATAACATTATGACATTATTTTTGATAATATAAACTAATGTCATGCAATATGTTTTTCCTATGAATGAATGAATGAATGAAGGAATGAATTTTATAAGTACTTAATGAACAAATGTTGAATGTTTCTTTATAATGAAAAACACATATTTGCACATAAATTCATTTATTTTCAAGTCCATGCATTGGGTATGGGGAATTGAGAGTGACGTGAGGGGGGGGAGGGGCCATATGATATTCCACCCTCACATGGTTGGCTATGTTCAGTAGAGAATATTAAACTATTCTTGAAACAAAGAGAATCTCAATAAGGTAATGGTATTTATTCTTATGTATTATATATTCATGTAAATTTTGAAATGCATGTCTATTTCTTAAGTTCTTTATCATAAATTTAAAATTTCATGGTTCGTTGATTTCTATAGGACTTCACACTAGGAATTGCAACTGATAACTAGCCTATGTGGAGAGGTTGCATCAATTGTACAAAAGGTACATAATTAATACTCATAAATTTGTCTTTTTATATGTTTTTTTAGTTATTTACCTTTCATGTGAATTGTAGTGCTTTACTTCATTTATTATACGTAGTTTGTTTCATTCATTCATCACTGTATGCATCTTTATCCTAAAAAAACTAATTCTCACTTTACCCTACCAACCCCTACCTTACTTCCTCTCACCTTCCAACCGTAATTGTATAAATATTATGTCAAGTCTGTGACAAACAACCTTGTTTATTCCATCTAGTAGCATAATGAATTCCCGGGTTAAAATTCAATTTGTTGCGATTCATACACAACCCAATTCTCTTCCACATCCTTACAACCATAATTTTTGTACCCATCCATACTTCCACATAATTAGTCTCATACATTGTCATCAGCGAGTGGTTTCTACCATCATGTTACATCCAATTATCTTGTACACTACTACCAACACTGTATTCTTGTCATTGCAATTTACTCATGCATTTATCATCACATGACCTTTTCATTAAGTCACACCCCTAAAAAACATTATTGTTTTTTTAAATTTTGGCATTTCTTTTTTAAATCAAGTTAGCTATATTTAAAATTTCAAAACTATCCTTACAAAGACAATTTATAAAAACTTTATATCATAGAAAAATGGTTGATTTTTCAAAGAAAAAACCAACACCAAGATGGTTAGCAATGAAAAATTATATGTAGATGATACCCATTGTAGAGATGAAGTCAATAGCGTAAGGCATCATCTTAGTGATGTTGAAAAAGGAAAAATAAGTTAGGGGAAAAATCAATATATTAATAGAAGATACACATAAGGTATTTGGGGACATAATTAACAAGCTAATGGAGGATGCCAAAAAATTATGGTTAGAAGTAATAAAAATGAGAAATGATGACAAGGATGAAGTATCAAGGATAATTAATAAGCATACAAAAAGGATTGACTAACTAGAGGAGAGGGTAGATGCCTTATCAATACAATGCTTAGTCCATCAAAGACTACCACTAAGTCCAAATTCATTAAAAAAAAGTCACCAGAAACATCAAGGTGACATAGGTTGTCCAAATAAAATCAAAATCAATATACCTAAATATGATGGACTAGATGACATAAAATCTATTGTGTGGGTTAACAAAATCTAGGGGATTTTCCTATGAACCCACCTATTAACGAACTAAAAACAAATATGGATGTCATCCTTATATTTAGAAGGTGATTCTCATGATTGGTTCACCCATTGATCAAAGAAAGCTAATGGTTTCTAAGTTAACTAGAAAATGTTCATCGAAGATATTCTTAACATATTTCATGTTGATGAATATGATGACACTAAGTTCACTAGGTTCACTCATTTATGGTAAATATGAAAAATTAATGAATATACCCATGAATGGGAATTCCTAGCTACTAGATTGTTAGATCTTACAGACTATAAAAAAAACTACATGTGCATAGTTTACCTACTATTTCCTGCACCTCCGTGCATAATTTACCTAATCTTTCCAGCACCCGCATGCATATTTTATGTAGTCTTTATTGCTCCTATGTGCATTCTATATTTGTTTATGTGATGGGTTTTAGCATTTTCCATTTTTTCTGCTTAAACTTCTATTCTAGAATTTTCACTCTCCTTAATTTTGATCTTAGAATTATGTTGTTTTATTGAGTTTTCCTTTAGAACATTGTAGGTAAAGAAAATGGTTTGTGTACCTCTAGTATTTGTTTCTTTTAGGGTTTCTATTTGGGTAGCTTAAATTGTTTTAGTTTCAACATTTTATTCTAGAATATATTGTTGGTTTTATTTCCTTTTTGGTTTGCTTAAAATCTCCCTAGTTTCTTAGCAATTTGGTTAAGAAAATATATCCCTAGGTTCTTAATATTTATCAATATTATTTCCTTTTCCTAGAATTGCACTTTCATGATATATTGTACTAGTTCCTAGCTAGTTGTATTAGGATCTTTCATTTGTTGGTGTTTTTAAGCTTGTTGTCATTTTAATCAAAATATTTACCTTTTGTTAAAAGAAAAAGAAAAATCTTTATCTTTAGTACTTGGCATATTTATTTTTCCATTCTTGCAACTTTTATTTCCAACATTGTTTTTTGGTTTCTTTTTAGACAATCTTTTATTGTTGTACACACATCACATGCATACAAGTCACACCCTCATTTTAGTAATTGGTGCATACCACCAAGTTCAACCTTAAAATCAATAACTAAGTTTTAAACCACTAAAATTCCCCACTTGGAGACCAAAAGAATATTTTAGTTAGGTTAGGGTTGTGGGCATTGGAATCCAAATAACATGACCATTTACATTGAGATATAGTTGTTGACATTCATAGTACTTAAAATCCTTTCTATTGGTTACAACTACAAACCTATTTGAAAATAGGTTCACTCTTCAAGAGTGGATAATAACAAGTTTAGGACCAGAGGTTTGATTGAGACACCTTTCTCTTTCATATTAAATATCCCCCAATCATTGCTTTCGCTTGAACGAAAGGTAACATGTTGTACGTATCTATCAAGAGGTAGAGTGGCCATTCATTAGGTCTCCACCAAGGTGGCTCTCGAGGGTGGGGGAACCTAACGAAGTATATATTTGTTAGCCATCAAAAGTTTCTCCTAGTCCCCTTCACTATAGTTGTTTCAATCATACCTTCACTCACTCTTTTGGTGGACCTCATCTCCCAATTTGAGTGTTTTAAGGCCCTTGTTCGATTCTTCACTTGGTTTCTCATGGTTGAATTTATTGCCATTTTTTGAGAAGTGTTTGGAAGATTTTATTTTGTTCCTACACTATTTGAGAAATATCACCCCTTAGGTTAGTGGGTCTTTTCTTTTTATAGGGAAAATACTATTTCTTAATTCATTTACTTTATTGGAGAACTTTCATCAAGTTCCAATTTAGCATTCATTTGAATTAAAATAATTGCTTGTTCTCCACTCAATTTCCTTAGATTCTATTATTTTGATAGGAACAGTCAAATATAGACAAGATTGCACCCCCATTGTCTCTTAGGGTTTCTCATAGGATCCAAGGACTTCTCCTTTTACTTAATAATCTTGGTCATATAATTTCTTTTTCTTTCCATGTGAGTATTGAACACATTAAAATCCATCCCCTCCTAGTTCACCTTCAAGTTCATCTTATTTCATCTCCACTAAGTTGATTTAATACTTACCTATTTCATCCTCATCTAGCTCTCATGCATCTACCCCATCGATTAGGCCGTCCTCCAACATGGTAAGGTATAATCCACATAATTCCAATAAAGATGATAACACAAATTCCAATATGAATTTCATGTCTAACCTCCCATACATGGATACTATTAACCTATAGGATTTTACTAATATTACAAATGATCCCATCTTTCATAATCCCACTTGACCCCCATGCCTACTAATCTTCTTTTAGATATCCTGAAATTTGAAGGGCATGCTAGAGAAGACCCTTGAAATCACATAATGTCCTTTCACTTATGGTGTTTTGCAAACAATATCATTGATGATTATGTTAGACTACAATTGTTTCAATGCTCCCTCACTAGGTTTGTTGCAAAACGGTATATTGATCAACCCATTGGGTCCCATCCTAACTTTGCATCCCTAGAAACAACATTTTTAACCTTCTTTCAATTTACCATTAGGTATGACAAGGGAGTCAAATTTCTTCTTTAATGTTGTAAAACTACCACCACCCATATCATAAATCACATCCATGATTGATATAGATGACATAGCTTATGTAAAATTAAGCCAGATGATTCCATTTCCGTGGTTGGTTCTTGAAATCACTCATCCCCATTATCGATAAGGATATTTCATCAACTGTGTCCCAAATTGAGGAATAATCTATTTTCAAGGATTCACAATTAGACCTTACCTATGCCTAATCGGGTTATCTATACATTATACTCCTTGGCACCACTCATTTTGATTCAACCTACCATGATTAGCCTAGGGCATATAATGTCATGGATGGACTTATAGGTTTAGGCACCTCTACTTCCAATCCTTATGGAAAAATGATTTTTTCTATTGTTACCAGTAGGTCATGAACCATTATGGTGGAGAACATCCTATGTTTGGTCTACCTCCATATGGGGAACCTAAAATTTCCAACAACCCATTTCATCATTCACACTCATTGTCACATGTTGAAACTAGTACATTTCACTCAATTCCTCCCACACAACTCATTCTCATGGTCCTTCTTGTAGTGTCACTTGTTGAATTTTCACTATGCTAGGCTCAATCATGAGGTTTATTTCAATTTTATCATTTACTTGAACCATGGACAAATGCATATACACAATTAACAATTGTTGCAATAACCAATATCACAAGAAGAAATACCATGCACAAGAACACAAGAAATATCCTGGGAAACCCTTCTCAAAAAGGGAAGAAAACCCAGAAATCCTTTGCTATATTCTCAAGAGAAAGACCTCCCACACCATATTCCTAACACACAAAAGGGCGCTCTCCAAAAAAAAGAAGGCTAGAGCCCAAGAGAGGTGCGCACTT
The DNA here is from genome assembly GCA_009831015.1 of Picea engelmannii. NCBI lineage: Eukaryota > Viridiplantae > Streptophyta > Pinopsida > Pinales > Pinaceae > Picea > Picea engelmannii. The sequence continues at coordinate 89,874 of ML800743.1, forward strand.
CAGCCCTAGAAGATGCACTTGCTGAAATTTCCAAAATCACGTGTGTGTTATGTTTCCTCAATGAGGAAATCACCTTTATTTATACTAGACTGGACACATCAAAATTGGTTTCTATTGGCACAACAGGGCCAAGCTCAATAACTCAAAATATAATTAATAATTACCATATTAATTATCTTTCACTTTATGGTGGGGCCAACCTGTACCCTTTACATCACAATTAGGGTTAGAGGTACATCTAACTCTTAGAAAATATAGCAAGGGATCTCACACACCCACTAGTGCTCAGCCACTAGGGGCACGCCCACCTGTGCTTAGCCACAAGGATGTCCAACTCAACAAATCTCTATCTCATTGAGTCTCACATGAGAATCATATGGATACACATTCACTAGTGCTCAACCACTATGGTCACGTCCACCTATGCTCAGCCATAGGGGTGTCCTACTCAATAGATCTCTATCTCATTGAGTCTCATAGGAGAATCATCTGGAGTACCACATCGTCTCAACTCTCTACACAGAGGAGAAAAATACACCCATCACATGGGAACCTTCACCCCTCACAGGGGTACACATCGTTTAATCTCAAAAAACACACCCATCTCATGGGCATCCTCACCCCACACAAGGGAGAACATCATTTCATCTCAATCTCAGAGAGGAATGACGCACCCATCACATGGGCACACCCAACTCATGGGCTCTCTCATAGGTTGTCTCACTCAGTCTCAGAGGAGAAGGTGTCCTGGAGGATGTCTCACGAAGTTGTAATCATCAACACTCCCTCTTATCTAGGGAGGCATTCTCCACCAGGCCAAGTCTCTCACGGAAGTACTCGACCTTTATCTTGGAAAGAGGTTTGGTGAAGATATCTGCAATCTCCTCATGTGTAGGAAGGTATTGCACATGTACTTCTTTTCTCTGCACCATGTCTATGATATAATGATATTTTATCTGAATTTGTTTCGATTTATTGTGAAACACAGGGTTCTCAGAGAGCTTCACACAACTCTAGTTATCACAATGAATAATAGTAGGATCCATCTCATGATCAAATACATCTGTCAGGATCTTGTGAAGCCACACTACTTCATGGACTGCCACACTCAACGCTATATACTCTTCTTCTACGGTACTCAAGGGAACAGAGCTATATTTCTTGTTGCACCAGGAAACCATGGAAGAACCCAAGGTAAAACAACAATCATATGTTCTCTTTCGGTCCACTACGCTCCCTACCTAATCTGCATCGACATATCCCTACAAACTCAAGTCTACACTGGAGGCATATCTGAGGCCATATCCAATTGTGCTTCATAGATATCTCAATACATTCTTTGTTGCTATCCAGTGAGTCTATCTCGTTTGACTCATGAAATGACTAAGTACATTCACTGCATAGCATATATCAAGTCTGGTGTTAACCAGATACTTCAATGATCCAATCATCCATCTGTATAAATGTGGATCAATCTTGCCTGAATCAGTAGAAGCATTGTTCATTTTATTCAAATCCATCACCATTGGTGTAGGCATGGATTTGCAGTCTGTCATACAGAATTTATTCAATATATCCACTGTATATTTTCCTTGACTCAGGAAAATCTCATCAATCCTATGCCATACTTCTAGTCCGAAGAAGTAGTGCATCATACCTAGATCCTTCATCTCAAATTCAGAAGTCAATGCTCTCTTGCATTCAACAATAAGTCTTTCTGAACCAGTAAGGGCTAAGTCATCCACATACAGGACCAAGATCAGGAACTCATCACCAACAATATGATAATATAGGTTTGGATCAACAACACCCTTATTGAAGCCCAAACTCATCAATAATCCATCCATCTTACCGTACCAAGTACAAGGTGCCTGCTTTAGTCAATACAAGGATTTCTTCAACTTGCACACATGAGATTTCTCGTCGTGTATCACAAATCCTTATAGATTCTCGATATAAACTTCTTCCTCAATATCACCATTGAGAAAGGTTGTCTTTACATCCATCTGATGTAGTTTCCAACCCATGGTGCAGCTAGTGCAATGATAGTATGGATGGAAGTGTATCAAGATACTAGATAAAATATCTCATCATAGTCAACTCCCTCTACTTGTGAGAATCCTCTGGAAACAAATCTTTCTTTGTATTTCTCGACACTTCCATCAGTTGCATGCTTGATCTTATAGATCCACTTGGAAGTCACTACAAACTTCCCTTCTGGTCTCGGAACAATATCCCATGCATCATTCTTCAAGATGGACTAATATTCTTCTGTCATGGCATCTTTCCATACCTTCTCACCTGTTGTTTTTCCATGACAAGAAGGCTCGGTATCAATGATGTGGCTCATGGATGAAAAATAGCTCGAAATATCTTTGGTCTCTTGCTCTCTCAAAATGTGTCTTGAGGATTTGCATGGCCCTCTGCCTCCTGCGGAGTTTTTCAAGCCAATTCAGGACTTTTATGGCCTACTGCAATGTCTCTGGGGATATCAACTGGAGCAACTGGATCAACTAGAATAATGGTTGTCTCCCTCTGAACTGTTGACGGGGGAGAAGGTACAGTCTCGCTATCAATCTCCATCTGAGATTATCTGGATCTCTTAAGGGTTATCTCTTCTTCAAAGATAACTTCTCTTCTCACCTCAATCTGTCTCTGACCATGGATGTAGATCCAATATGCCTTTGAAGAGTCAATTTATCCCACAAATGTACATTTTCTTCCTAAAGGGTCTAGTTTGGAACTCTTTTATTTGGGTAGATGAAAGTACACTGGACAAACAAATATCCTGAAGTGTCCAATCTCGGGCTTCTCTTCGGTGAAGGCTTCTTTGGTAGTTATGTTCTTCAAAATCTGGTGAGGACTCTTGTTCTGAACATATATGGATGTCATGCATGCTTCTGCCCATAGAATCATAGGTAGTTTCTAATCATGTATCATTGCTTTGGTTGCTTCAATGATGGTTCTGGTATTCCTCCTTCTCAAACATTTTTGACTCCCTCTGATTCAACTGAATCCCTCTAAATTATTAAGTATAAACATCTTCCTTTGTTGTTAACCTGCTTGGAACAAGAAAACAAATGAAAACAAACAAGACAAGAATCTCTCCTAGAGGAGAATATGAGTACATCTATTAGAATAAAAAAAAATTAAGGATTTTTCTCACAACTACAATGCCTACTTGTAATGTAGAAAACTTAGAAATCTAAATTAGAGGCATGATAATTAAAACAATCAAACCCAGAGTCTTCACTTCTAGTGTGTTGTTCCACTGAATCCACTAAGATCCCTTTGGATCCATGATTACAACAAAGGTTCCTTCCTCCTGCAAGTACCCTCATGAAAATGATACAAATATTATATACAAGTGCATACCTGAGAGTGCTGATATGATTTCTCCAATTGTCACCTAACTGATCTTTGATATCATAAATCTTCATGAAGAAGATAGCAACGGTGTCACCTTTTTTCATCTTGATATTTTGAAGTTGGCCCTTCAATGTAAGAGCTTGAGTAGAAGGTTATCTTCCTTGCCTTGACGTCATCTTCCCTCCTTTCTTCCTTCTCTTCATCGATAGTTGTCTCTGGTAAACCTTTTTGCATCACCCATAATAAATCTTCCTCTTCAAAGGTAACTTGAAGTCTTGTCTTCTAGGTTGCTTGATCCATCAAGCCTATCTTCCACCAAGGTTCTACTCATCATATTTTCAGATTCTTCACAAACCCTTGCCAACTAGGATAGAAAAACTAAAGGCTAGGATAGGCTAGGAACCTTAGGTTTTTTTGGTCTTATGACTACCAACAATAAGCCTTGAAAGTCGAAAGAATACTAGTGAGCTGAAAAACTCCTTCAATAAGCTGCAAAAACCCCAATTCTGAATTTTCTGCAGAAAATAGCAAAACCCTAGGGCCAAAAAAAATCCAAAATGATCGAAAATGCAACACGAATCTTGTTGGGGGTGCGTTGAAGGAGGTCGTACACTCCTATCCAATTTTCAGCCCCAACGTCCAAGTGTGAAGTGTTGAAACACCCAAAAGGAGAGGGTTGTATAGTTTTTATGGAAACCCTAGGATGGTCGTACAGTTATGAAAAAGTGAGAGGATGATTGGTAGATCCTTCTGCAATGGGTTCTTAAAGACCTAAGCTCTGATAACATGTTGAATTTTCACTATGCTAGGCTCAAGAATGATGTTTATTTCAATTTTATCATTTACTTGAACCATAGACAAATGCAAATACACCATTAAAAATTGTTTCAATAACCAAGATCACAAGAAGAAATACCATGCACAAGAACACAAGAAATATCCTGGGAAACCCTTCTCAACAAGGGAAAAAAACCTAGCAATCCTTTGCTATATTCTCAAGAGAAAGACCTCCCACACCATAGACCTAGCACACAAAAGGGTGCTCTCCAAAACCAAGAAGGCTAGCACCCAAGAGAGGTGCGCACTTCAGCCCTAGAAGATGTACTTGATGAAATTTCCAAAATCACATGTGTGTTATGTTTCCTTAAGGGGGAAATCACCTTTATTTATACTAGACTAGACACATCAAAAGTGGTGTCTATTGGCACAATAGGTGTGACCTCGATAACTCATAATATAATTAATAAATACCATATTAATGATCTTTTACATTAATTATCTTTCACTTTATGGTGGGGCCGGCTTGTACCCTTTACATCACAATTAGGGTTACAGGTAAATCTAACTCTTAGACAATATATCAAGGAATCTCACACACCCACTAGTGCTCAGCCACTAGGGGCACTTCCACCTGTGCTTAGCCACAAGGATGTCCAACTCAATATATCTATATCTCTAAGTCTCATAGGAGAATCATTTGGAGTACCACATCATCTCAACTCTCTACACAGAGGAGAACAATACACCCATCACATGGGCACCTTCATCCCTCGCATGGGTACACATCATTTCATCTCAAATGACACACCCATCTCATGGGCATACTCACCCCAAACAGGGGCACACATCGTTTCATCTTAGTCCCAAAGAGGAATGAGACACCCATCACATGGGCACACCCAACTCATGGGAGCTCTCATGGGTCTTCTCACTCTATCTTAGAGGAGAACATTTCTTGGAGGATGTCTCACGAATTTGTAATCATCAACATCATTGTACGTAGTATCACATCACCTTCCTTTGTGTCTCCTCCAAATAATAACCCTTATTACCCATTCCCTGTTTCCCCATCACCATAGGTATAAATTCTTCAACCCCACCTGGATCATGTTCAAGAAGGTCCTCCCCCACAAAGGTAGGTTGATTCTCAGTAAAATGCACCCAACCCTCCTAATGTGCAAAACCCTCCCAATCCAATTTCTAATTATTGGGGAAATCCTTATCCAACAAACCAAAATTAGGTTCCCAGTCATTCTCCCAAGTAAGGTAATAATCCCTAATCATTGGAAAAACCACCCTTGTTCACTGTATGGGGTCTATGGACATTGCACTCATCATTGCTCGTTATTACCTATGGTAAGTTTTATGTTGGAAGAAGAAACTAAATGTGATTTTTCCAATGCTTCCTAGGGTCCAATGAGTATTAAACCTACTCCACCTCCTATTTATCAACCCATTGTGTTACAAAATCCATTTCCATTGCAAGGGTTGCTAACGATATATTCAATGAAACCTTATCCCAATCAACCATCTGCATCTAATCCTCCTGGAAATCCATTATTCCAAAATATATATTTTAATTCAATGTATGTTAACCTTCAAACTTGATGACATCACTATGATATGCCACTTTAACTTACCCATTTTTACAAGGAAAACAAACCACCTTTTCTTAATGACCCCTCGAAAATTCCATATATATTTTTTTTATTATGCTCCAAAGGTACCAAAGGTGTCTTTGTATCGTACTGCTCATAACCCTCATGCAAGGTAAACACATAAATATAGTGTTGTGGATGAATTTGCATAGTCCTCCATTTCCATGTTTACCCTTAGGGTACTTTATGTTAAGGTTTAAGCTATTATTAGAGTTCTTTGCATTTCACTAGATAACAATAGCATAAGATAAGATCACTGAGAAATACACAATCACAAGAGACACATCATTTATCCTAAGAAACCCAACAAAACTTCCTTATTATAGATAGCCAATACAATGCCAAGAGATAACTCAAACAAATACAAAAAGTCCTCTCCCAAGAATGCACCTCTCTCTCTCTCTCTCTCTCTCTCTCTCTCTCTCTCTTCTCCAATTGCAGCTCCAAAAATTACTTCTCAATGAACAAGTGAGTGTGTGTCTAAGTGAGGTGCTAGCCTCCTTATTTATACAACTCTGGCACGTTTGGACGGAGGTGTCTCTTCACTAGCAGTGTCGACTTCTTCTTCTGGGTGGTTATAACCACCTTTAATATATTCTAGGGCCTCTTTAATATATTCTGGGGTCGAATTCTTATTCTACCTATTACAATTATGTTTTGACCAATCCAAAAAAGGGGATTTTCTCTTTTACAATAGCCGACATGATCAATCCACAATAGGGGATTGATCTAATGAATAATACAATGTTAAGAACCAAACATCAATATAGCATAGAAAAACCTTAGGAAAAGTACTCAACGCCTTCAAAAAGAGATAATTTCAGATAATAAGCCTCTTCGAGGGGGAAACCTCCTTTTACCCCACTTAAATGTTCAAGTACAAGATG
>ML800743.1:109968-153189 GCA_009831015.1 Picea engelmannii
CAACAACATACCACATGGCCAATATTGGCATCCACTATTTGAAATGAAAAGAGGTGAGAAGAATGGAGAACCTTGATAAAATTCCAATTAAGAGATCTAAGGAAATGGGGATATAAGTTTTGTATGCACGCTTTGATGTGTCTATCTATGTCTCCTTTTATCATTCTACAATGGTTATATTTGAATTTGATGTATGTAGCACCTATTTCCCTGTAAAAAGAGGTGAGAATATGGAGAACCTTGATAAAATTCCAATTAAGAGATCTAAGGAAATGGGGATATAAGTTTTGTATGCATTCTTTAATGTGTCTATCTATGTCTCCTTTTATCAGTCTACAATGGTTATATTTGAATTTGATGTATGTGGCACCTATTTCCTTATATTAAATAATAGTGATACATTTTATGGCATTATGGAATACATTGGTTGCCCAAGTCTTACTCATATAGTTACATACTGGGGTAATTACAGAGTTAATGGTGCAAATGATGATAGGATATTGTTGGGCTCGTGATTTGGTTAATTAATGACATTGATTAAATCCTTTTTGACTGGTATTATATGTGTATTTAACCATTTTTGAAGAAGTTTTGAAGGATTTTTATATCAATTCGCCATAGCTTTATACCAGGTATCTGAAATCGATGTTTTGTGATGGTTTTGATTTTAATTTAGTTTGATTTAATGATTATGAGAAGTTAATGCGCGATCTGTGTGTCACAAGGAAAAAGCGCAATCCATTTTTCCATCCAGTAGCTCCTTCGATACTCCATCCGACATTATGTCTGGTACTTCATTTGACACTGCATCCAACACTTAGAGCATGGGTGATTTGGCGGGTTATATTGGCGGCCTGTGTTGGGAGAATCAGTGACATGGGTTTTTTTCATCCTCATGGCCTTCAACTACTGATCTCTTGACATCTCATATTAAGAAGTTATGTTGATTGTTGAGTGGCTCGTTCAGTTTCTAGAAGCCAAAGGTAGTTATAGCGTATTTAATGGAATTTACCATTTTTAGAGGAGGTCGACCTTTCCAGTGGTCGACCTCTTGGATTGTAATCATTATAAATAGCACAATAGTGGTTAGAAAAAGTGTCAAGAATTGTAAGAATCGTTTTTCTGTGTAACTCAAGACATTTCCACAGACTTGTGCTAGATTGTGTTTTTTAATTTAATGCCATAACTGTGTTGATTTAGCTCACAATTTGTTGTTGAGAAGTAGCCACGACCTGCTGGGGGGACCACCAGTGGTCTGGGTGAATACCTAGATAGATATATTGTATATTTTAGTTGTGCAATTATCATTTCCTTCATTTTCTGTTATATGTGTTTTTATCATTTTACATGCTGTGTGTTTGTTGTTCATCATTTAATTGTTGAATTTCCTTTTTTGCAGGTTGCTTGTAGGAGATAGTTGTTAATATGTTTTGTCTTTTAATCGTTAGTAAATAGATTGAAAGCTACTAACCTTGTTGTGTATTAAATGCTAATTTGAATTTCTCCAGGTTAAAATAGAATAGCTAAAACAAAGCATTAATTTAGCACAGAGTACCGAGTTTCTTTGGCAAAGTTTTGATGGATTAATAGTTGTGAGTTTTGTTCATTTAATTCTCAGTTTACTTATCTAGTTTTCTTATCAATTTTGTTGTAGTATGTTGAGGTAGAATTAGAATTTGTATTATGTTTTTATAATAATTTTAACTTGCTATTTGAATTTTTAATAATACGATTAGCTTAGCTTATTTTATGAAATTTCCATTCTAGATTTAAATTGCAATTTTAATTAGAACTTTGAGTTTGAGTTAATATTTTAGTTACAAGTCTCTAATTGTGTAATTTTCTTACATTAGCATAAGAGTGCATTTGAATTAAGTAGAATAGTGTTTTCTTATCATTGATGATTAATGCATAAATTGAGAGATCACATGGATTTTCAGGATAGTTGATATTTCTTCTATGATGGCTAAAATCCATACTCTTCATTTCTCCATAGAAGTTAATATTGAATTTATTCCTCTTGAGTTATCACTAATTATTAGATGTCATCGTGATGTCATCAGACACCGAAGACATAATCATCATATTTGAAGTTTCTTATGTTGTAGCTTAAGAATAATTGTTGATTAATCTTTGAATACTATCATTATGCTTTTAATTAAATAGGTTAAGATTTCCCTTTGTAGATTAGAAGTAATTATGAGTTTTATCTTAAGAATAGAGTAAGTAATTATGAGTTTTATCTTAAGAATAGAGTTCACTTGTTGAATAGTTTTGATTAGTTACATGTTGAGTAGTTTTGATTAACTTACTTGTTGAATAAGTTTTAATAGATTAGTTGTTTGATTGTCTACTTGATTACTTGTTGTTGCTCATTGATTTGAATAGATTGATTAGATTAATTTGTTGTTGCTATTGCTCATTAAGTTGAACAGATTGAATAGATGACTTGCTTTTTCTAATTAGATTAAATAGGTTAACTTGTTCAAAGTAGGGTTTTCATTTGCTTCTTTAGGAACAATCCATCGATCCATTGTTTAAAAGTTGTTTAGGGTAAATAGTTCAAGTTCCTTGCTAGTCTTTCCTTAAGTAGATTAACCTTCAGATAGACCATATCCTTAGTTAGATTATATTTCCTCTATCTTTTCTGCCTTGGCACATATAGTGCTACAACTCTAAGTTTACTTACCCCAGATTGACAATTTAATTGAGGGATTTAGTGCATTTAGAACACCCATCATTTTTTGGTGCCATTGTCGGGGAGTTGCCTCAAGGTAGGAAATAATTAGGAGATAGATCATTTCTAAACCTTAGCATTATTTTTATGGCGGGGGGAATTTAAGACGAGAGGTAAGAACCTGTGCATCTGTTATAACAGGTTCCCCCAAACCCAATGGTAGTTTTTCTTTTTGTTTGCTTTCATGAATAGACCTAGGGACCCAAAGGACAAATACATTAAAACCAAATCAAACCTTTCGACCAAGGTTCCTTCCAACCTTTTTGGGGGAAGGAACATCCCACTCATAAACTCTGTAGACCGATATTGAAAAGCAGGAGCTAGCTCAACCCAAAGAGATAAAGCAGTCTCTGAAGATACTAAAACATGGAGCACTATAGAACAAAAAGTTGAAGCATCAGTAATAGGGGGACAGGAGGCAATATCACTTGAGCCTTCCATAGAACCAACCAACACAACCTTTGTTTTATTACCACCATCAGGGGACCCTAACTTTGTAGACATCATAGACCCTAAACAAGTGAATACTTTGTTTGGTAGTTCAGCCAATATAATTGTTTCTCAAATTGGAACATAAAATTTGGCACAAATAATATCAATTGGCTCGAGTAGAGTCCTAGACATCCAAGCAGTTGGAAGACCTTCCCATCAGAGGGATACCTTTCTTAGACAAGAACCTAGGGATAATTTTTTCTCTTCAAGGATAAAACCACCTAGGAATTCTCTTTTTGGAAACCAAACCAGTATGGATGATCATGAGTGTTAGCACCAATTCTTGCAAGGTGGGTGTTTCTCTCCGATTTCAAGACCTTGGTGTAAAAAGAAAAGAGAAGGGTTTTAAAAACCCATAAATTGTGTTTTATTCAAAGGTTGCATTTGGATCCTCAAGCGCAACACACAGAAGAAGTCCATTTCGGGCTTAAAATCAAGCGAGGGGGCATTTTTGTTTTTAGCGACGAGGATCCATCGATGGAGAAGATCAATGGTCATCGGGTAAGCCAGAGCCACGAAGTTGCATGAGGTTTAGCGCATGGGCTCATCCCTTAGGGCCAAAGTCATGAAATGATCATGGTCGTCCGATCCAGTCGGGATACGTGGTGCCTGATTAAGTCTGATTGCCATCTCGACTATCACAACTTTGAAATACAAGGGTCGAATCCCCTCCATCCATGATATGTGAGATGCGAAGGAACCTTTGGGTGTGGGCCCACGGTCATAGCACATCGTCCTATGGAAAGGCATTTGGAGGGAGAGGAGTGAGAACTCAGAGGAGAAGGAGAATCCCCAAAAGGATCGGGACCGTTAGTCTTGAGAGACGCGTGGTGCACAATTTAGTCTAGTCGCTATCTCGCCTATCGTGACTTTGAAATATAAGGGTCGACTCCCTCCCATCCACGATGCGCAAGATGCGAAGGCACCTTTATGTGTGGGCCCACGGTCATAGAATAAGGTCATATGGAGTGGAGACAAAGCAGATGAGGGGCGAGGAGCCAATGTGTTCAAGGGAAAATGGATCGTGTTCGTTGATTTTGAAGCCAGATCCAACCGCCGATATGGAGGGTCATTTCGCAGCTTTAGCTACCAAGGATCCTGGATGCTATAATGGTGGAATATCCCAAAAAGAGAAGTGTCGAAGCGCCTCTAGAGCGAGGTGCCAGGTCATGGCCATGGGTTATATTGAGGGTAGAGCTGAAATAAAAAGGAGGCTAGCCTCTAAGCCCTGGGAAGCAAGCATGTGGTCATCCCTTGTGCTCGAAATCTCAGCCACCCACCATGGAGGAAGGCAATTAATGAATATTGAGCAGGTAGCTGAAACCTCAGCTCAAGCCGTGAATGTAAGGCATGAAGGTTTAGCAGTCTACCCAAGATCGTCATGTGTGCAGGTTTTCCTAAAGAAGCCATGTCGATCTGATGTCCTTGACTGATCAGAGGAGCCTGCACATGCTAAATTGGACTTTAATGTCTCAACTACCCTCCTGCTGCAAAGGGGGCGAATTGCTATGAGTATATATACTCAGTTTTTGTATTTTTGTAGGGATGGATTTTAGAGCAAAGCTCCCGACTGTAATGTTTTAATGAAGCACTGGTTTTCTTGGCTTGGTATTTGCATATGAAATTTTCTTGTTTAATGTAAGGCAGCTCTCTTTTTCATATGGTTTCGATCTCATACTAGAAGGGTTCATGATTGTATGATTCACATGAATTGTCATGACTGTGTTATGATAAAGAATTTAGTATAATGTTGTTATGTTCTTTTAGTGTTTCTGCTCTTGAATATAAGAGGTTCTTGTGTTCAAGTTTTTCCTCTACAGGCTGTCAGAAGCTCAATGCTTACAGTAGGTCTTCGCATGTCCTCATAGAAGTCTTCCTCCTACTCACATTTATTACAACTTATTGTCTAAAGTTAAACCAAGACCTCATTTGCTTGTGCATGCCTGGCCTAGTTTCCAAGTTAGAATGATATTGTTCCGAGTTTACTTCCATTCATCACCCTTTATCAAAAAATAGTGACATAAACTGATGGGCATCAGGCTTACTCCTACTGCAATCCAGGAGTGACTTCTGATGCCAACATTTCTGGCGTCGTTGTCGGGGACGAAGTTGAAAATTTTCCCTGGGATAGAACAACATCGAGCCTCTAATTATGAAGGTGCATCAGGCATTAGAGCCCTACGAGATTGCTACTGTGCACCTGGCAACACCATTGTGATGACTCCACTGTGGCGAACCTGATGTTTTAATTGTCTCTTCCAGAGGTAGACACACATAGTCCCATCCACAACTGGCTCTAGCTACACTTGAAGATGATCCAAAGGTGATTATCAGAAAAGGAAAGGCCTCTGAAGGAGAAACTTCTGCCATCGAACCAGGTAATTTGCCATATCCTTCTGTAGAAACTCCATTCTCTTCTTCTCATTTTCCTAGCAGAACTTTTTCTAAAGTTTCCCTTGTCCTGAATTTTAGAAGTGTTCCTACTGAGTTTTCCCCCCCTGGCCTGGGATTGGAGGGAGAAATCCTTGTCACTTCCCTCTCCCCTGAAGCCATACCGTGGCGTAGACCTAGGACCACATAAGATTTCCCCACTCCTAGCTTTACCACCCCTCCTCTTATTATTGTTGTTGCTACTACACAGAGAGAAGAATTTGCTGACTCAAGCCCCTTGGCCTTCTCTCTGAATCCCCTATTGTTTCCCCTTCCACCTGGAAGCTCATTTCCATTATCCCCTGTTCGAGCTCCTTCTCCTCCAAGTTCTCCTCCACCTAATATTCCTATGGCAGGAGCAAATCCCCCCATGACTAGAATGGAGGCTATAATAGCTGCTAGGTATGCTCCCCTTTTGTTATCTCAACCTCTCAATGCCCTTCCAGTAGATGGCTACCTTAAGAAGTTTCCCAAGTTTACAGGCAAAGGGGACATACCTGCAGAAGAACACATTGAAGCCTTTTACAGTTTTACAGATGATCATGTTATCATGCATGCAGACGTATGGATGAGGATTTTCGTCCAAATCCTTGAAGGCGAGGCTAGAAAGTGGTTCAGGGCCTTGCCTCCTGGATCTATCAATGGGATTGAGGCTTTGTATAATGCCTTTTTGAGACAGTGGGGAGACAAAAAATACGTCATGTATTACATGATAGAGTTTGGGTCTTTGAAGAGAAAGAAAGGAGAGTTTGTCTCTGATTTCTCCAAGAGATTCAATAAAATGTACAATACGATCCCCACTGAGATAAATCCCTCAGAAGCCTCTGCTAAAATCACTTATGCTAGTGCTTTTGATCCCGATTTCTGCCTCCTGTTGAGGGAAAGGGGAGCAAATACTCTGGCTCACATGCAGGATGCAACCGGGGAAGTAGAATCTAACATATTGGTTGTTGACCGACTTAGGAATAAGGCTGATAGAGACATATCTAGGAAGAGACTTGAAGCCTCCCCATCTAATTCCTCTCCCCTTCCCCTTCAGACAGACAAGGTAACTAAAGTGCTAAAATCGCTTTCGGCTAGAATGGAAAGGTGGGAGTTAGAAGGGAAACCCGTGTATAGAAATCCCAAAAATACTGATAACAGAGGATTCAGGAGGCCTAGCAACAATGTTCCATAGGATTTTCCAAGGGAAAAAAGGAGAAAATATAGAGATGATCAGAGGATTCAAACCCCTCTCCAAAATAACCTAGTTGCTCATGAGGAAGGAGAGGAGATAGAGGAGCTCGACCCTGAAATTCACTGTATAGAAGACACTTCCCCTTTTCCCCATTTGACTCAATCTGCATATGAGGAATCCCTTATGAACATTCAAATCAATGAGTTGGGTAAAGGGGAAAAGGCCAAAAACACTCCTAACAGATACCATCTCAGGTCAAAGAAGAAAGAAGGGAATTTTTATAGCCATGATCAGCCCCTCATAGCATAAAGGCCTACTAAACCTACAACAATCACTACTAAAGAAAAGAAAACTCATAATACTTTGCCATCAGCCAAAGAACCTGTCTCTGAGGTAAGGGGAGCTCCTAATCCTCTTTCCTCTAGTTTTGAGCACGAAATTCAAAAGATTAGAATTCCTGTACCCCTCTCAGAACTAGTTAAAGATGAATATTTCAAAAGGTCCCTCTCCAAACTGCTACAATCTGAGTCCCCCCATCCTTCCACAGACTCAGTAAATATTCAATATGAAAAGTCAGTAGTCGTCCTAGGTCCCATGATAGAAGACAGAGATGATTCATCCCCTCCCTTTTACACATCCTTAAACATACATGATAAGGTGTTGCATAATTGCCTCATGGATTCAGGAGCTTCCCACAACCTTATGCCCAAAATAGTCATGGAAGAATTGGGATTGGAAGTGACAAAGGCTTATCATGATTTGTACTCTTTTGATTCGAGGAGGGTGAAATGCCTTGGAGTCATCAAAGACTTGGTGGTCTCTTTATTTCAGTTTCCCATGAAGAGTGTGGTCATGGACATTATAGTAGTTGATGTTCCCCCCAAGTTCAGCATGTTGATGTCAAGATCTTGGATTAAAAAACTTGGAGGAACATTACAGATGGATATCACATATGCCATCATTCCAGTCTTTGGAGAGGAACACAGGAGGTTGTACAGAGAAGCTCAACTGGCCTACATTGTTAGTGATGAAGCAGACCCCACCAATCATCCTATCTTTGCACTTGACATCGATTTGGGGTTTAGTTTATTGCAGCTCAATGATACTCCTTAAGCCCCTTTTCAAATAAAAAAGCAACCCATATTTAATCACGAGATACTTCCTCCGACCACCTCTATTTGGAAGGTGTTCTTCGGCGAAGGTTCTTCTAGCGAAGGCACTGGCGCTGGAGTGGTTTTTGTGTCGCCTTGTCAAGAAACCATATCCCTGCCATACAAGCTAGAATTGGAAGCTACCAAAATGTGGCAGAATATGAAGCTCTTGTTCTAGGATTAAGGGATGCAAAAGAAATGGGAATTGAGGGGGTAGTAGTGTTCGAAGATGCTAAGTTGATAATCCAACAAGTCCGAAATGCTTATCAGGCTAAGAATACTCGGCTCAGGAGTTACAAAAAGGAGGTGTGGAACCTTATTGATAATTTCTTCTCATCTTTCAACATTTCTTTTATTCCAAGAGAGGAAAATACTTTGGTCGATTCCTTAGTTGTCTCAGCTAGTCTATTCAGGATCTCTCTGCCACCTAAGATCAAATATGATGTTAGATAAGATATAGGCCATATGTACTAGACAATATCAAGCATTGGAAGGTATTCAAAGATGATCTTGAAATCAAAAAATTTCTTCATTCTGTCGATGAATTTTCTGCATTGCACATTGATCACAATCCCGATCTCGAAAGTCACCCTCACCCTGAGGTATTTTTAAATAAAATTGCTAATCACCAAATTATTCATCTGCCTAGCAATCACATTCTGAAGGGACTGATCCCTTTAGAAAGGTTGTTCGATGGGAATGATGTGGCAGTAAAGGGTAGGTTTTCAAATGAAGATGTTGATACAGCGGAGTGCAACATCAACACATAGGAGGAGCCTAAGTTTGTCAAGTTGTCAAGTAGTTTGACCAAAGAGCAGAGGGATGGATATACCGAGTTATTAAGAGAATTTATTGATGTGTTTGCATGGACCTATGAAGACCTCAAGACATATGACACATCTGTCATTGAACACAAGATCCTACTGAAGGAAGAGGCTAAGCCATTTAGGCAGAAGCTAAGACAGATAAATACCATGTTGTTCCCTATCATGGAGAGAGAAGTGAAGAAGTTGTTAGATTCCCAAATCATTGTCCCCTTGAGATATTCTGAGTGGGTAGCCAATTTGGTCCCCGTGAGGAAGAAAAGTGGAGAAATCAGGCTCTGTGTTGATTTCAGGAACCTGAACAGGAGCTCAAAGAAAGACAATTATCCCTTGCCCAACATGGAACACATATTGCAGAGGGTAACTGGTGCATCTAGGGTATCTATGATTGATGGTTTTTCCGGCTATAATCAGATATCAGTCATGCCTGAGGACAGAGAAAAAATGACCTTCACCACTCCTTGGGGCACATTCATGTATGCCAAAATGCCTTTTGGATTAATGAATGTAGGAGCAACATTTCAGCGAGCCATGGACATAGCCTTAATCGGGGAGAAATATTAGTTTGTGTTGATCTATCTGGATGACATCAAAGTCTTCTCCAGGTCTGATAGAGAGCATTGTTGTCACTTAAGGAAAGTTTTCTTGAAATGTCGGAGGTTTGGCCTTTCCTTAAATCCCAAGAAATCTTTGTTCGCTATGAAGGAGGGGAAGTTGTTAGGCCATATAGTATCAACGGAGGGAGTGAGAATTGATCCCAGCAAGGTAGAGGCAATTCAGACCCTATCACTTCCCAGGTCTAGAAAGGAAGTCCAGGATTTTTTACGGAAAATTAACTTTCTGAGGAGGTTCATCTCAAATTTTGTTGAATTGGCGAAACACATCACAGCCATGCTCAGAAAGGGAAATTAAGTAAAATGGACTGCTGGACCCAGGGAATATTTTGTCCAAATAAAAAATGCATTGACTCAAGCACCTGTGTTGATCAGTCCTGATTATTCCAAGGATTTCCTAGTTTTTTCTTTTTCTTCTTTTGATACAGTGGCAGTGGTCTTATTGCAGAAAAATGAGGAAGGGAGAGAGAAACCCATTTCATTCTTTAGTAAGGCATTAAGAGATGCCAAAATCAGATATGAAATCATGGAGAAACAGGCCTATGACTTGGTGAAATCTCTCAAATATTTCAGAGTGTATGTCTTGCACTCAAGAGTGACTGCATACGTTCCTTTAGCCTTTGTGAAAGACATCCTTATACATCCTGACATAGATGGGAGAAGAGGTAAATGGATTGCCAAGATCCTTGAGTTTGACCTAGAGATAAAGCCCACCAAGTTGGTTAAAGGGCAGGGTTTAGCCAAGCTGCTGGCTAAATCCAATTGCAAGGCCTTGGGGGTTAGCTACGTCAATGCTTGCTTAGAAAATCAGCAAGCTGAGTCATCCAACAAAATCTCTCAGGGTGGATTATCACTAGCATAATGCACCCGGTACAGAGATATTTTATACTTTTTGTAAGATTTGAAGCCTCCTGATGGAATGGGAAAAAGCAAGCCAAGAGATTTAAAACTCAAGGTGGTCAAATATTGCCTTATTGACCAAGTCTTGTACTGGAGAGACCCTCTAGGGGTGTTTCTGAGGTGTCTAAACCCACAGGAATCCCATAAGGTTATGCTTGATTTCCATAGTGGCCTTTGTGGTGGGAATCATTTCTGGAAGACCACAGCTCACAAAATTCTTAGGGCTGGGTACTACTGGCCCACCTTATTCACTGATGTCTACAGAGAAGTTAGAGCTTGCATCAAATGCCAAAGGTTCTCGGGAAAGCAACAACTCAAATCCTTGCCACTAAATCCTGTAGTAGCTTTAGCACCCTTTCAATAGTGGGGGTTGGACTTCATTGGAGAAATTCATCCTCCTTCAAGTGGCCAACACAGATGGATCCTGACTGCAACAGACTATTTCACCAAGTGGATAGAATTTACCCCCACCAGCAGTGCTTCACACAAGGTAATTATCAGCTTCCTGGAGGATATCATAGCCAGATTTGGCTGTCCCAATAGAATTGTCACTAATAATGTTGCTTCTTTCAAGTCTGAGCCTCTGGTTAAGTTCTGTGAGAAGTTCAAGATTTCACTAATTCACTCCACTCCCTATTTCCCTCAAGGAAATGGACTAGCAGAATCTTCCAATAAAAGTCTAATCAAACTCATTAAAAGATTATTGGAAGACAATAAGAGGGCCTGGGATTTAAAGCTCAAATTCGCTCTATGGGTTGATCGAGTGACAACAAAGAAGTCCCTAGCCACCTCATCTTTTCAACTTGTTTATGGGATGGAGGTTGTGTTTCCCACTCAGCTCGCTTTACCTGTAGTGAAATTATTTCAAGATCATGAAGGAGAGCCATACCATATGGTCAGAAGAATTCATCAAGTGGTGGAAGTACAACAAATCAGGGAACAGGTAATGGACATAACTCATAGTCATCAACAGAAGATCAAGTAGGCCTTTGACAGGAAGGTCAGGAAGGAGGAATTCGAGCTGGGAGATTTGGTTCTTAAGTGGGATGCACCCAGGTAGGATAGGGGGAAACACAACAAGTTTGATGCCCTCTGGATCAGGCCCTTCAAAATCTCTAAAGTTTTCTTAAATAACACGTACATGTTGCAGGATTTGGAGGGTGAAGAAGTTTTTAATGGCCCAGTAAATGGGCATATCCTGAAGAAATGTTTTTTTTGAGCCTTAGACGACTCCTCTATTTTTGTAAATATTGTTTTTATGTTTATTTTTGGCTTAATAAATAACTCCATAGCCCAATAACAAGGCACTGAAATTGCAAGGAGTTCTTAGAGAATCACAGGGACAACTCTATCCCCCATGGAGCCTAATGTTAGCACCAATTCTTACAAGGCGGGTGTTGCTCTCCGATTTCGAGCCCTTGGTGTAAAAAGTGAAGAGATGGGTTTTAAAAACCCATCAAATGCATTTTATTCAAAGGTCACATTCACAGCATCAAGTGCAACACACGGAAGAAGTCCATTTTGGGCTTAAAATCAAGCGAGTGGGAATTTTTGTTTTCAGTAGCGAGGATCCATCGATGGAGCAAATCAACAGTCATCGGGTAAGCTAGAGCCATGGAGTTGCATGAGGTTTAGTGCATGGGATCATCCCTTAGGGCCAAAGTCACTAATGATCGTGGTCATCCGATCCAGTCGGGATACGTGGCGCCTGATTAAGTCCGGTCGCCATCTTGGCTATCGCAACTTTGAAATACAAGGGTCGACTCCCCTCCATCCACGATACACGAGATGTGAAGGCGCCTTTGGGTGTGGGCTCACGATCATAGCATAGGGTCGTATGGAAAGGCGGTTGGAGGGAGAGGAGTGAGAATTCAGAGGAGAAGGAGAATCCCCGAAAGGATCGGGACCATTAGTCTTGAGGGACGCGTGGCACACGATTGAGTCTGGTTACTATCTCACTTATCATGAATTTGAAATACAAGGGTTGACTCCCTCCCATCCACGATGCATGAGATGTGAAGGTGCCTTTGGGTGCAGGCCCATGGTCATAGAACATGGTCGTATGGAGTGGGGACAAAGCAGATGAGGGGCACAGAGCCAATGTGTTCAAGGGAAAATGGATCGTGTCCGTTGATTTTGAAGCCAGATCCAACAATCGATATGGAGGGTCATTTCGTAGCTTTAGCCACCAAGGATCCTAGATGCTAGAATGGTGGAATCTCTCGAAAAGAGAAGTGTCAAAGCACCTCTAGAGTGAGGTTCCAGGTCATGGTCATGGGTTACATTGAGGGTAGAGTCGAAATAAAAAGGAGGCTAGCCTCTGAGCCCTGGGAAGCAAGCGTGTGGTCATCCCTTGTGCTCGAAGTCTCGGCCACCCGTCGTGGAGGAAGGCAATTAATGAATATTGAGCAGGTAGCTGAAACCTCAGCTCAAGCCATGAATGTAAGGCATGAAGGTTCTAGCAGGAAGTCTCCTCAAGATCGTCCTATGTGCAGGTTTTCCTAAAAGAGCCATGCCGATCTGATGTCCTCGACTGATCAGAGGAGCCTACACACGCTAAGTTGGACTTTAATGTCTCAGCTACCCTCCTTCTTCCAAGGGAGTGAATTGCTTTGAGTATATATAATCAATTTTTGTATTTTTGTAGGGATGGATGGTAGAGCAAAGCTCTCGATTGTAATGTTTTAATGAAGCACTGGTTTTCCTGGCTTGGTATCTACATATTAAATTTTCTTGTTTAATGTAAGGCAGCTCTCTTTTTCATCTGGTTTCGATCTCATACTAGAAGGGTTCATGATTGACTGATTCACATGAATTGTCGTGACTGTGTTATGATAAAGGATTTAGTATAATGTTGTTATGTTCTTTTAGTGTTTCTTCTCTTGAATATAAGAGGTTCTTGTGTTCAATTTTTTCCTCTACAGGTTGTTAGAAGCTTGATGCTTACAGTAGGCCTTCACATTTCCTCGTAGAAGTCTTCCTCCTACTCACCCTTATTACAACTTACTGTCTGAAGTTAAACCAAGACCTCATCTGCTTGTGCATGCATGGCCTAGTTTCCGAGTTAGAACGATATTGTTCCAAGTTTACTTCCATTCATCACCCTTTATCAACAAATAGTGACATAAACTGATGGGCATGAGGCTTACTCCTGCTACAATCCAGGAGTGAATTTTGACACCAAAAATGAGGACCACAACAATGTAAGACACGAGGAGGGAGAAGAATATGGAAACCAAACCGAAACCACCTTTGGGTTTCCAATTTTGGACATCACACAGAATGTCAATATGAAAAATATTCCCCTCTCAGCACTGCCCACTTGTATAGTAAAAGAAATGAAGACTCAGATACCTTCCTATTTGAGTTCGACATCTTTTGTAGGAGCTAGAACTACTTACAGAATGCCCAGAAACTAAAACTCTTTCCTGCCACCCTCAAGGACTCTACACTAAGATGGTTCATGGGGTTGGGAGAATCCAGTATTAGTTCTTGGGAAGCCATGAAAGATATATTCCTTAAGAAGTACCAAGATTACTGCAAATCCAAGGATTCTCGTAATGATATTTTCAAAATCCAACAGTTAGAGGATGACAATCTCGAGGATTATATTGAACGGTTTGATTATATCTCACATAAATCAAAATACCATGACCTTCTATATGATGAAGTTAGGGCTCTTTTCCTTAAGGGAATTTCAGAGGAATACCTAGAGATACTTAACCTGATGGAATCAAGTGACATCTACCATAAACCATTTTCCAAAATCTGTGAAATGTGTAAGAATTACTCAAGGAGTGGAGCTAAAATAGGGAAGAATGTTTGGGATCCTTATAGTAGAAACTTAAAACTAGTTAATTCAGGTGGTATCATAAGAGTAGAGATAGGGAACCTTTTATAGAACATAAAGACATGTATATTAAGAAAAATAGGTTCCTAGTTGGACACCCTAAAGATTAAAAATAAACAGGAGGAGGAAAATGAACCAATGAGCATATTTTCCCCAAGATGTAACAGGAAGCATTCCTCAAGGGAATGCCTATTAGATAACATTTCAATTTGTGGCTTCTACACAAAAGACAACTCAACTGAAAAATGTACATCATTGTCTAGTTTGTTATCCATCTATAGAAGTGGGGATCCTGGGGAGTCCTCTTATGCACCTAGGAGGCCATGGCAACCTAGGAATCAACCTACATACTCGGATCTACAGCCTCAAGTTCCACCCTATTATCAACAACCACAACTGTGGAAATCACCAAGTTGGAAAAACTGGTCTACACAGTATCACCATCCTTGGATTCAAGGATGGAGAGGAGAGCATAACCAAGGGAACCCTTAAGCTCCACCTATCCCTATGACCAACCATCTTTTATAACCCTAAATTGCACTAGACATGCATACTTGGCATCAAGCCATCTTACTTGTTAGTTTTTCCAAGCCATCATTGAAAAACTCTTCTAAAAAACCATTTTTTTGAAGATGTACGTGCCCTGAACCACTACTTCCCGCGTACACATTCTTGTTGCACCATTCAGCCCACGTGCACTCACAAAAAGTGTGAAAAATAAAAATTGCAAAGGGATACGTGCTTTTGGGCCATTACTAATCATTTGACCCCCTATAGCCAGTCACCCAACCAAATAACTAGTTTTTTGGCCTATAAAAGAAGGTGTTGGGGTCCCATTTGAAAAGGAAGCATGAGAGAAAAGAAACTCTGCCCATTTCAATATCCCCCCTTTTCCCCAATATTTTGCAACCACATTGTGAGTTTGAGCCAGAATTCCCTTTTTCATCCCTTTTTCCTCCATTGTAAATCCTTGCCATTTCCCTAGAGAGAATTGAAGAGGAGAATAATACGTGGAAGCAATTGGTGCATGGTGAAAAGGAGCCTAGGATTGAGTTCAAAGAGAATTTGCCGGTCTCATATTGTAAACGAATTTGTGATATTAATATAAAGAAATACGTTTTCTGTCCCTCCAAATGATGTCTTCAATCTTCATGATTTATTTGTGTTTTTGTTATGATATCTAACCCACTAATCCATATATAGAATGCATTCTTGTAGCTTCTTGTTTGTCTTTTGGTGAATGCAGGTCAGCCTTGGGAGGAGACTTACAGTCGGGAAACAACCGAGCGCAAACGGATCGACACTAGACGTAGAGTTTAAGGTAGGACTACCAGATCCATATACTTTGCTTTTTACATATGATTGTGGGGTAATGTCGGGATAGTTGTTAAAAGTAGGAGAATTTAGACGATTATCTCTGCCTGCACTTTAGAACCCTAGTGTAGTCCATAGGGGGTTTTCCCACTTATATCAGAATTGGTGACCATACTGGGGAAGCCTCTAGGGTTTTTAGGGGATATTTTTTGGGTGCTTTAATTGGTTTAACTGCCTTTTTTTTTTTGAGTTTCTGTAAGTGCCTGAGTCTTTAAGGGATTCTGGTCTTTCATACCAGTACTCCCTGCCTTGTCAGCTTCACTGTTGTTTTCTTTTTTTTTATAAATTTACAGAGGTGTACGCGGCCTGTATTGGGTTTGCATTTGTACATACGTGCCCTAACTTTGGACATCCCGCGTACATATGCAGGCTGCTGAAGTGTCAGTTGCATGCGTGTGTTAGGAAATCTTTTTCTCAAGGAGAGGAAGTCAATCTCTTCCCTGATTGAAGTCATACTTCTCAGGGGTTTTCTTGATCTAGTCCTGGTCTCTGTTGTTATAGTCTTTAGCCTAGGTTTGATGTGAGTTTGCTTGTCTTTTAAAAAAAAAGATTTCTTGTGTTTCCTAGCTTTTTAAACTTATTTTTAGCTTGAAATTTTAAGAAAAATGAGTTCCATTTAAAAAAAAAAATCCCCCTCGTGGCCGAGGGGGGCCATGAATTGTGTATTCATCAGTTTCTTTTAGAATCTTTTGTTACTTCTTCTTGATTGGAAGAAAATATAAAAAAAAAACTTAGCTTGTTAGGTCTCTTTCTTTCTTGGCATTTTCTTCGCATTGTTATTTGAAAAAGAAAAAGAAATTAGCATAGTGTTGTGTTTTCTTCTCATCTTAAAATCATTTCAAAAGAAAATAAGAAAGATAATCCTTCTTTACTAGTGTTCTCATAAGTTTCATTTTCTGCAAGAGTCTTAACAACATCAGTTGCACTACCACGCCCCTTTTGAGTAAATCAAGCCAGTAAAACGAATGCTTAATTAAAATCAATTAAACTTTTTATGTTTATAGGGTCAACCAACTAGTTTAGGGTTAGGGCCTTGAATTAGGTTGGAGAGGAAACTCTTCAAGGCCTTTAAATCAAACATTGGAGTTTGAGTTAGGGAGTGTTAAAGTCCAGTAAATGTGAAATTTATCCAGGACCCCCCTCTAACATAGGGGATAAACACGAGGTCGTGTGCGGATAGGTAGCGAAGATCACCCCTCCAAAGTCGGACCAATCGTAGTGGAGGAACGCATATAGAGGACTTATCTTGGGATTACGTTGATCACATTTTCCACAGAGCTTCATGGGTCTCAAATCCATTTGAGGTCCTCAGTCGTCTTCCAGAACACTTGATTTTGATACCCTTGATAGGTTTCAGGCTTGATACCCTGCTCATTGTTGTCCACGCGATTGTTGACTGTACCCGTCTGGTAATTGTTCACGAGCTGGCAACCTAGTTGCCTTTGATTTTAGGGACTTACACAGGTGACTGTAGGGGTATACCATGGTACCTAGGGCAGACGTCGGACCACTCTTATCAGAGTATACCTGGAGGGTGCTTCTGTGTTCGAGTTTCACTTGCACCGGTAAGTTGCTCTAGTGTCGGTTGGCGTAACTGTTCTTCCTACTAGTTAGTGTTCTGCTTGATTTTCCTTTAGGAGTTTTTCTAGTGTGTGCTCTATGATCCCTAGTTTTCCATAGTGAGTTAGTCAGTCATTGCTTTGGGTCTTTGACCTAGGTTGGTAGACCACCCGCTCCGTCGGTCATGAGGAATTTTCAGTCTTTTGTTTAGAAACATGGAGTCGCCTCTATATAGGTGTTGTTTTGATAACACTGGTTCTTCAGAGTCAGTGTGTGAGACTTTTATGGACTTGAACGATCCCACAAGGGGAGAACCTGTGCATAAGATATTCATGGATAAAGTTCTAGATGATAACAACCAAGGAACCCCTTCGCAAGGGGATTCTTGTGCTTTTCCTTTCTTCAAAAACATTGGTGTCACTTTGATGGCCACTTTGTACATTCCTGGGTTGAATGTGGGACTACCGGTCTGGTTGGGTACCATTCAAAATGTCTCAAATGCTCTTGAATCTTCTGAATTAAGAACTTTATGTCATGGGAACCATGTTGATGTTCCTTCATTAGCAAAGTCTTATCCTCCTCCTTCTCCCACCTCTGGTGAAAGTGCATTTACTAGTAACCGGAAGTCTAAATGAAGTAGAAAGAGGAAGAATAGGAAGAAGAAAGCACCAACCTCTGCGAGTCATGTTGGAGATAGGTCGACAACCTCTGCAAGTCACATTGAAGACCATCACTTGGCCTCTGCAATTCATGTTGGGGTCACGAGCCTCGTCAATGCCAGTCATACGAGTGATATATCACCAACCTCTGCGAGTCACATTAGAGATAGGTCATCGACCTCTACTAGTCATGCTGGGGGAATTGATTTTGTTGAGAAACCTAGAAAAATAGGACGTAAACCTAAGTTCCCTTGTAAGCTTTGCAAAGGACATCACCTTACGCATCTATGCCCTAGCACTCCATAGGTACAAATATTGTGGTCCTTTTCTGCAAGCTCTTCTGATTCTGAGTCTTTTGCGGTTTCTTCTCAACCTATTCAGTCATTGGTTGAGAAAGTGGTCATGTCGATGCAGTCATCAGTTGATCCCACTCCTCTTTTGGGGGGTGAGGTGCCTATAGATCATGTAGTCTCTCAACATATTCGGCCATTGCTTGAGAAAGTGGTCATGCTGATGCAGTCATCTACTGATCCCACTCCTCTTTTGGGGGGTGAGGTGCCTTTCGACCATGTAGTCTCGCAGCTTGTTCAACCATTGGTTGAGAAAGTGGTCATGAAGACATAGTATTTGGCTAATCCCACTCTTCTCTGGAAGAGTGTCAATTCTACCAAAGTGGTCACGCCGATTCAATCTTCAACTAATCTCACTCTTATCTTGGAGAGTGATGTGTCTACCGACTATTTTTTAGCATTTCCAGTTCAGTACTGTCAGAACAAGGGGGCATTCCACTCATTCCAAGTACACCCCATTTAAGCCCTAGGATGGTTTCCTTTGATTGTAATGACCTTGTTGATCCTTGTCTTCCTTCTTTCACACCTTTTCAAATAAGGGTTGAAGTTAATTCAACAAAGATTTATCGATGTATTTTGGATGAAGGAGCCTCTGCAAGTATTTTATTCTCCTTGGTTTCGAAAGTCTTGGGATCTCCCAATATTGTGTTTGCTTCACATGAGTTGTTGGCTTTTGACAGACATCCTAGTGAATATTTAAGGATTCTTCCTTAGTTTCCTATCTCATTAGGTGGGAATATTGTCCTTGTCGATGTTATAGTGGTGCAAGGCCCATTAGATTTTGATATGCTTCTCGAGCGTGATTATGTATATGCTATGAATGTTGTGGTGTCTACACTCTTTCAGGTGATGCATTTCCCTCACAATGGAAGCATTGTCACTATTGGCCAGCTGACATCTGATAATCACCATCCTAATTTGACATTATTTCAGACTACCCCTTTACATGTTCCTAGTGTTCGTGTAGACTCTACCTTTCCATGGGTTAATTATGTGGTGTATTATCCTCGGTGTTCAATTTCTTCTAAGAAGGACCTGTACAATCATGTTTACCTTCTTGAGACTTGGTCTCAACAATTGATCCTTTGGTTTATCCAATGGGGGAATGGGATCCCTTGCTTGCCCCTCTTATCCCAAGTGATCTTGAGTCTCCTTCTGAGTCTGATCTCGTTTTTTGTAGATCCTCAAGCCCTCGTGCTTGTGATTCTTTGTTGATAGACTCTGCTAGTTCTGGCCAGAGCCTCCATTGTCATATAGAGTATGGTCAGTTTACTTCACCCTTTGAGAATATTGACCCTCGTTTGCGTGATTTCTCAGATTTTGAGTTGCCTTCAGATGAGGCTATCCTTGAAGCCATGACTACCATTTCTATACCGTGGGAGGACTTACACTGTGGTTTGTGTTTTCTTCCCTCTTGGGAGAATTTCCAAGTTGACTATCGAAGAGACTCTTAGTCTAAGCCTAGAAGTGGGCTCTCCATGAACCAATTTCATACATGAGTTGTAGCCCCCTAGAGTCTTCTTTAAGCTCTTTTCAGACTTTATAAACATGAAAAGATTGTCGAGCGATCTTGTTGTCCTTCACACTCGCCAAATTAAAATTTGAAAGCACGTCTGTCCAGCGGTAGTTTACCCCTTTTCGATCTGGATGGTCAATTGTACGAACAAAGGTATACTCTAGGAACTTCATTTCGCTAGAAGAGTATTCTCAAGTATAAGTTTCACCCTTTTTCGGGCCCGAGGAACTAAATTTACAAAAAAGGTACCCCAATGGAGTCCATAGTTAATCTCTTTTCAGACTCCTTAAAATTGAAAAGCTCGTTGAGTGACCTTGTTCTTTCACACTCGTTAATTGGTTCAGAAAAACATCTACTGGCATGACTTTACCCCTTTTTCCGACATGTAGATTAAGGAGGAAAAAGGTATGCCTCGGGAGATTCGTCTCCCTGAGAGAGTTATCCTCAGTAAATTTCACCTTTTTTGGGCTTAGGAGACTAAATTTAGAAAAAGGCAGTGAGTCCATAGTTAATCTCTTTTCAGACTTATTAAAATTGAAAATATTGCCGAGTGATCTTGTCTTTATCACACTCCTTAAAATGGTTTTGAATAGACGTATTTTCGGTGCTAATTTATCCCTTTTTCGAACCGACTAGACTATCTTCGAAAAAGGAACCTGAGTGGAATCTTCTTTTTACACTTTTTCAGACTCTCTAAAAATGAAAAACCGTTGAGCTTAACTTCTCCGGGCTTGTTAAAATTACATCGAAGTATGTTATCATTGTGTCTTATTAATCGCATTTGCATTCCTGCGTCTTTGGCCTAATGTCGGGTCCATGTTGCTCTCAAATGAACCATCTGAAGCATGCCTTATATGCAAGCCTTGTAGCACTTTGCCTTTGCATCTTGACACCTTGACCCATGGAGGATTTTTCCTGAGTGTCCCTTTCCTACATATGTCTCCTTGCTCTGAGCATCAGTGTGTTCCTTGCACTTGGAACTAGTATGTCTGCGACACTCGTTCCCCCTTTGTAACGTAGCATTCTTTTATTCTTTTTCAAGCTTTCCAAAATTATTGAAAAAGACAAAAAAATAAAATATACCCCAAAAAGAGGAAGGGAAAAGTATTTTCTTTTTTGGCAGCACAATGAGTCGACCTTGGACAAAGCACATCCTTCCATTTGTTTGTCAAGATTTGGGTTTTAATAAAACCTTAGGAAGTTGTTCTCGCTACATAGAGTTGTGTCCTCCTCCATTTGGTTATCCTTCTAAACATATGGAGAGTTCGCGTTGCCTCCTGCATCATGAACTTATGTCAATACCATGATGCCCGAGTCTCATCATTTGTCGTGATTTTGTCCAAGGGAATTTTTACTAAACTTGAGTCGTCCCTTCTGCAGTTTGTCTCTTGTGCTTATGCCCGACCATCCTGAAAGACCAATCAAGTCCTTGTTCAAAATCAATGAAGTTCTTTGCCTGATCACCGAGATCCTCTTGTCTGTTCCCGACGAGTTGTCGAAGACCTCTAGGTAGTGAATTCATACATTGATATCACACTCCTACCTGAGTTTTGAAGATCTTGAAGTTTTTGCTCGAGATTTGAATGCCTCATCTCCATCCATCAGGCGTCATTACCTTCTTAAAGATGGATACTATACATGTATATATTTTGATTTTGATATGTATATCCATAGTGTATTGCTCGTGGCTACACTTTATATAGTTATATGACATAGATCTTCAGTGTATTTGATTGGCATCCATGATTTTATTTCATCCCAAGCATGGGTATGCCTGCCTCGGTGAGACAAATTATTATTTTTTAGATGGCACCTCCTGAACTCTGGTCTCTGGGATCACTCGCTTCATACGTTGGTGAAGATTTGTAATGTATTTCGGCCATCATATGATCTTCTGACCTCACACATTAGGGGGAATCTATTATAACCCTAAATTGTGCCAGACATGCATACCTGGCATCAGGCCATCTTACTTGTTATTTTTTCCAAGCCATCATTGAACATCTCTTCTAAAAAACCATTTTTTTGAATATGTATGTGCCCTGCACCACTACTACCCATGTACACACACTTTTTGCACCATTACATCTCGTGTACACTCACAAAAAGTGCAAAAAATAAACATTGCAAAGGGATACGGGCTTTTGGGCCGTTACTAATCATTTGACTGCCTATAGCCGGTCACCCAACCGAATACCTAGCTTTTTGGCCTATAAAAGAAGGTGTTGGGGTCCCATTTGAAAAGGAAGCACAAGAGCAAAGAAACTTTTCCCATTTCAATATCCCCCCTTTGCCCCAATATTTTGCAACCACATTGTGAGTTTCATCCAGAATTCTCTTTTCATCCCTTTTTCCTCCATTGCAAATCCTTGTCATTTCCCTAGAGAGAACTGAAGAGGAGAAGAATATGTGGAAGCAGTTGGTGCATGGTGAAGAGGAACCTAGGACCAAGTTCGAATATCAATTGTTGGTCTCATATTGTAAATGAATTTGTGAGATTAATATAAAGAAATACTTTTTCCGTCCCGCCAAATGATGTCTTCAATCTTCATGATTTATTTGTGTTTTTGTTATGATATCTAACCCACTAATCCATATATAGAATGCATGCTTGTAGTTTTTTGTTTTTCTTTTGGTGAATGTAGGTCAGCCTTGGGAGGATACTTGCAATTGGGAAACAATCGAGCATAAAGGGATCAACACTGGATGCAGAGTTTAAGGTAGGACTACTAGATCCCTATACTTTGTGTTTTACATATGATTGTGGGGTAATGTCAGGATAGTTGTTAAAAGTAGGAGACTTTAGACGGTTATCTATGCGTACACTTTAGAAACCTAGTGTAGTCTATAGGGGGTTTTCCTCTTATGCACCTAGGAGGCCATGGCATCCTAGGAATCAGCCTACATACTTGGATCTACAACCTCAAGTTCCACCCTATTATCAACAACCACAACAGTGGAACTCACCAAGTTGGAAAAACTGGTCTACATAGTATCACCACCCTTGGCTTCAAGGATGGAGAGGAGGGCATAAACAAGGGAACCCTCAAGCTCCATCTATCCCTATGACCGACCATCCTTACCCTCAGTTTCCACCAAACATCATGTAGCTTCTGCTAGGTTTTTTTCCACCACCTTTACCTC
The DNA here is from genome assembly GCA_009831015.1 of Picea engelmannii. Classification (NCBI taxonomy): domain Eukaryota; kingdom Viridiplantae; phylum Streptophyta; class Pinopsida; order Pinales; family Pinaceae; genus Picea; species Picea engelmannii. Next base: position 132,747 of record ML800743.1, read on the forward strand.
TTATTCCACAACAACAACCACAACAATATTAGAATCAACTGAAAAATGTCCATCATTGCCTAGTTTGTTAGCGATCTATAGAAGTGGGGATCCTAGGGAGTCCTCTTATGCACCTAGGAGGCCATGGTAGCCTACATACCTAGATCTACAGTCTCAAGTTCCACCCTATTATCAACAACCACAACAGTGGAACTCACCAAGTTGGAAAACCTGGTCTACATAGTATCACCATCCTTGGCTTCAAGGATGGAGAGGAGGGAATAACCAAGGGAACCCTCAAGCTCCACCTATCCCTATGACCAACCATCCTTAGCCACAGTTTCCACCAAACATCGCGCAGCTTCTGCCATGTTTTTTTCCACCACCTTTACCTATTATTCCCTAATAACAACCACAACAATATCCTAATCAACTAAAAAATGTCCATCATTGCCTAGTTTGTTAGCCATATATAGAAGTGGGGATCCTGGGGAGTCCTGTTATGCACCTAGGAGGCCATGGCAACCTAGGAATCAACCTACATACCCAGATCTACAACCTCAAGTTCCACCATATTACCAACAACCACAACAGTTGAACTCGCCAAGTTGGAAAAACTGGTCTATATGGTATCCCCATACTTGGCTTCAATGATGGAGAAGAGGGAATAACCAAGGGAACCCTCAAGCTCAACCTGTCCCTATGACCAATCATCCTTACCCTCAGTTTCCACTGAACATCCCGCAGCTTCTGCCAGGTTTTTTTCCACCACCTTTACCTCTTATTCCATAACAACAACCACAACAATATCTAAATCAACTAAAAAAAGTAAATCATTTCCTAGTTTGTTACCCATCTATAGAAGTGGGGATCCTGGGGAGTCCTCTTATGCACCTAGGAGGCCATGGCAGCCTAGGAATCAGCCTACATATCCGGATCTATAGCCTCAAGTTCCACCCTATTATCAACAATCACAACAGTGGAACTCACCAGGTTGGCAAAACAGGTCTACACAGTATCACCATCCTTGGCTTCAAGGATGGAGATTAGGGAATAACCAAGGGAACCCTCAAGCTCCCCCTATGACCAACCATCCTTACCCTCAGTTTCCATCGAACATCCCGCAGCTTCTGCCAGGTTTTTTTCCACCACCTTTACCTCTTATTCCACAACAACAACCACAACAATATCATAATGCAAGCTCCCCAAGATCAACATTATTATCGGCACAAACAATGCCCAATATAAATAATAAGCCCACTCAACCGCTTCACAATGTTGAGATGCAGACCTTCCTGACATATGTTATTTCTCTCATTCCATTGAAGGAGATTCAATTGAGCTTGGGAAAAGTTCTGGACAAGCAGAGACCTTCGGTAGTCATCCAGGAAGAAGAAGAAGAGGAAACTCCCAAACAACCCATGGATGACACTAGGTGGGAAGATCATATTATTCCTAAGGACCAAGAACCCAAGCTTCCCCAAAATTAACCTTCACAAATTACGAAGGCCCCTCCTTATCCAGAAAGATTAGTAATCGAGAAACCTACCACCCGACCAGAATTTGACATCTTGAATGAATTGAAGAATATTTGTGTCAAGATTCCATTGCTAAAAGCCATTAAGGATATTCCAATATACAGTAAGATGGTAAAATAATTGTGTATTAATAATCCAGTGAGGAAGCAGAAGGATCCCCCAATAGTACATTTGATAGGAGAACTTTCTGAGTACATATCAGAGTAGCCTAAGGTAGAAAAATATGGGAACCCAGGAAACCCCGTAGTGACCATAACCATTAATGAAGTTTCCATTGGGAACACTCTCATAGACCTAGGGGCATCCATCAATGTGATGACCATTACTACCTTGGAGGAATTATAGTTAAAACCTCTTCTTAGACCTACCCCAACCATTTTGGAATTAGCAGATAAGACCAGGGTTATACCTAAAGGAATTTTGGATGATATCATAGTTACTTTAGCCTCATGGAAGTACCCAGTAGACTTTCTTATCATCCACTCAAAGGATCCTACCAAAGGCCATCCCATTATTTTGGGAAGACCTTGGTTAGCCACAACTAATGCATTTATTGGTTGTAGAGAGGGAGAAATGACCATCTCAAATGGAATCTCTATCTAAAAGCTCACCATATATCCACTAGCCCAACCTATCATGGAGAATATATGGTGGATTGAATGTCCATATGAGAATGAGGACTGGTAAGAACTCATGTTTCCAAGTGATCAATCATGGGCCCTTCAGGAGCACACAATGGAAAATGTGCTAAACCAGTTTGTTTCTACTATCACGTGTGTTGATTTTCCACAATCTCTTCCCCAATTTGAGTACATGTTTGGGGAAGAATTTCAGGAAAAATTGGACCCATCAATTTTTTCTTCGACATCTTTCATCTTTGATATAGATGAGTCTATCACATCGTATACCATGCCCTATGAGATTAGTCCAGGGAAATTTCTACATATAAACTCTGAACTAGATGCAGACCAACAAAAGAAGTTAGTAAATGTCCTTAAAGAACAATCAGGGGCATTTGCCTGGGAATACACTGACATGAAGGGTATACACCCTGACACATGCATTCATCATATATATACCCATGGGGAAGTAACACATGTTAGGCAACCCCAGAAAAGGATGAACCCAACACTCAAGGATATAGTAAAAGAGGAGATCCAAAAATTATTAAATGACAGATTTATTTATCTCATCTCTAATAGTAAATGGGTATCCACACTGGTATTGGTTCCAAAGAAAGTGACCGAGAAATGGATAATTTGTGTTGATTTCTAGGAGCTTAACAAGGGCACTCTGAAGGATTATTTTCCCCTTCCTTTCATTGACCAAGTTTTGGATACCCTGTCTGGAAAGAAATATTTCTCCTTTTTAGATGGATATAGAGGGTATAATCAAATTCTCATAGCACTCGAGGATCGGGACAAGACTACCTTTACTTGTCCTTGGGGAACCTATGTCTATAGGGTCTTACCATTTGGATTGTGTAATGCTCCTACCACATTTCAATGAGTAGTACTAGGGATATTTGTTGATCTTATTCATGATTGTGTGGAGGCGTACATGGATAATTTCACAGTATATGGAAATACTTACCAAGAAGCCTTAGATAATTTAGAAAAATTCCTTATCAGATGCCAAGAAATGAACCTGTCTTTAAGTCATTAAAAATGTAAAATGTTGTTGACTGAAGGAGTGGTTCTAGGACATCACATTTCATCTGAAGGGATTAAAGTCGATCCTGCTAAGATTGAGGTCATCGTCAAACTTCCACCCCCCAAGACTCAGAAAGATGTGAGAAGCTTTCTTTGACATGTTGGATACTACTAGTGGTTTATTGAAAATTTCACAAATATTGATGCACCCATGTTTGGATCGTTAATAAAGGATGTTGATTTTCTTTGGACTGCGCAGTGTCAAACCTCCTTTGAAACTCTGAAAGTTAAGTTGTCTCTAGCACCAGTTCTTAGGGGGCCCAATTGGGCTCTCCCATTTCACATATCCATTGATGTCTCTGAAACCGCAATAGGAGGAGTATTAGGGCAGAAAGAAGGCCATCAATCCTATGCCATTTATTTTGTGAGTAAGAACTTGTCCTCTACCAAGTTAAACTATACAGATACCGAAAAGGAATTGTTGGCAATAGTTCATGCTATTAACAAGTTTCACCACTACATCACAGGTTACGAATTATTTGTACATACAGATCACTCCACCATTAGGTTTCTCATGAATATACCCATAACTAATGTCTGAGTGACTAGGTGGCTCCTGCTATTGCAAGAGTTTAATATCATTGTTCTTGACCAACCTGGAAAGGAAAATTTGGTAGCTGATTTTCTTTCACGCATAAAAAATGAGGATGATGATATTCCCATTGATGATAGTTTCCCAGATGAGCACCTTTTTTCCCTCTCTGTAAATACCCCGTGGTTTGCAGATATGACAAACTATTTGGCTACTAGGAAGTTACCATCTCATTTTTCACCTCATGAAAATCATAGAATTATTACGCAAAGTACCAATTACTGTTGGGTTGGTCATGACCTTTTTCATACTGGTCCATACTTGATTATTCATAGATGTGTCCGAGAAGATGAAATACAAAAAATACTATGAAGTTGTCATGATGGACCATGTGGTGGCCATTTTTCTGACAAACATACAACATATAAGGTGTTACATTCAGGTTACTACTGGCCTAGCATTTTCAAGGATGATGCCAAGTATGTGAGGAGTTGTGATAGTTGTCAAAGGATAGGAAGACCCATGTCAGCTGAAGAAATTCCCTTGCATTCACAAGTTATGATAAAACCTTTCGATAAATGGGCCCTTGACTTTGTAGGACCAATTTTACCCATGTCTCATAAGAAAAATTATATTTTGATTTGTACAGATTATGTCACCAAGTGGGTAGAGGAAAAACCCCTATTTCGGGCTACACAAAAATTCGTTGTTGAATTCATTTATGAAGACATATTTACCCGCTTTGGTGTTCCTCGTGAAATTGTTACAAACCAAGGAACTCAATTCACTTCCGATATGATGAGAGAACTAATGGAGAAATATGGGATTAAGCACTGCAAGTCTTCTACATACCACCCACAAGATAATGGTCAGGTAGAGTCCACAAACAAATTTATGGAAGCTATCTTAACCAAGAATGTTCAATTGCATCATTGGGATTGGGATGATAGGCTTCCAGAGGCTTTGTGGGCATTTCGGACCACCTGGAGAAACACCACTGGGAATACCCCTTATGAGCTAGTATATGGGAAACAAGTGCTTATACCAATAGAATTCCAAGTGAGGACCTTCTGTATTGATGTAGAATTGGGATTAAACTTAGATGAGGCTCAGAAACAATGAGCCCTACAATTAAATGAGTTGGATGAGATTAGGAAAGATGCTATACAATGAACAATATTAGTCAAAAACCAAAGGAGCAAGTGACGTGACAAGTTTATTAAGAAGAAACACTTCCAACCTAGTGATTGGGATTTGCTGTTTGACTCCTGATTTAAAACATTCAAAGGAAAACTTACCACTTGGTGGTTGGGTCCTTATGAGGTAGTCACCGTGTATGACAATGGGGCCATGAAAATTAAAACAATCGACGATGGACAAGTCTCCTTTGTATTAAATGGACACCTACTCAAACTTTATCATAGGCCCAATGTCAAAGAATATTTTCTACATGTCATGTCAACTGACAAGGCATTGGCCTTAGTAGATGGGGAAGTCCCCCCTTGTTCTTGAATGTTTTTTTGAATCTTCGACTGTACATATGTAAATAATTTTGAATTTTGATAGACAATTCTAGATATTTATGTAGGTATTTATTTCACCAGGAGTAGACAGTTTCAAGGAGATATAAAGGAAGGATTTGTTTCTTCAAAATATTGTTATATATGAACCTTGATGTCTGCTAAGCATCAATTGAATAATGACTTGTTGTAATTAGCCACATTTTTGCAAATATTTCCATCCTTTGTTTCTAAAGGCATCTTTAATAGTAGTTTCTCTTAAACCTTCACCACTAGATATAAGGAAGTGATACCGTAACCGTCAAACTTAGAGGTTACTCCTACAGTTTTCCCAAGAACCTTGATTAAGTGACTAAAGTATATTTATTAAAGAGTAACAAGGAGGTCAGATTAGTGGTTAACCATGGAAACATCACAATAACTTAAAAAAGAAGAAAGTGAGTTGAGCCTAAAGATACCTTTCTGTTCTTTCCCAATGGTACCATCCACTACACACTAAAAATGCTTGATTATATCATATCTTTAGATAGGCCACGTCCTCTTAAGTACCCCTTACATCATGACAATCTATAAGGAATATATAAAGGAAATTCATCCTCTAACATAAATACCATCCCAATTGAAAAAAAGAGAAAAACATTTTTTTTCAGAGTTGTCCCCCCATCTTCTTGCACAAAGCAATCTTATATTAAAATCTTAAAATATGTAGGGTCAGTCTCTGAGGGTGTAAGAGGATAACCCGTCGGGATACTGAACATGTCTGCTGGCAACGGGTACCGACCTGTGGTATGACTAGGTAAACCCTTCAGAGTACTGAACAGTCTTGTTGGCAGCGGGGCATTCTACCCAGCGAGGATGATAATCTGATAAAAAATAATAAGAAATTCCTAAATCTTAAACTTGTCCGGATGTACGGCATTACTTGTAGACAAATCTGACATGAAGTATGTATGGTTAAGAAAAGGTTAATGGACTCCATAAATCTGCCATTGGGAACTAACTTTGAGACTATCTTGAAACTCTCTCGCCTACCTCTTCTTATCTATATGTAGGATATTTTATCCTATAGGTGGGGCCATATTCTAACCATCTCTTCAGACCGATATGTGAAATTTATCTCTACACTTAACAAGCTGTAAATCTTCGGCTATTCGGAGAATTGACTGGTTTCCTATATTTTTTATTGTGAGGTGTCACAATACTTAGGAGTGGGGGAGGGGTTTCATGAGTTGAAAAATGACAACACTACCTATCTATAGGACATGAGAAGAAGAAGTGAAATCTTTAAAAAAAAAATATGTATATTGTTTTCATGATACAGGCTATTATATCAACAGTTATTTTATTTTGAAATGCTAAATATTCCCTATGTGCTATAAACTGTTGTACATTTCTTTGACAGACCACTTGAATAGTTTTTCTTTACAGACTATTCATTACAGATTTGTGATTACATGCATTATAATATGCAAGATAGAGGAGTAGATTGTGTGAGCACGATGGAAAAACAAGTAATAATGGAACACTCTTATCCTGTCTCTACTCATGTTCACTGTGACTGTCAAAAGTGTTTTAAGACTGAATGTTATGAATAAAACATCCATTACAAGATGAACAAATTTCATTTCTCACAGGAGTAACATATGGAGTGTCGTATGGGGTGCCATTTGAAAGACCATATGAGGTTCCATATGGACGACCGAATGACACACCATATTAAGGATTGGACGAGGTATATACACACAGTAAATGACCACGATTTCAGGTAACCAAGAATTGTTTGAATTTATTTGGTTGTTCAGTTGTATGATGAGTTATTTAAATGGAAATTGAGAATTAAATGATACAAATTCTTAAACATTTTTATGATCAAATGTCCAAGTCGAAGACTTGGACATTGATCTAACTCCTTCATCATTACGATTTCCCCCAAAATATACTCTTCGAATTTGAAATCGGTGCACTCACACTCACACATGGAAACTCGTTTGTGATGAATTCATCAACGAATTCAACCATTTCCACCTTGGGTGCATTAAAAAATGGAGGGATAGCTCAAATCGTTATCTCATTTATGCATTGCACTCATCCTCTGCTCAACTGCACTCTCCCTTTTCCTAATTGCGCTCATCCTCTGCCTAATTACGCTTGTCCTCTATCAAATTACGCCCTCTGTTCATTCTCCACACTGTCACCATGCCCAAACGATATGAGCCATCCTCCTATGCTGACCTCTTTTCTATCCCCGAGTTCGCATAGTGTAGGGAAGTATTCCTTCGCGCAAGATGTGGACCATTCTTGGCCATCTGCAGGGCCACGATGACGGTGTTTCTCTACAACTTTCCCTAGGATTCGATGGAAGGATGGCATGTGTGGGGTATCTGACCTTCGTGGTCTCTGAGCAGTCAATTTCTTGAGCCACAAAGCTTAAAAGAGTTGGAGACCGCTAGTTCAAGCACCACTAGTTTCCACGGGAGAGATACAATAGGGTTTTTAAACCTTTTCAAAATGTCTCTAGAGCTAAGGGGTACTCCAAGGAGTGGATTAAGGATGAGCTAATTAACCCTCTGATAGTCATCACCGAAATGATCACTTGCGAAGGTAGATATTATGTTTTTAAAGCCCGCCATTTTTTATTATTAGCTCATTTTCATTTCAATAAGCCATTGAATTTCCCTTTTTACTTATTAAAAAGTCTTGAGAATATATCTTCCCAAGTACGAAATAATTTGGCCAATCCCCATAAAAACCTATTCCACCACGACCTCATCAAATTTCTTGTTATAGCCGAGTTCGAAAAACAGGGGAAGACATGGGATAAGTTCATTTATAAATTTTCGAACCCCCATCTTATAATCAAGACCAGCAAGAAAACACTTGATCTAGGGACTATTACTCCATCCAAACCCCATTCTCCGAAGACTCCAAACCCTCCTACTCAAGCTATCCCTTTACTGGAACAAAATACCAAGAAACTTGTTGATACCCCTGTAGCCTCATTGAGAAAGAAGACTAAGAAGCCTATTGATAACTCTCTAATGCCCTCAACATCTATTGATCATGCACCCAAAAAGTAACAAGAGGTAATTCAATAATATTTCCCTGTAGTCCCCACAAATAGGAGAGGAGTTAATCGATTCAAGAGAGGATATTTTCGAAAAAGTGCCTGAAATACAAGAGGAAAACCTTATGAAAAATCCCCAAGCACTTCGAACCCCATCCAAGTATCCTCTGATCTCGAAATCCCCCATAAAAGACTTAGGGAAGTGTCTACAGAAGAATTGGAGCCTAATAGAGAGACAAAATATGAACCCATTTCCCCTCATAAACCCCCTATTACTCCTACCTCACAGATGCCTACACCAGATCCCAAAACTGATAGACTTTCTCCATCCTTCAAGGGATCCAAGCCCTCCTCTGAGATATTTGATCATACTCCAGCCATTGAAAAGTTACAACATGAAAATGTTTAGCTGCTACAACAATTGGAAGAGAGGAAGACCATGGATAAACATCTCCACCATGACAATGTAATACTAGAAGCAAAGGTGAATTCCCTCCAAAGATTGGTTGATCAAATTAGCAATGAAAATCATAGCCTCTGTGCACAATTGAAACACCGCAAGAGGGTCAAGACAAAGTCTTCAGGGCAAGAAGCTTCTAAAGCTAATCCATCCCCTTCTCAACAAGTCTAGTCATATTGGGCAATTCATTTTTATTTGCAGTGGGACCTGCAAAATCTTAGGTGTGGGGGTAATGTTTGGATCGTGATTTGGTTAATTAATGATGTTGATTAAATCCTTTTTGACCGGTATTATATGTGTATTTAACCATTTTTTAAGAAGTTTTGAAGGATTTTTATATCAATTCGTCATAGCTTTATACAAGTATGTGAAATCAATGTTTTGTGATGGTTTCGTGTTTAATTCAGTTTGATTTAATGATTATGAGAAGTTAATGCACGATCTGTGTGTCACAGGGAAAAATAGCAACGCGTTTTTCCATCCAGTAGCTCGTTTGGTACTCTATCTGGCATTGCGTCCTGTATTTCATTCGACACTGCATATAGCACTTGGAGCGTGGGAAAGTTGGTGGTTTTTATATTGACGGCCTATGCTGGGCGAATCAGCGACATGGGATTTTTTCATCCTCATGGCCTTCAACTACTGATCTCTTGACATCTCGGATTAATAAGTTAAGTTGATCGTTGAGTGTCTCATTCAGTTTCTAGAAGCCAAAGGAAGTTATAGCATATTTAATGGAATTTACCATTTTTAGAGTAGGTCGACCCTTCCAATGGTTGACCTCTTGGGTTGTAATAATTATAAATACCACAATAATGGTTAGACAAAGTTTCAAGAATTGTTAGAATCATTTTGCTATGTAACTCAAGACATTTCCATAGACATGTGCTAGACTGCGTTTTTTAATTTAATGCTAGAACTGTGTTGATTTAGCTCATGATTTGTTGTTGAGGAGTAGCCATGACCTGTTGGGGGGCCCACTAGTGGTCTAGGTGAATACTTAGATAGATAGCATGTATATTTTAGTTGTGCAATTATCATTTCCTTCATTTTGTATTATATGTGTATTTATCATTTTACATGATGTGTGTTTGATGCTCGTCATTTAATTGTTGAATTTCCTTTTTTGCGGGTTTCTTGTAGGAGATAGTTGTTAATATGTTGTGTCTTTTAATCATTAGTAAATATCTTGCAAGATACTAACCTTGTTGTGTGTTAAACGCTAATTTGAATTTCTGTAGGTTAAAATAGAATAGCTAAAACAAAGTATTAATTTAACACAGATTATAGAGTTTCTTTGGAAAAGTTTCGATGGATTAATAGTTGCGAGTTTTGTTGTAGTATGTTGAGGTAGAAGTAGAATTTGAATTATGTTTTTATAAGCATTTTAACTTGCAATTTGAATTTTTAATAATAGGATTAGCTTAGCTCATTTTATGAAATTTCCATTCTAGATTGAAATTGCAATTTTAATTAGAAGTTTGAGTTTGAGTTAAGATTTTAGTTACAAGTCTCTAATTGTGTGAATTTTCTTACATTAGCATAAGAGTGCATTTGAATTAAGTAGAATAGTGTTTTCGTATCATTGATGATTAATGCATAAATTGAGACATCACATGGATTTTCAAGATAGTTGATATTTCTTCTATGATGGCTAAGCTCTCGTTAGATTGCTTGATTCATACTTTTCATTTCTCTATAGAAGTTAATATTGAATTTACTCCTCTTGAGTTATCACTAATTGTTATATGCCATCGTGATGTCATAAGACACCGAAGACATAATCATCATATTTGAAGTTTCTTGTGTTGTAGCTTAAGAATAGTTGTTGATTAATCTTTGAATACTATCATGGTGCTTTTAATTAAATAAGTTAAGATTTCCCTTTGTAGATTAGAAGTAATTATGAGTTTTATCTTAAGAATAGAGTTCACTTGTTGAATAGTTTTGATTAGTTACATGTTGAGTAGTTTTGATTAGATTACTTGTTGAATAAGTTTTAATAGGTTAGTGGTTTGATTATCTACTTGCTTACTTGTTGCTGCTCATTGATTTGAATAGATTGATTAGATTAATTTGTTGTTTCTATTGCTCATTAAGTTGAATAGATTGAATAGATGACTTGCTTTTGCTCATTAGATTAAATAGAATAACTTGTTCAAAGTAGGGTTTTCATTTGCTTCTTTAGGAACAATCCATCGATCCATTGTTTAAAGGTTGCTTAGGGTAAATAGTTCAAGTTCCTTGATAGGGTTTGCTCATTCATAGTCTTTCCTTAAGTAGATTAACCTTTAGATAGACCATCTCCTTAGTTATATTATATTTCCTCTAGATTTTCTTCCTTGGCACATATAGTGCTACAACTCTAATTTTACTTACCCCTAGTTGAGAATTTAATTGAGGGATTTAGTGCATATAGAACACCCATCAGAGATGTGATCGAAATCTATGGGGAGTCCAAATTTGTTTTAATTTATTTTTTATAAATAATTCAGATCCGTTGGATATCCAACACCAAGAAATTTGCATCCGAAGGCAATGCCATAGGTCCGAATCCATATGGAAAAGGATATTTGATGGCCCATGGATAGGATGCTCTGACTCCGTGAATATTTCATATGACGACCATGCCATAGGTCTAATTCCCCCTATGGAGTCGGATATATGATGCCTATGGTGCAGTATAATTGACGTCCTAGCCATTGATTCGACAGCTATGGAAGTCAGATATCTGACAACAATAAGGGAAGGATGATTAATAGCCTAGGAACTGATCCGACGACTATGGATGTCAAATAACTAGCCTATTCTATTGTGTGTAAATTAACCGACTACATCCCACCGACACTTAAACAAAAATAATTCCCTCGAAATGTAGACATGTAATTGTCGAATTTCAGAAAAATTAGTTGTCGAATTTTGGGTACAAATCTAGTTGTTTTATTATCGTGTTGATATCGTTGTTGTGTAAAATATGGCCAATATGCATTATGATTTTCTTATCACAATACATTGTGCTTAAGTTTTGTAATAGTGTCTTTAGACACCACCTTTTTTTTCTAATCTTTGAAATGTATTCCTCTTCGATTATCTACAATTTTTTTTATTTGTTTTGTATCAAGTTACACCCAATCCACAATAGAGAGAACCATGAAAGAGAGTGTTGAATATACTGAAAAATGGGTTGAAAAGAGTAGTTATGCATATTTATGTAGAGCTATTGTCCAATTAATGCATCGAATGATGAGCATGGCGTCTCCATAGACATTTAAGCATGACATATTTTTTTCTTTTGCCTAAATGAGGAGTTTTAATTCCATAAATTCACTGTAGTTGTTTGGATATGGTCCCAAGTTACTAGATAAATAAAAAGAGTGAACCTCCAAGAGAAAAATAATACCCCTAACTCCATCAATCAAAGGTTGCCCATGTGTTTCCCCATCAAAGAAATTCCATGGGGTGTTATTGATGTTTAGATATGTTAAGGTCCAAAAAACAACCTCACGAGGAAATCAATCCCCCTATTCTTTTATGGAGGTGGTACTCCTATTTGGATAAAATATATATCTTGAATATCTTGGATTAAAGAGAATGCAATACAACAAACCCCTAACCTTTATTGCTTTGATTTGTACATGAAATGGTTCTTGATAATATGATCCGATCTTTATGTTCAACAAGTTGATTCTTTACAATAAAATGATTGAAGAGAATATTGAATACCAGAATATATGTATACTCAAAATCATTTATGCATCCCTCTAAATCACATGAAAGTAGAGGATGCATCCATATCTTCTCTCAAGAAAAAAAGGAAATAGTGTTGATCATTTCAAAGAACTTTAAATGAGTTTTGCATTCATAAATTGAAAGAATTTGATGGGAATACTTAAAAAATATCTCTCTTAGAAATCCCAATATTTGAGAAATAATTAAATTAAAACCCCGAAGTAGTTCTTTGTGGAGTTTCATAAAGATATTCAACAATACAAAACATCTCAGCAAACCAATTGACAAAATGTTCAGAAATGAAGCTTGTCAAACACAAGAACTAAATCTCAATGAATCAAATAGACAATCTTGACTTACATTTGACAACCAAATATATGGTTGTAAATAATCCATGATTGAATAAGAAAATTCTTGGAAGAATACAAGAAGAACACTCAAGACTCAACCCTATGCTTGGTTCAGAAATACAAACATAAAGCCTTGAGAAATTAGTGTAGTAGAAGAAAAAGAATGGAGAATATGGAGATCTTTGTTTTCTGATCAAAATCTTGGTTGGACCCTTCTATTTTGATCTTCTGATTTCTTGCTTATAACCCCTTGATGGAGTTTTCTCCTACTTTTTAAAATTTATTCCTCTAACTTCTTGAAGTAATTAGGGTTTTCTCTTCTTGAATTTTCCATACGCTTTTATTATTTATACAATGACTTTAATTAATGTCTCATTGAATCCTCATTAATGAATTTTTATCATTTACATTCGTGTCTTGAAGTGGGTCCCTTTTTTTCTTTAATAAAAGTTTTTAAATTAACTTTTATTTTGAGAAATTTAACTACATGCCTTTTTAAAGAGGATTTTATTTCAATTTTATGGGAATGGTATTCAATTTCTCATCCATGAAAACCAATTTATATGTAAAATCCATCATCTTATATTTCCAATGAGTCTTTTTGAGCACAATTTGGAGTTTTGGATCTCAATCTATAAGTTTGTGAAGTCGAGATACCGAGCATATTTATCAACAAAGCATAAAAATATAGTTGACTCTGTTTTCAATTTATAAGAAAAGTATGGCTCAATTCAGCCCTTGAAAATCATTCCATCATATTCCTCGTCAAATTACCTTTCTAACGAGGTATATTTTTCCCAAATCCAACTCCCGGATCTCAAGTTACGGATCTCGAAAAATCATTGCTCAATAACCATTGATCAAATCTCATGGGGCAATCCTACCCCTTCATCTAATTTTGTCCACTCCATTAAAAGTTAGAAATTTTCCTCAAAATATATATCCCACATTCATTTTGGTGATGAGAACTTAATTTATATATTGAAAAAGGCTCCATGTTTTTCATGTGAAGCATATGGATACTATGGAAACTAAGAGATTCAACCCCTTAGAAAATTAATGAATTAATTAAATATTTTGGTTTCCTAGTCATCATCCACCAAGAACCTAATAAATGATGAGTCAACATCCAATCAACGATGAGTCATATTTCATGTTTCTCTATGTGTCATTGTCCCATTCATCACCATGTGTCATCATTCCATTAGTTAATAAAATTGCCACATGTAGTAATTTCATTGGCTGCCACATGGAGTGATTTATTGGTTGCCACATGTCATTAAATGGTTGGCTTCCATGTAAAGGGATAGGACATAGAATATTGGTTACCCATGAGAATAGTCGAATGAGAGGTGAATTAATGGTAAGGAGACATAAGTGTGGAGGAATAAGGAGAGGATCAGTCAGACGAGCGTGAGGGAGAGTGGAGAGATAAGGAGGGAGGAGAGAGAGGTGGGTGTGGAGGGATAAGGCAAGTGTAACCGATAAGGTGAGTGAACCCAATGGAAGTGAGGGAAGAGAAGATATAAGGAGTGGGGAGTGAAGTGTAAAAAAAATCACCAAGGCATGTGGATCAGTCAATCGGGTGTGGAGGAGAAGTTAAGTGAGGGAAAGGATAAGGAGAGATGTTGAGTGAGGAAAAAAAAGTAAAATAAAACTAAGTATGGGAAAAAGGGAAGGGGAAGTGTAGGAAAGGGAGATGGAGGGGCAATGGAAAAGAGAGGAAACTAATAGAAAATTTCTAATTGTGGAATGATTATATTCAAATAGATGTGTTCTAAGAGATGATATGAGAGATTAATGGTTCCAAGAGATGAACAACCATGATACAAGAGATGAATGCTTCCAAAATGGTTCCAAGAGATGAACGTGGTTTTAAAAGATTGGACATGGTTCCAAGACACGGCTCCAATAAATAGTGTGGTTCCATGAGAATGATCATGGTTCCAAGAATTCTTTGTTCCAAGAAAAATTATCTTTGTTACATATTGAGGAAGCTCTCTTTGTCGTTTTGACCCAAACCTGGATATCTTAAGCATACAAACTCATATTTTGAATTTGCTAAATGCATGATGAAGCTGAGACTATGGGATACATCATGAAATTATAATCTTTCAAAATTATATTCTTCTGATATTGATTTTTTTTTTTATTCCAAAGAGAGGAAAATTGAGGTGACCAAATTTTCAATCAATAGGTGCCTATGGGAATTTGTACTTCTGGTTTGGATTTAGGAATGTGATTTTTCTGTTGTGGGAAATTCGATAGGATAGATAGACCGATGATGGAACAATGATAAAGAGGATGGATTACCATCTTCAAATTGAGAAATATTTCGATCTAGCAAAATGCCCACGTTGAGATCAGAGGCAATGCCTTAAATATTGCTACTTGAGGGTTTTGTAGCCATGATTTTAGAGCTTCTTCTTTGTTTTCCCCTTCCCATTTTCGACCAGTCCCCATGGATCTTTGAAGATATTCCCATATAGCTGAAGAAAAGGGACAACTTAGAAAGAGGTGAGATACATTTTTAGAATTCATATTACAAAGAGTGCATATGCCTAGGCCATTAAAATTCCCCTTTTGAAGATTGTCCCATGTAAAGGGATTTGTTTTGAAGAATTGGCCACATAAAAGTTTTTCTTTTTTGGGGAATTTTAATTTCCATGGAACCTTTCCCCACCATTTTGTGGGACCCACACTTGGGCTTCTTGTACTAGATCTTGGTATCCAAGTTGAGGGGTATATCTAACAATTGGATTTAGATAGTAGATTAATTGATCCTCTTGCATCGAGAGAAAAACACATGAATTTTTAAGGGAATTTGTGTACCTTGTCCATATATCTGCATCATCCTCTTTTAATCCTACTTCTTGCCAAGACATCCACCCAACCTATCCATGAGACTAGATTTTATTTAAATAGAAGAATCCTTCTTTGTTGATGACATGAATGATGGGGACAAGAAGCGTGTGATTGCTTTGGCAACCAATCCACGGGTCCTTTCCAATGAGAATATTTTCTCCTTAGCCCACTTTCCATATTATCCAACTTCCAATGAGAGGAAAAACATGAAGAATGAATTTCCATATTATTGATCCATTATGCATCCTTTTGTGGGCTGCCTAACCCATTCTACTATTGTATTATGCAGAAAGTATATTTCTTGAAGAACTTGAGGACATAAACTAGATCTCTCAATCAACCCCCAAACATTTTTGGCTGCCAAAGTTTTTGAAAAAAGGAAAATGTTTTTCAAACCCCATCCTCCAAGCTATTTGGGAGAGGCCAATTTTTTTAGGAGGCAAGAACTAAAGATTTGTTCTCCTCCATTCCAGACTAGAGAAATCTGGAGTCTTGTTTTATTTTGTTAAAAATTCTTTTTGGAATCCATGCAAGTGTGATCCAGTAAATTGGAAAATATTCTAGGACATATTTTACCAGTACTAATCTACCAGCTCAAGAAAGTCAATGGTTGCACCAAGCATGAATTATTTTATCCACTTTGGAAAGGAGCCACATCAAGTCCTTTTTCCTATAGTTGTTGGCTTTTAGAGGAAAGCCAAGGTATTTCAGACCCAAAGTTGCATCACTGATATGTATGTTGAGGTGTTGAGCTAGATGGGTTCTTGTTTGAGTAGGTAGGCCCAAAGTAGCAAGGGATGATTTTTCCAAGTTGATTTTCATTCTCATTGCATTAAAAAATATGAAGATAAGTTTTTTTAAATGGTCCACATATCTAAAATATCCCTCACAAAATGTTAGGATATCATCAACAAAAAGAAGGTGGGAGAGAGAAAATTTGGGGCTTATATAGATGCCTTTTAATGCACCAACAGAGACAACTTTGTGAATTAGCTTGCTCCATCCTTTTTCTACCAAAATAAAAAGGACAGGGGAAAGGGGACATCCCTACATGAGGCCCCTTTCTTATTTGAAGAATGTGGTGGTTGAACCATTTATTAACATAGAAAAGGATGTTGTGCTAATGCAGTTGAGGACCCTGGACACAAAAGAGTGTCCAAAGCCAATCTGAAGGAGGATTAATTTGATATACAACCAATTGGTGCAATCAAAATATTTTCAGAGGTCCACCTTGAGAGTGACAACTTTGAGTTTCCCAGTGTGAATAGAGTGAAGGCTAATGGATTCATGGATTTGTCGACATTTGAGGAACCCAAATTTCTCCAATGTTATGTTTTCTAAAAAAGAGTCCATCAATATTAATGCAATCAACTTTGAAATGATTTTGTAGATACGATTTCACAACAAAATAGGCCTGAATTGATCGAAGGAGATTGGATTGTCTTATTTTGGAATTAAATCTATGAAGGTAGCATTAAAAGCATCCAATATACATCTAGTTGTTTTGGAGTACTCCACCATCCGTAATAGGTCATTTCCAATGAAATCAAAAAATCTTAGAAAAAACTCCGTAGAGATGCCATCTAAACTTGGGCTTTTGTATTTTTGGAAACTTTTCAAAACTCCCAACAACTCCTATTTTGTGATTTCAATCATGAGTTTTTTTTTCTCTTCATGGGTTATAAATGCAGGGAAGAGGTTTGCAACCTACATGATAGTGTCAATATTAGCTCAACTATCACACACCCAACCCCCTAAGTACCTTTTAGGAGATGGAGTATTAAATTTTCACTTCTTCTAATAATCTCAAATCTTCTCTATCACAACTCCATCATCTTTTTCTCATCAAGATCTTTCCAACGACAACAAGTTTTCTCAGAATTGAGCTCTTGAACAAGATTTATGAACTTACAAAGATTCTCAGGTTTACATAGGAAACATCTCTCTTACTTCCATGTGGCATTCTCGTGACATTTCAGTGTCGACCCCAACTGACGTGGTGACACCCTCGTCTTGATGGGGCACTAGCCTAAACTACCATGATGGAATTTCATTCCACGCAGGCCTACAAACATGCATCACTCAGACCTTCTTCCGACTTAATCTTTGCTTCCCTCCGACAAGTATGGTATTGAGAAATATTCCCTCTCGATACCATCCATTTAGAGTTTGACTGATTCGTGCAATTTCATTACCCCAAGCTGAAGGTATCGAGGAATATTCTCTCTCCTATGAACCAATTAAAATTCTTAATTGATATTTCTTAGAATACCGCTCTTTGGTATCCAATTACTTAAACCTTATTAGGAATAATTAATATTCACTAATTACTTATCCTTGTAAAGGTAATTTTCACCTAGCCAAATAATTTACTTAATTACCATGTTGGAATGAATATCTTATAAGTTAGTTAATTCTATCATAACCTAATTTATATTAGGTTATAATATAACTAATTTTTGACTTGAGAGTATTTAGGCTTATAATCCTTGGCTAACATAATAATCAAAGAACTTGGCTTATAATCCTTGGCTAACATAATAATCAAAGAACTTGGCTTATAATTTCTCCACGGAATTTAAAATACATATATTAACATATGCATATTTATTTATTAATTGGGAGAAAAGGATTAAATATATTCAATTTGATATTTATTACATATTACATCAATTCAAACCATTTCCAATGTCTTCGTTATTGAAATGCATGTGCCCCTCTCTTTACTTTGACCACCAATCATACAACCAATCATATAGGGGATGGGTTTAATACTATTAAAATTCATATGCATGGTACCTATTTCAAAACTCTCGTCATCGCTCTGAAGGGTTCAGAATTTATTTACATACTCACATCCAGTTGCTTCGAAGAGTCCACTCCGAAAGTGTTCAACACCTAAAATGATTTGAAACTTGTGCCCATTTATTATATATTAAATGTTATACCAACCCAGGTGATTAGTTAATATAATAAATCATTTAAGTAGTTAAACCTCCTTCATGTGCATTATTAAACATTTATAATCTTATAACATTATAATACTATTAAAATCAACTCGGACTTGAAAGGTGTGTGTTCCTCCCAACACTTCGACCACCAATCACAAGTGAGTAGGGTTTTAATATATTTTTATATATTCAAACTTTATAACCCCCATGCCATCGCTCTGATGGCTTTGGACATTGATTAAACACTCTATTCCATCCACTCTGAATGGTAAACTTCGAAAAGGTTTTGGAATACGTTCTGAATTATAATATTAAAATGTTCAAAAAGGTTTCAGACAATGTTCAACTCCCCTTTTCCATCCACTCCGAACTAGCTTGGAAAACATGTCGAAATATTATAATACCACAATGTTGAAACCCTATATGTAAACTCCCTTCTTCCTCCAACAAAAAGGAAAATTATAGTAATAATTATATTATATTTATGCGTTGAGGAAGTAGGAGGCTCAAGAGCATATTGCTATTTGTGCAGAGGATGAAATTCATAAGCATGAAATTTTGCATATTTAGAAACTTTTATACAGGAGGAAGAAAATTTGAACCTCCATTATTCATGTACCAAATATAAATTTATGGGTTGTAAATATATTAAATTACAATCCTTATTATTCAGACATTAGATAATTTAATTGGTAAATTAAGAACTTATTACTTATTACCAAGCTTTACCAATTATTTCAGAAATATAGAATTGCACATTTAAATTATAAATTCGTGTTATTTATTTACACACTTTGTTTTCCAAAAATATTTATATGTCTTGGGAGTAAATTCCTCCTTGGTATAACTTGTATTTACCAAAATTACAAACTCCTAATTACAAGATTTTCTTTACTAGTTTTTAGGAATTAATCATTGTTCCCCATTTCTTCCCCCTGACATTAGTTTCACCATGGAATACATGGTAAAGGAATTCAGGTTTTTATTTCCTATTCTTTCTTATCCTAGATTTTAAAAATTATTTGCTTATTGTGGGTATTTTGAACTACTCTCCTAAGTCCCAAAAACACAATTCTGATATCCTTTGGATTTTTTTTTGACATATAGCTTCAGAACAAAATCAAGTTCATAGTTAATCTTATACAAAAGTCCTCCCTTACCTTTTCATATTTTTCTATGAAGGTTCTAACGGTTTATTTGCCTTCACTAGGGTAGAGGATGGGTTGTGAAACTAAATCAACAACAACATTCTCACCCAGGAATAATCTTTTAAAACACAAAAAATTAAAAAGTAGGGAGGTAAGTTGAAATGACATCCAGTTGAACACATGCTCACAATTTCACCCAAGTTTCTTTGGTTTTTTTTAACCAAGGCTAAATTTACATCGCTCTAGAACAATTTTTTATATCATTTATGAACATATATTTGTTCACACACACACACACACACACTTTTTCATGTGATCAACTCACACTCTACTCATGATTTGAATAACTACCCATTACCAACAACTTTCTTTTTCTAGACATGTACAGGCAGAAAATCAACAACAAGAAAGATCTTCAAACTTCACTTCAGGATTCCTAATCAGCTAGAAGATCAGAGTAATAAATTCCATTATTTACACGGGATAATAATTCCAAAAATATTATAGCACATGAAATCCATATTATAAGATAAACCAATCGAAACAATACAAAACTTAGAGAAACACTTATCTGAAACTTAGAGTTAGTTGGCAA